>JAGDQO010001934.1:0-399038 GCA_018342035.1 Solanum appendiculatum | reverse complement strand
CAATTGGCAGTAAAAATGATTCAGTGGATTCTGTAAATAGTGGGTTTTCAACACTGATTGAGTATATGGGTAAAGGAGGAGTTGATGTGGGTGATGACTTGGTGTTGTTGTTTAGTCACTTAGAATATGCCTCCAAGAAAATTGCTGCTCTTGTTGCTTCCCCTTTCAATTCCAGCCTCAACAACAATGTTGCCATTGGAAATACTGGGACTTCTTCTGATAGAGATAAGCCCAAGCCTCTTGATATTGTTTCGGTATGTCTTTCGGGAATTTTTGTTTATTTGATTGTCAGCATATATTGTTCATGTTATTTTTTTGTTTTCATAACAACAATAACATGGCCAATGGATTCCCACAAGTGGGTGTAGTGTAGTGAGGGTAGAGTGTACGCAAATTTTATGACGAAGATAAATTATTTAGTATTGGAATGAAATACACCCGACATTGTGCAATGTTAGAGCCCAATAGAGTGGAATTGGGATTGAGGAATTATTGATTGATTGATGTTTTTTCACTTGTAGGTTGTGTGCAATTCTGATTTTTTTTCTCCTTTTTATGTTTGTGGGATTTCTATTAATGAATTAGGAAGTAGAGATTGTAATGCAGTAAGAGCTGTAGAATTTCAAATTCTCAATCCACAATTTCATGTGATACCTCTGATCCTTGTGTCTTCTCTAGTCTTAATGCATCCAATGGCCTTTTTTTGTACGTTTGTTCAGAACGAGATTATATTGTCGTCTCTTAGAAATTCGGGAAAAGTTGCTGTAATGGCCTCAGAAGAAGATGAGTGTCCTGTGTGGATAACTGATGATGGACCATTTGTGGTTGTCATGGATCCTTTAGATGGTTCCCGAAATATAGATGCCTCAATACCCACTGGGACGATACTCGGGATTTACAGACGTCTTGTGGAAATTGATCATTTGCCAGTGGAGGAAAAGGCTTTACTAAACTGCCTTCAGAGTGGATCAAAGCTTGTTGCTGCAGCTTATGTTCTCTATTCGTCAGCCACAATACTCTGTGCTAGTTTTGGTTCTGGAACACATGCTTTCACATTGGATCATACAACCGGAGATTTCCTCATGACACATCCTAACATCAACATTCCTCCTCGAGGTATATATTGCTATCTCATTCCTCCAAATTCGTTATATTACACATTCTAAACTGATAATTACATCGTCAACATTTTATGGCAGGGCAAATTTATTCAGTTAATGATGCTCGATATTTTGACTGGCCTGAAGGATTAAGGCAGTATATTGACACCATAAGACAAGGGAAGGGACAACATCCTAAGAAGTACTCAGCCCGATATATATGTTCTCTAGTGGCAGATTTTCATCGGACTCTGTTATATGGTGGGGTAGCAATGAATCCAAGAGACCACCTTCGGCTTGTTTATGAAGCAAATCCCCTGAGTTTCTTAGCGGAAAAGGCTGGAGGTAGAGGTTCAGATGGTAAAAACCGAATTTTATCTATTCAGCCTGTCAAGCTACACCAAAGACTTCCTCTATTTTTGGGTAGTCCGGAGGATATAGAAGAATTACAGAGTTATGGGGACGTTCAGCAGAAAGTAAACCCAGGTTACGATGTTTGATGCTTTGGTCCTCTTTCATGCAGTTTGGACATATTCTTGTTTCTCTTTCAGATGTAAATTCTTGCTTGATGCAGTTCTTAGCTAGTAAATATGCTCTTCACTAGAATAAACATGTGATTTCTTTACCTAGTCTTGAAGGTTGTCACATGATGAACTTCATGTATCTTTTAGATCACCTTAAACTTATATAAATTTACTGTAAATTTTGTTTAAATTGATGTTCACATGTTGCATTTGAAAGTGTAACATATATGCTAAACAAGCAGGGCGGATGGATAGTGGATTCACCAATACTTTTGATGTTGTGCATAAATTTATGCGTAAAAATCCACTAAAATTACAACTAATAAACATGACAAAGCATCCTCAAGGCTCTAAGTTTGGGCTACTTTCTAGAGAGGTCGAAAGTCTCGAGAAGGTAGGATGTATGCGAACTTTATAAAGTAAGAAGGTAAACAATGTAAATTTTCAATGAGAGGATATAATATAAAGTTAGAATAATAAAATCTGACTCAAAAAATTTATATAATAATGATATCGAATAATTGAAATTTAATAAGTTGATATAATGATATTCAAATAGTATTGATTTGTTGCAATACTTGAGATTTAAAGAAGACATCAAAAAATAAATTTAATCTTTTTATAAATACACAATAATAAATTTTGTCTAATGAAAATAATAAATTTTGCATAATAAAAAAAAAGTTTGACATTGAGAGACTTTAGAATATTAATGAAGGAATAAAAAAGATAAATGTAACAATAATAATTAATGTAGGTTGATATTGAGAGACTTAAGAAAATAGTCAATAATGAAGGAATAAAAAAAGTAAATGTATCAATAATAATGTAGGTTCATGATAATAGCATGAGTCAACAAAATAAGTAATCACATAAAAATGAATGCTACCGTAAACTAAACACTATTTTATTTCTCAACTAAGTAAAAAGTCACTATATTTTATAGTGAGTGAATTATTTTCAAATTTCAAAATTTTCAACTTGAGTGATTGTTTCACGGGCTTATGGTCAAGACGGCTCTGCCTATACTTTTAGGAAGAGGTAAAGATAATTTGGTAACAATTCCATCTTCAGAGTCTGAGACACTCTTATCTGAGATTATAAGTGTCCCCTGCTGCATTTAATCAAATATAGCTTCAAAACTATCTTCGTCTTGTCTATCCCCTGCTGCATTTAATTTAAAGTTGAATTAGTTAGAAAATAGTACAAAGAATTTTGAGGAAAAAAGTTTAAAAAATATTGCTAAACGCACCTGCAAAACAGCTTTATAATTAATTAAAAGCGCACGAATCTCATCTATTCTAATACATCACTTGGTACAATAAAATTAGTTACGTGTGTTGGTAACGGGGCAGCAAATTTCAGCAGTGGTGTCCATGGTTGGATTCTGTTCTTTCGTACTCGATGTGCTCAGTTACATTAATAAAGACTGCAAGTAGGAAACCCTAATGGGCTTTTTACATCTCTATTTACCTTTACTCATTATTATTGATAACTTTGTATAGTAATTTTTTTTGTGTATAAGTTACATAAATCACATAGTGTAAAGATGAAATTACTATCTATCTATACTTTTTTTCTAATTACAATAATCCCTTAAAATTAATCCAATTCGGATACATTAATACACATACATTATTAAAATAAGGGATTTCCCAATCCGGATACATTAGTGAAAGCGCGGATACATTAATACAACAATCTGAATACATTAGTGAAAGCGCTGATACATTAATACATTATGAAAATAAGAGATTTTCCTATCCGGATACATTAGGGATTTTAGAAAATTTTAAAAGATATAGGGAAATATAGAAAATAGTTTACTTAAAACTGTATAATTTAGTAATATTTCCATATTTGTATAGAAAATAAACAAAAAACTATTGAATGAGACCATATATGTACGTAATATTTTAATACTAACTAGTTTTAGTACAGTTGCGTCTATTTGTAAAAAATTTAATGAAAAAACAGAATAATAAGGAATCATGAATATTAACTTGAACCCTATAACAAGGGCTGAACATATTAAGAAAAAATTATTACTGCCTCATGCACTGACCTACATTATTAGACAATAATATTTAATTTACATGGGTTGAACAAAGATTTATATTTAAACTTTAAAGACATAAGTATTGAAAACACCTCTAAATTTGGCGTAAATTATTATTTTAGTCCCCCAACTATTGACAGCCTTAAAAACACCCCTCTACTTGGTTAAATGAATTTAAAAACATCCCTCTTATGCCACATGTCATCCACCTATGTGTATATGTGAAATTTTTTACTGATGTGACGTACACATAGATATATATAATAAAAAAAATATTTAAATAATTAAATGCTAAAATTTAGTAATGAAATTTTTCTTTCTTAACTCACCCCATCCCCTACCCAGGTACTCCAAGCCCCCCCCCCCCCCCCCCCCCCCCCCCCCCCCCCCCCCCCCCCCCCCCGCCCCCCCCCCCCCCCCCCCCCCCCCCCCCCCCCCCCCCCCCCGCCCCCCCCCCCCCCCCCCCCCCCCCCCCCCCCCCCCCCCCCCCCCCCCCCCCCCCCCCCCCCCCCCCCCCCCCCCCCCCCCCCCCCCCCCCCCCCCCCCCCCCCCCCCCCGCCCCCCCCCCCCCCCCCCCCCCCGCCCCCCCCCCCCCCCCCCCCCCCCCCCCCCCCCCCCCCCCCCCCCCCCCCCCCCCCCCCCCCCCCCCCCCCCCCAAAAAAAAAAAGGTTTAAAAGAATTATTTTTTTAGGAGTGGTGGATAGTGAGGTGTGAGGTTGGGGTACTGGGTAGAGGATGTGGTGAGGTGATGAGAAAAACTAAATTCTTAAAAAGAAAAAATATTCTTTTATCTTTTTTAATTGTTAAATTCTTAGCATTTAATTATTTAAATGCTTTTTAAATACTTTTCTATTACATATATCTATGTGTATGTCATGTTAGTAGAAAATTTCACATACATGCACATGTGACATAAGAGGGGTGTTTTTAAATTCACTTAATCAAGTAGAGGAGTGTTTTTAAGGCTGTCAATAGTTGGGGGACTAAAGTAATAATTTACGCCAAGTTTAGGGGTGTTTTTAATACTTATCTCTTATTTATATTATAAAATATACGGAGAAGGGCCTAAAATGCCCCTCAACTATTTGAATTGGTACAAAATTACTCTCCATCTATCTTTCGGCCCCCAAATACCATGACGTCAACTTTTTGGCTAAAAAATAACCTTATTTCTAACGGCCCATATTCATAAGGTGGATGGGAGGGCAATATTGTACCAAATCTCATAGTTTAAGGGTATTTTAGGCCCTTATTCGTTAAAATAATTTGAAATTACTTAGTATATATGGGCTCATACGATTGACCTATTTTTTGGTTCCATAATAAAATCACGCCCCCTCTTCACTCCCTCTCTCTTTTATTTTTTTTCTTCTTGGATCTTATACACCATTTTAAATTTTAATTTTTTTAACTTATGACAACAAAATGGAGAAAAAAAGAGGAAAACACAAGGACAAGAAATAATTGGTTCAATAAAAGATAATTTAATAGCATTTTTTCTTTTGTGTGTCCAAAATTCAAAATAAATAAATAAAATTAATCTTTTCTCCTCTCCCTACCCTACCCTACCCCAACATGTTAGTAGTATAAATTAAAAAAAATATGAACATGTGAGTTCATTTGAAGTTTGAGTCTCTGATATCCTAATTAAGACTAATAGATAAAAAAATAAAAAATAAAAGAGAGAATGAACAAGACAATTGAATAGTTAATGAAAATTTTTGTATTAATAAAAAATAATATCTTTTTATATGACATTCATATGCAGATTTTTGATGGATCCCAAGTTATGAGTTGGGTATGATAAATTGGGTATTGATTTAAAATAGGCCACTAGAAAGATATCATGATATTAATAATTTTTTGAATACTATTTTCAAGCGTATCATGTCAAAATATGAATTATATGTGGTTTTTATTATTTATTTGAGAAGGATTTAAATTTGGATCAATCAAATTGGGCAACATAATAAATAAATATTTAATTATGTAACTTTAGGGTAGGTATTAAAAATAAGGGCAAATATGAGCCGGAGGGTTGATATCAAGGGTATTTCTAAATCAAAAGGTTGACATCAAGGGTATTTGGGGGCCGAAAGGTGGATGGAAGGTAGTTTTGTACCAATTCGAATAGTTGAGGGGCATTTTAGACCCTTTTCCGTAAAATATATTAAAAACAGATACATTTTCACATTGAAGGATTGTGATTTTTTGGATGAATTGTGACTTTTTCAAAGAGTTATTACTGTTCATAATACCAAAAGTCTAAGCTCAAATCCTACAAAATATTCCATATCATATTTATTTATATTATAAAATATATTAAAAGCACATACATTTTCACATTGAAGGATTGTGATTTTTCGGATGGATTGTGATTTTTTCAAAGAGTTATGATTGTTCCGAATGATTGTGACTTTTCCATATTGACCAAACTTAACATTTTGGAGAAATGATTAATACAACAACATTTCAATTCCCAATAAAATATATTAATAGATACAAGTACCTTATCAAGTTGCGGCGGAATTTATTCTCTCTTTGTAGTCTCTTTCTCAATTTTGATTCCATGAAGAATGCTAAAAAAAATTTCACAACTAAAAAAAAAAGTAATTCAATATAAATTCATAAAAGATAAAATTTTACAGATCATTGAATAAAATACTAATATTAGTTGTCGGACAAAGTGATGACAGAAGGGAAAAACCTTCAAAAAGTAAGAACGAACCAAAAAAATGTCATGGTTGTGCTCAGTTGTTTAAGAATTGGATAGTTGAAATGGTTTTCTTTTGATATATTGAATGGAGGAATAAATTACAAGGAAATTATATTTTTGGAGATCCATAGTAGACTTCCAAGGAATTAGCGAAGTTTCACACAAATTAGGAATGAAATTTGTCAAGAAAAAGAAGATACAACAATGAATATGATTTGCCAAGTTTCTATAGGTGGTTCTTGAAGAGACTCAACCAAAAGGACACAAGAGTTGAAGAAGTTGACCTAAAAATACGAAGGATAACATAAAAGTAAATTTTGAAGAAGTGAGTTTAAAGGTAAAAGTAACATAGGGGTAAAAAACCTAAAAATACGAAGGAAAATATAAAAGTAAATTCCTGAATTCTAAGGGTGCCACGTAGGCGGGCCTAGGATCCTCTTTTATATATATATATGATTGTTCGGCAGTTTTAGATATTTTTGATAAGTTAAAAGGTCTTAAAGGATATTAAAGCGAGGAAACTACAATAAATGTAGTCAATATTGAGTAATTATTATTTCTCCAAGAAATATTGAGTAATTATTTTATGAACTTTTTTCTTAGCAGCACATAGGTCAAGAAAAATAGGAAAAAGGTGAAAATGTTGATTTTTTTTTTATTTTCTAGGCCACAGAGAAGTATCACATCACTTTATCTATGTCTAGCTTATATATATAGATTCATTTCGTGTTGTTAAATTGAATCCATCAATATTCTTGTATATGAAACTTTTACTCCCCATTTCCCTTTTAACTTGTTATATATTTGAACTTAGACATCATGGGTGATGCATTTTGTCCATATGATATCCATTCTGTACTGGCGATAACTGTAATCTATGTTGCTCGGACTCTTCAAAAATGTCAATGGGTGCGTGTTGAATTTTTCAAAAGTAGTGTATTTTTGAAGAATCAGACATGGGTGTTGCATCAAAAGTAAAGAGTCCGCAACTTAGACTGTAATACACTGCGCTGGCTCATATACCCAAGCAGCACGTAAGTTCAATTTCAATTGCAACTGACTGGCTTAAATCACAAAGCTAGTTCCCTGAGCATCCTTTTTTTGTTTTGGTAAAAAAAAAAATCAATTACATCTGACTGGCTTAAACCATAGGCATAGTTCCTAGAGCACCTTCTTTTTTTCCCTTAGTAAGAGAGTGGGGAGCTTCTTGGTTCCTTTTGAAATCAGGAAATCATGTCAAGTAATCTTCTTCACCATGCAACAGGCTGAGCTTGCCGGAGTGAAGAGTGATACAATATCCACTGCACATAGTGACATCTCCAATGTGGAAAACAATGATGTATACCATTCGCAGGGATGCTAATCAAACAACTCTGCGATCCCCTCCGCTTGTGGATGAATTTCTCAATGTATTCCATGCTTCAGTTTGGTTTTGAATGTTATCTGTTGTTATGAGCAAAGTATTTTGTAGGTGCTTGTTATAATTTGTATAAAGGTTGAAAGTTGAAACGACCTTTTTCTTCATTTAGTGCCTACAGGCAGATCAGTTTGAAGTTTCTTTTGCTATTGTACATATTCTTGCGTCTTTTCTTAATTTATTCATGGAAGCTCAGAAATATTACGAGTCTTTTACAGAATTTTTTGAAATTAAGCTTAGTATCCCCAAAGTCTCCGGTTTTGATTTTGTTCCCAAAGTGTATAGTCTTTAATTTTTTCTGTGCATGATAATTTTTTTTTATATAAAAATGACCTCAACTTAAAAGAATTTGCTTGGAGATTAAATGCCTCGTGGGCAACAATATACATTGTATCATCAAGTCTTACTTATGAGATACTTTATAACTCTTTCTTTAGAAGCAAAATTTAGCGTAAGGGCTTTACAAAAACTAATTTATGCTCAATGGGTAAGAGTTTACACTATTTTATAAAGTTTTAACTTATTGTGTACTCTATAGCTTTTGCCTCAGAGATAAAATGTAGCTCTGGCTTTTAAAATATTATGTCTCACGGAAAATAGTTTTGTTATGACTCAAAAGCTGAGGTCATGATGACACACACGTTGAGACCCCAAAATGGTGTGTAAGCAGAAAGAAAACACAAACGAGACTCCCGAAAGGGAAGTCAGGCCACAACCAAAAGAACACAACAAAGATATTACCAAAATCCGGTAGCATAAATATAAAGAGTATCTAATACATTTCAAGATTTTGAAATACATCCTAAGTATTTGAAAAGAAATTAAAGACTATAAATGATAGATGGAGACTAATGGCAATCCGAAAAGCAGGATCTCACCACAACTCTGAAAAGAAGAATCGCAAGATCCGATCAGTCGCTACGAAGATCACCCTGACTAGGATCTGCATCAAAAGGATAACAAAAGTAGGATCCACATGTACTCAATAAGTTAGACCGACTGAGTATAAGCAACTAATCAGACTTAAGAAATAAACTATGAAATGCTTCCACCTGTGCACAGAAAAGTCTCATTGCGGCATCGGTACCACCAATTTATATAATAATAGTGCGAATACAGTAAACACACAAGGATACAGATAAATAAGTCACATAACACAACAAGACTGGCCAATGCAATGTAATGAATGATGAAATGATGTGGTGGTACCAAGGTCGTCGCACAACCTGTTGTATACACCTTTCCGAGCTTTATCTTCCAAACAAGGATCCATGGGGGACTCCAACTCCATATATCAATATCATAATCACAATATCTCATCAACTTGCCACCTAGCTCGTGGTCAAGGATATAACTAAGGTCTCATATATTTCTTTCTCAAAAATAGTATTTCTCTACTTTCTCATATTCCCATGAACAATGATATGACGAATGAGGATGAATGTATCAAAACACATACAACACAAAGGCATAATCAATTCAACAAGGATTTCAAACAGTATAAAGTTCTCGAAATCAACAAGTCATGATACACGTTCTCAAAATATAGGGATAGTGGAGGAATCCATTTGAAATTAGTCTTTACCACTTAGAAAGCATTTCTTTCATTTTAAAGATGTTCAAATCTCAACTCAAGCCCCTTGCTCGGGCATCTCAATGCCAAGTATAAAGATAGGTCACACTACCCCTCCCTCGGGTATATACTTAAAAATCACAGGTTTCTAGCGACAATTAAAGATATCACACAAGCCTCCACACAGGCTACGCATCACAAATAGGCATCATACGAACTAAAAAAGAAGGTCAACACTTACCAACCTCTAAAACACATACAAAGATTCATTTCACAGTTGATTTTCTAAGAAAGATCAGTTACTCATCTCAGTCTAAAAGAGGGATAGCCAAACCTACCTCGAAGGCCGAAACTTCACCCAAACAACTTTACCGGAGCAAATCTTCAATCACACGATCACTGAAACGATCCCCAACTATCAAGAATGGATAGAGTTCATCAAAAGGAGTCCAATGATACCCATATTGATAGGATTAGAAATTAGAGGTAAAATAGTCGAAAAAGCACTTCGAAAATCAAAAGGGCGAAATCAATTTTTAGTTGAAATACACATTCTACAAGCCAAGAGGAAACCCAGGTTGAAAAACCCATTAAAATCGATTAAGAAATGAGTTCCAAATCATTAAAATACAATTTCACCAATTTAGGGGGGGTGGGGAACCCCAAAATCCTCTTTAAAATCAAGGTTTAAAAGAGTTTTCGGAAGATAAAACTTGAAGGAATCGATGAAGAATAAGTAAAAGGAGCTTACCCACACAAGAAATCACAAAATGGCAAGCAGTAATCGCCTCTCAAAGCTCCAAGAGTTTGAAAAAATGGTGGAAATAGAAATTTTTGGAAGAATCCCGATTTTGGGTTCTATTCAGGTGCAAATTTGTCATCACGATCACGAGCCACTTACTCTCGCGATCGCGAAGCACACAGAAGAAATACATCGCGATCAAGAGACTCTTGCCCGGGATCGTGTAGGCTCGGGACGTGGTTCATCGCAAATGCGAGCCTTGAGGTCCGCGATCGCGAAGACCACAAAGGAGCCACATTGCGATCACGAGCCTATACGCCGCGATCGCGAAGGTCATAATGACCTGCACAAGAACCCAAAAACCAACAGTTTCAACTTGAGAAAACGTCTCTGAATGGATCCTTGGAAATCGTTTGGAGCCCGATAATAATAAACTGGACATGCTATCCCACTAAAATCGACATTCCAAACTCAATAGAATCGTCGAAGTTTCATAAAAGAGGTCAAATTACAAAATTACCCTCCTAAACCACTCTTAAGGCTTAAAACTCAACTTTCCACTCAAGACCAAGACTCAATCGAAGGCCTCGGAAGCCTTACCAATCACCTTACTAGCTCAAACTCGACGTTCCGGACGCGATGGAACTGAAGGAATTCCCATCCGATGCTCGAAACTCCAAATGTTGACCAAAGTCAATCCTATCAAGAAATCTCAATTCAAGAGGGGTCAAATCACCAAAAACACACTCGATCGCATCAGGGACCACACCAACCATTTTTGAAACACAAACTAAGCATGAAAATGCTAAGGGGAAGGGTAAAATGGTCATTTTACAATTAAAAGCAAATTCACAAGAAATGGGACATTACACTATCCACTACTAAAACATGCGTTTTCCCTTGAACGAAAAGCAAAATAAGGTACCTGACTGAGCGAAAAGATGAGGGTATCTACGACGCATGTCAAACTCTACCTCCCACGTCACCTCCTCTATCAGTCTGTGCCTCCACTGCACCTTCACTGAGTCAATATGCTTGGATCTCAACTATCTAGTCTACCTATCTAAGATAGCAATCAACTCCTCCTCAAAGGACAAATTTTGATCCAAAGCAACCGAGTCCCACTGAATCACATGAGAATCATCATGATGATATCGCTTAAGCATCGAGACATGGAAAACAGGGTGAACCACTGAAAGGCTCGGAGTAAAGCCAACCTATAGGCTACCTCCCACACTTACACAAAATCTCAAAAGGCCCAATGAACCACGGTCTGAGCTTTCCTTTCTTTCCAAACATCATCACACCCTTGGTGGGTGACACCTTAAGCAAAACCCGCTCACCAATAGCATATGACATATCCCTGACACACCTACCAACATAACTCTTTTGCCTACTTTGTGCCGTCACAAGGCGCTGTTGTATCAACTTCACTTTATCCATGGAGTCTATCAACAAGTCAGTGCCCAAGGTTGAACTCCAAATGAATCAAACCATCCCACGTGAGATCTACACCTCCTCTCATACAAAGCCTCAAACGGTGCCATCTGAATGCTGGAATGGTAACTGTTGTTATAAGCAAACTCGCAAGATGTAGGGATTGGTCCCAATGACCACCAAAGTCCATGACACAAGCCCAAATCATATCCTCAAGCAACTGAATAGTCCGCTCAGACTGACCATCGGTCTGAGGATGGAAGGCGGTACTCAACTCAAGCTTGGTATCCATCTGCTCTTGCATAGAACTCTACAAATGAGAGGTGAAATGAGCACCTCTATCAGGCACAATAGAAATGGGCACTCCATGCAACCGAACAATCTCACGAATGTAGATCCTAGCCAACTGCTCCGCATTATAGTTAGTCTTCACCAGAATGAAATAGGTTGACTTGGTCAACTGGTCCACAATAACCCAAACAGGATCAAACTTACCAAGGTCAAGGGTAATCCAGTCACAAAGTCCATAGTAATGAACTCCCACTTCCACTTAGGGATGAGAATCCTTTGCATCGTACAACCCGGTCTTTGACGCTCATACTTCACTTGCTGGCAGTTCAAATGCTTGGCCACAAAGTCCACAATGTCTCTCTTCATACCACACCACCAATAATGTTGCTTCAAATCATGATAGGTTTTTGCTGCCCCCGGGTGAATAGAATATTTAGAACAATGAGCCTCATCCAATATCATACGCACCCAACCACCAACTCTAGGAACACAAATACGACCACAAATCCTCAAAAATCCTTTGGGATCAAGAGACGCCGACTTAGCTTCACCTTTCAACACTTTGTCCCGAATTACTTTCAACTTGTCATTCTCAAACTGGTGGGCACGAATCTGATCCATCAAAGTAGACCTAGCCTCAATGAAGGCTAAAACACGGTAAGGTGAAGAAATATCGAGTTGAACAATCTGTCTAGCCAACGACTAAACCTCTAAAGCCAAAGGTTTCTCCTCCGCCTTAAGAAAGGCTAAGCTACCCATGCTAGGTGCCTTCTGACTCAAAGTTTTCGCTACCAAATTTGGCTTGGCGGGATAATTAAGAATAGTGATGTCAGAGTCCTTCAACTACTCCAACCATCTACGCTGCCTCATGTTTAGATTCAGCTGAGAAAAGAGATTCTTAAGGCTACGATGATCGGTAAAGATATCACAATGTGCACCATAAAGATAATACCTCCATAACTTCAAGACGAAGACCACTGTCGTTAACTCCAATCATGAGTAGAGTAGTTCTTCTCATGCACCTTCAACTGTCGAGAGGCATAGGCTATGACTCTCCCCTTTTGCATCAACACACCACCTAGACCAACACCCGAAGCATCACCGAATACCACAAATGCCACACCCTTCTCGGGTAGTGCTAAGATAGGTGTTGAAGTCAATAACTCCTTTAGCTTTTGAAAGATCGTCTCACACTCATCAGTCATAGAAATACTATAGTCTTCTGAGTCAACTGAGTCAATGGAGCTGCAATAGAAGAGAAACTCTGAACAAACCGATGGTAATAGCCCACTAACCAGATGAAATTCTGAATCTCGGTAGGGGAAGTAGGTTTCACCCAATCACGAACTGCCGCAACCTTTCGGATCAACCATAATACCTTCCTTGGTAACCACATGACCCAAGAAAGCCACAGACCTAAGTCAATACTCACACTTGGAGAATTTTGCATGCAACTTCTCCTCTCTCAATCTCTGAAGTAAGCTCGTCAAGTGACGAACATGATCGGCCTCATTCTTGGAATAAACAAAGATATCATCAATAAATACAATCACAAAGGAATCCAAATAAGGCCGGAATATTCGGTTCATCAACTTCATAAAAGCAGTCGGGGCATTAATCAGCCCAAAGGGCATGACTACAAACTCATAATTCCCGTAACGAGTCCTGAAAGTAATCTTTGGAATATAAGAATCCCGCACTCTCAACTGATGGTAGCCCGACCTCAAGTCAATCTAAGAGAACATTGATGCCTCTGAAGATGATCAAACAAATCATCGATGCAAGGAAGCGGATACTTATTCTTGACTGAAGCCTTGTTGAACTGTCGATAATCAATACACATCCTCATACTACCATCCTTCTTCTTCACAAATAAGATTGGTTCTCCCCATTGTGATACACTAGGCCCAATAAACCCTTTCTACAACAAGTCCTCCAATTGAGCCTTCAATTTCTTCAACTCCGTTGGAGCCATCCGGTAAGGAGAGATAGAAATGGGCTTAGTGCCTGAATCCAAGTCAATCACAAAATCAATATCACGATCTGGAGGCACACCCAGTAAGTTTGTAGGAAATACATCCATAAACTATCTCACCACTCTCATGGTCTCCAAAAGGGATGGATCTTTGGTAAGATCACGAATATGGGCCAAATAAGATAAGCATCCCTTTTCCATCATAAGATGGGCATGAAGAAAACATATCACTCCCTTCGAATACTAACTTAAAGCACCCTTTCATACTAATCGAGGTAAATCGGGGTAAGCTAAGGCCACAGTCTTAGCATAACAATCTAAGATTGCATGATAGGGATATAACCAATACATAGCCAATATCACATCAAAATTAAGCATATCAAGAAAAATCAGGTCTGCCCGAGTCTCATTATTAGCAAATGTCATAACACACCCCCAGTACACCCGATCCACCATTAAAGAATCACCTACAGGGGTAGAGACACTAATAGGCACAACAAGGGACTCACAAACATGATCAATACTCGTAGCAAAATAAGTAGACACGTAAGAATAGGTCGACCCAGGATCAAATAATACTGTAGTAGAACAATGACAGATTGGAACGGTACCTGTGATCACTGCATCTGAGGCCTCCACCTTGGATCTACCCGGTATATCATAGAACTGTATATGGTCACCACTGGTCTGAGAGCCACCATGAGCACTGCCTTGAGCTCCACCCTTAGTGCCTTGGCACCACCTCTAGCACTCTGTGGAGTACCTCGTACCACTGTAGTTGGTATAGAATGAATACCCTGTGATCTTGACTGGAGAGTAGAAGAAGCACGTCTGGGGCAATCCTTTGCCTTGTGCCCTAACTCATCACAAACAAAGAAACCACAAGGATCCGAACCCTACCGAGAGTAACCACAAGAGTCAGTATGCCCTCTCTAGCCTAAAACTGATAAGGAGCCCTGCTCCAATATATTGAACTCGCCCCTACGTTGATCTCGAAGGCTGTAGGGCACAAACCTCTTAAGGAACACCTCAATAAACTGTTCCCAACCCATAGCAGTAGAACAATGAGCCTACGAGCAAGGAATGATCTCCACCAATCCTTGGCCACTCCGGAGAACAGATAAGAAGTGTAGGACACCCCATGAGCCTCTAAAATACCCAGGTTGAACAACCTATCTTGGTAATCAATCAAGAAATCATAAGCCTTCTCTCCAACTGTACCGTCAAACTTGGGAGGTGCCAATCTAACAAATCTCTCAAAACTCTTTTGCTCAGCAATAGACTTGGCCATACTAGCAGAAACAGGTGCAGCTGCAAATCTCGAAAGTGTAAAAGAAGGTACTAAGTGGAACTAGGAGTCTGAAATCCCACACTAGGCCCTTGAATTGGCGGTGTAGAACCAACTTCAATAGGAGAACCTGCAGTATCCGAATGACTACTAGAAGGAGGGGCACTATCCAATCTAGATAATAACCTGGCGATCAACTCCTAAAGAATCGAAGAGTTTTCGTGAACTACAGGAGGCTGGGTTGGTCCCCTCACTTCAGTCTACTACTCAATAACACCATCATGCTCATATACGGGATCTGGTGATGCCTCCCCAGCTCATCCTCGAGCAGGAGCTGCCTCTCTTGCTCGACCATGGCCCCTAACTCCACTGCGTCCCTTGCCTCACCCACGAACTGGGGCTCGGGTAGCAAGTGTGTCCTCGCCCTCTAAAGTATTGTGTCGAGTCCTCACCACCTGTGCAAAGAGAATAGATTAGAGGTATGCTATACTTGATGTGAATAATTCACACAAAAGGAATCAAAGAAAAGGAATTTCTCCTACTAGGTATCTAGTAGCCTCTCGAATATAAGTACGGGCATCTATGTACTGATCCAAAATTCTGTACTAGACACCCTGCTCTTTAACTTATGGAATCGGTGAACCTAGCACTCTGATACCAATTTGTCACGACTCAAAAGCTGCGGTCATGATGGAACACACCTCGAGTCCCCAAAATGGTGTGTAATTTTAAAGAAAACACATACGAGACTGCTGAAAAGGAAGTTAGGCCACAACCAAAAGAACACAACAAATATATTCCCAAAACCTGGTAGCATAAGTATTAAAAACATCTATTACATTTCAAGATTCTAAAATGCATCTCAAGTCTTTGAAAAGAAATTAAAAACTGAAAATGATAGTTGAAGACTAATGGATGGCGATCCGGAAAGCAGGATCTCACCACAACTCTGAAAAGAAGAATCGCTAGATCTGATCAGCCGCTATGAAGATCACCCTGACTAGGATCTGCATCAAAAGGATAACAAAAAAAAGGTCTACATGTACTCAGTAGGTTAGACCGACTGAGTATAAGCAACTAATTAGACTTAAGAAATAAACTATGAAATGCTTTCATCTACACACAGAAAAGTCTCATTCCGGCATTGGTGCCACCAATTTATATAATAATGGCGTGAATATAGTAAACACACAAGGATACAGATAAATAAGTCACACAACACAACAAGATTGGCCAATGCAATGTAATGAATGATGAAATGATATGGTGGTACCAAGTTCGTCGCACAACCAGTCGTATACACGTTGCCGAGCTTTAGCTTCCAAATAAGGACCCATTGGGGACTCACAGTCCATACACCAATCTCATCAACTTGCCACCTAGCTCGTGGTCAAGGATATAAGTAAGGTATCACATTTTTTCTCTCAAAAATAGTATTTCTCTACTTTCTTATGTTCCCATGAATAATGATTTGCTGAATGAGGATGAATGATGAATGCATCACAACACATACAACACAAAGACATAATCAATTCAGCAAGGATTTCAAATAGTATAAAGTTTCCAAAATAACCAAGACATGATACATGTCTCAAAAGATAGGGATAGTGGAGGAATCCATTTGAAATGAGTCTTTACCACTTATAAAGCATTTCTTTCATTTTAAAGATGTTCAAATCTCAACTAAAGCCTCTAGCTCGGGAATCTCAATGCTAAGTATAAATATAGATCTCACAACCACTCCCTCGGGCATATACTCAACTATAATAGGTTTCTTGCAACAATTGAAGATATCACACAAGCCTCCACACAGGCTACACATCACAAATAGGCATCATGCGAACTAAACAAGAAGGTCAACACTTACAAACCTCTAAATCACATACTATGATTCATTTCAAAGTTGATTTCCTATCAAAGATCACTTACTCATCTCAATCTAAAAGAGGGATAGCCAAACCTACCTCGAAGGCCAAAACTTCACCCGAACAACTCTATCGGAGCAAATCCTCAACCATACGTTCACCAAAATGATCCCCAAGTATCACGAATGGATAAAGTTTATCAAAAGGAGTCCAATGATAATCATATTGATAGGATTTGGAATCGGGGGTAAAATAGTCCAAAAGTCATTAAATAAAATTGAAAGCGCTACATAAGATTTTTAGTTGAAATATGAATTCTACAAGACAAGGATACCGAGGTTGAAAAACCCATTAAAATTGATTAAGAAATTGTAACACCTCAGACTACAAAAAGAAGTAAAATAAAATTTTTGGGTTGCAGGCTGTACCTACGGCTCCCACCTACAGTTGGTAGGAGGGCCTACAGACCGTAGGTGGCAACTGTAGATGGTGGGGAAAAATATTTTGAAAATGTCAAGTTTCAGTGCTTCTTTGACGGTTCGCCAGGACGGCCCGTCACTCCTTTTACGAGTCGTAGATAAGTCTCGTAGGTGAGTCCCAGACTTAGTGAAATTATGAGGGTCAAGTTTGGGACCTACAGTCCGTAAGTGGAGCAACGGATCGTACATGGTAACTGTTGTTGAAAGCCCAAGTTTAATAGTTTCTGAATCCCACCAACGGGTGACCAGGACGGTCCGTAGTTGGACCTACGGACCGTAGGTCAAAGCTCGACAGTTATTTTTAAGGGCTTTTTGGTCTTTTCCCTAATTGACTTATGCCAAATCTAAGTCAGTTTAGTCCTAATCCTAGACCCTATATAAGTCTTCTAAGCCTAAAATCTACCCTTTCTAAACACTCTTCAAACTCCCTCAAATCCTTCCAAAGATTTCCTCTCAAATATTTCTCTCTCTAAAGCTTGAAGAAGAAGAAGAAGATCTAGGGTTTCTATTCAAGTCTCCTAATTCTCCATTTGATTGCGGGCTTTTGACATCAAGGTATGATGGCTTTCACCTATGGAGTCCTTTCTTCTATAGGGTTCCTAAAATTTCTAATTTTGTAAAGTAAGATTCTCCAATTGAAGTTAGAGTTTTCTTCTATCTTATGGATTCTTTCAAATTATGGTCTAATTGATTGAATTATATCTTTTTATGCATGAATTGAGTTAATTGCGTGTTCATAGGTTGAATTCTCATGAACCCATGTGAAATTCATGATTTCTAGACTTTGATCTTATGATGAGGTTTTGAACTATGGAAGATGAAATTATGAAAATTGCATGTTCTTTATGAAATTGAGATGAATGATTTAAGGTTGCTTTGAGAGTGAAGCATCAATGTTGTTGTTGTTGATTGTGAAAGGATTTTCTCACATGAAGGATTCGTAAGGGTTGAAAGTTTTTCTCAACTAAAGTTTGAATCAAGATTAAGGAGCTATTCTAATGAACTTTAGTTTGGATTGGTTACTTGATGTGCCCTTCCATGGATGATAAGACTAGTGGCGATTACCCATGTCTCTTAATGATAATGCAAGTTAAGATTAATGACTATTCCGTGGGATTTATGCTTAGCACCGAGTGGACAAGAGGCGATTACCCATGTCCCATAAACTATGTGCCACCATAGGATGATTGTCTTAGATAGACATTAGCTAGTGGATCCACTTAAGCTAGAAACTATGGTTCTTACCTTGGCAAGTAAGGACACCTCTTTTTGGTGTGGGGTAGACACCGAATTCCGTGTTATAACTCACATGTTCTATGTCGTTTAAGTCTAATTTCCTCACATAACGAGCTAAGGTTACTTTCCTAACAAGGGATTTTCAAGTATGTGTTGTTTTAAGATGATTTCCTTGCATTGACTATGGTTTTGACTCATGTTTTCTATCATGTCATCGCATGATTTAACTTGGTCATTGAATTTTATGTATAGCCCCTTCTTTTAGCATGATTTTATAAACTCATATGCATAGTTATCATACTTGGTACATTCTATGTACTAACGCATACTCTTGCCCACATTGTCTCATAATGTAGGATCCGACTCTTATCCATCCACCCGTGGCTAGTGCATTGCATTTGAGATTCGAAAACTTGGTGAATCCTCATACTTCGAGGACAGTGCTACATTTATAGTTTTATGTCATTTTTTTCTTTAGAACTTGTATGGGTTACGTCCCAAATTTCATTCTATTGATGTATTAGATGGCTTTGAGACTATTTTAGACTTCCGCTACTTTTATCAACTCTTTTAATATAGAACTGTCTTTGAACTCTTTAACTACTATTATCTTGTATGATGTATGCTAAGTGGATTTTATGGGCCTTTCGAGGTCTTATATGCCATGTTACGTCTAGGGAGTAATTTGGGTTGTGACAAACTTGGTATTCACAGCACAAGGTTTTAGAAAGGTCCTAGGATGTCTCATAAGCTACGTCGAGTAGAGTCTTGTTCGTGGGTTGTAACACTTTGGATTCGAAAAGGAGAGAAAAGTTGCAGTTTCCTGGAATTTTGGTGCCAGTACCTATAGAGCCACCTACGGCTCGTGGTCTGACATACGGACCATAGGTGAGGCCCGTCGTTGGCAAGCCCAAATTCCAAAAAAGTTAAGCTTCAATACTTTTTATACAGTTCGCCAGGACGGCCTATCACTCCATGTACAAGCCGTAGGTAGGTCTCGTAGGTGAGACCCATTCTTAGTGAAATTTTAGGGCCAAAAGTCGAACCTACGGTGGCCATGTACGGACCGTAGGTAGACCTACGGATCATACATGGTGTCCCATCGTTGGAGGTCCAAAAGTGAATATTCTCTGAAGCTATCTACGGTTGAACAGGACGGTCCGTATGTTAACTTACGGACCGTAGGTCCAATCATAGCTGGGGGTTCGACAGTTATTTTAAAGGGCTTTTTGGTCTTTTCCCTAGATGTTTAATTTCTAATTTAAGTCGGTTTGGCCCTTAACCTAGGCTCTATATAAATCTTTTAAGCCTAATTCTACCCATTCTTAACCATTCCCAAACTCTCTCCAAATCTTCTCTCCCAAAATAATTCTCTCTCTAGAAGCAAGGAAGAAGATGAAGAAAGCTAGGGTTTGAAGTTCAAGTCCCTTAATCCTCCATTGATTCCAAGCTTTTGGCATTAAGGTATGATAGCTTTCACCTATGGAGTCCTTTTCTTCATAGGGTTCCTAAATTCCCCAATTTTTAAAGTAAGAATTTTCAATTGCATGTAGGGTTTTCTTCTATCATGTGGGTTCTTATCAATTGTGATCAAATTGCTTCAATTATGACTTCTTATGCACGAAATTGAATTGAATTGCATGTTTTAAGATGAATCTCCACGAGCCCATGTGAAATTCATGATTTCTAGATTATGATTTATTGATGGGGTTTGAACTATGAAAAGATGAAATTTATGAAGTTATATAAACTATGCATGATTTATGGTTTTCAAGCTATGATTCTATGATGAAGTTTATGAATGATCAAAAGATGAGTTTTATGAAAATATGCATGTTCAATTATGAAATTATGATGATTTAAGGATGCTTTGAGATTGAAGTATCAATGTTGTTATTGTGTTATTGTGAAAGGTTTTCTCACATGAAGGATTCATAAAGGTTGAAAGGTTTTCTCAACTAAACTTTGAATCAAGATTAAGGAGCTATCCTAATGATAAGACAAGAGGCGATTACCCATGTCTATTGATGATAAGATAAGTTATGAAGTTATGACTATTCCGTGGGAACTATGCTTAGCATTGAGTGGATATTGAGATGGAAGCTCTTCCGCTAGTAGAGGTCGGATTTCTAGTAGCAATCTCTTTGTCCCATAACTATGTGCCACCATAGGTTTGTCTTAGATAGACATTAGCTAGTGGATCCACCTAAGCTAAAAACTAGTGTTCTTACCTTGGCAAGTAAGGACACCTCTTTTCAGTGTGGGGTAGACACCAGATTCCATTTTGTAGCTCACATGGTCTATGTCGGTTAAACATAGGTTCTTTCCTCTTGAGATGAGGGAGGCAAGGGTGCTAGAGTTCATTAACCTTTGTCAAGGAAACATGAGTGTGAAGGAGTATGCTTTGAAATTTACACAATTGTCTAGGTATGCTCCTACTATGGTTGCCGATCCTAGGGAAAAAATGAGTAAGTTAGTGTCGGGAGTATCCGAAATGGTGGTCAAAGAATGCCGTATCGCTATGCTCATCAATGATATGGACATTTCGCGTCTAATGGTTCATGCTCAACAAATAGAAAAGAAGAAACTTAAGGAAAAGTCTAGGGAGGCAAAGAGGGCTAAGACCAATGATGGTGACTTTTCACGCTCAAGGTCTGATGGGTATGGTCATTCTAAGTTTGGACAAAGGTTCTCCGGTCAAGGTCCCTCCAATGCTCCGGCCCCTAAGTTCAACAAGGAGAGGATGTCTAACGTTAAGCCTTAAAGAGGGAATGGTGGTGGATCTCTATTGTCTACTTGTGCTAAATGTGGAAAGAAGCATGAGGGTAAATGCCTAGCCAATTCCAATGCATGATTTGGTTGTGGAAAGATGGATCATAAGATTAGGGATTGTCCCTCAGTTGCTAAGAATGAAGGAAATAATTGTTGACAGGGTCAACCTTATCCTTTGTCGGGTTCTAGTGGGAGTCAAAAGCAAAACATATTCTATGCACTCCAAACTCATCATGAGCAAGAGGGTTCTCCTGATTGTTACCGGTATGTTGAAAGTCTTTCAACTTGATGTTTATGCTTTGCTTGATCCCGGTGCTACCTTATCTTTTGTGACACCGTATGTGGCTATGAGGTTTGATGTTGTTCCATATGTGTTGGTAGATCCTATTTCTGTCTCTACTCCTATTGGTGAATCTATCGTGGCTAAGAGAGTCTATATGAATTGTCATCTCCTTATCCCATAGAGTCACTCATGTTGAACTTCTAGAGCTTGATATGTTAGATTTCGATATTATTCTTGGGATGGATTGGTTACATTCATGTTATGCTTCTATTGATTGTAGAACCCGAGTGGTCAAGTTTCAATTTCCAAATGAACCCGTTCTAGAGTGGAAAAGGGGGAAATGCTATGCTTAAGAGTCGGTTTGTTTCTTGTCTTAAAGCTAGAAAGATGATTTTTAAGGGTTCCATATACCATCTTGTTCGGGTTAGGGATATGGATTCCGAAACCCCTATCTTTGAGTCATCCCCTGTTGTAAATGAGTTTCCAGAAGTGTTTCCCGATGACTTGCCCGGTGTTCCTCCCGAAAGGGAAATAGACTTTGGTATTGACCTTCTCCTAGATATGCAACCTATCTTTATTCTTCCTTACTAAACGGCTCCAACAGAACTCAAGGAGTTGAAAGAGCAATTAAAGGATTTATTGGATAAGGGCTTTATCCGACCGAGTATCTCCCAATGGGGTGCTTCCATTTTGTTTGTTCGAAAGAAAGATGGTTCACTCTGTATGTGTATCGACTATCTACAATTGAATAAAGTTAATATTAAGAATAAGTATCCTCTCCCAATGATAGATGATTTGTTTGATAAACTTCAAGGAGCGAGTTACTTCTCGAAGATTGACCTCCGGTCGGGCTATCACCAATTGAGGGTAAAGGAAGATGACATTCCGAAGATGGCTTTTCAGAATAGATATGGTCATTACAAATTCTTAGTCATGTCGTTTGGTTTGACAAATGCTCCAGCTGCATTCATGGATTTGATGAATAGGGTGTTTAGAAAATACCTAGATATGTTTGTGATTGTGTTCATCGACGATATTTTGATTTACTCCAGGAGTGAGGATGAGCATACCACTCATTTGAGGATTGTGTTGCAAGTTCTCAAGGACCAATAACTCTTTGCAAAGTTTAAGTATATGCGAGTTTTGGTTGAGTATTCGTGGCTTTCCTTGGTCATATTGTTTCTAGTAAGGGTATTGAGGTAGATCCTAAGAAGACGGATGTGGTTAAGATTTGGCCTAGACCTCTATCCCCTTTTGATATGCGAAGTTTCTTGGGTTTGGCCGGTTACTATAGAAGGTTTGTTGAAGGGTTTTCTTCAATTGCCTCTCCATTGATGGCTTTGACCCAAAAGAAATTTAAGTTTGTGTGGTCAGAAGCATGTGAAAAGAGTTTCCAAGAATTGTAGGATAGACTTACCTCCGCTCCGATGTTGAGTTTACCGAAAGGATCCGATGGGTTTGTGGTTTATTGTGATGCCTCAAGAATTGGGTTTGGATGTGTCCTTATGTAGAATGGGAAAGTCATTGGTTATGCCTCAAGGCAACTCAAGATTAATGAAAAGATCTATCCTACCCATGACTTAGAACTAGTGGCGGTTGTATTTGCTTTAAAGATTTGGAGGCATTACTTGTATGGTGTTCACGTTGATGTCTTCACCGAAAACAAGAGTTTGCAATATGTGTTCAAGCAAAAGGATCTGAATCTTCGCCAAAGGAGGTGGCTTGAGTTGCTAAAAGACTATGACATGGGTGTCCTTTAACACCCCGGCAAGGCGAATATGGTGGCAGATGCCCTTAGTTGATTATCCATGGGTAGTGTTGCACATGTTGAGGATAACAAGAAGGAGTTGGTTCGAGATGTTCATAGATTGGCTCGATTGGGTGTTCGATTGATTAATTCAAATGAAGGTGGCATTGTTGTTCATAATGGTTCAGAATCATCCTTTGTGTCGGATGTGAAAGCAAAGCAAGATCTTGATCCAATCTTAATGGAGTTGAAGGAAGTGGTGCTTAAAAGGTCTGTTGAGGTTTTCTCCCAAGGGGAGATGGTGTACTTTGATATCAAGGTCGTTTTGTGTGTTCCGAATGTTGATAACTTGAGGGAGCACATTTTATCGGAAGCCCATAGTTCCCGATGTTTTATTCACCCGGGAGCCACCAAGATGTACCGTGACTTGCGGGAGGTCTATTGGTTGAATGGGATGAAGAAGGACATTGAGGAATTTGTGGCTAAGCCCCTAATTGTCAACATGTGAATGTTGAGCATCAAAGGCCGGGAGATTTGTCCTAAGATATTAGTATTCCTACTCCTACTTGGAAGTGGGAAGATTTGAATATGGACTTCATTGTTGGTTTACCATGCACTAGGCGACAACATGACTCGATTTGGGTTATAGTGGATCGTATGAAAAAATAGGCTCATTTCATTCTCGTCAAGATTTCTTATTCAGCGGAAGATTATGCTAAGTTGTACCTAAGGGAAATGGTTAGGTTGCATGGAGTGCCTCTATCCATTATATCCGATCATGGTACTCAATTCACTTCTCAATTTCAGAAATCTTTCTAAAAGGGCCTTGGTACCCGTGTTAAGCTTAGCACGACCTTTTATCCTCAAATCGATGGGCAAGCGGAGCATACTATCTAAACTTTGGAAGATATGTTGAGAGCTTGTGTGATTGATTTCAAGAGTAATTGAGATGTATTGGTATGGCTCCATTTGAGACCTTTTGCCTTTGATTGAGTTTGCTTATAATAAAAGCTACCATTCGAGTATTGGTATGGCTCCATTTGAGACCTTTTGCCTTTGATTGAGTTTGCTTATAATAAAAGCTACCATTCGAGTATTGGTATGGCTCCATTTGAGGCTCTTTATGGTAGGAGGTGTAGAACTCCTATAGGTTTGTTTGAAGTTGGCAAAGTTGCCTTGATAGGTCCCAAATTGGTACATGAGGCTATGGAGAAAGTTCGGTTTATTAGAGAAAGGTTGAGAGCGGCTCAAAGTCGGCAAAAGTTTTATGCCGATGTTAGAAAGAGATGCCTAGAATTTGATGTTAATGATTGAGTTTACTTGAAAATCTCGCCCATGAAGGGTGTAATGAGGATTGGGAAGAAAGGGAAGCTTAGTCCCCGCTATGTGGGCCGATACCAAATTTTGAGACGAATTGGTAAGGTTGTTTATGAACTTGACTTGCCTAATAATTTAGCTTCGATTCATCCGATTTTCCATGTCTCCTTACTGAAGAAATGTGTTGGTGATCCGGCATCTATAGTACTATTGGAGAGTCTTTCTTACGAAGAGGTTCTGGTTGAGATTTTGGACCGACAAGTTCAGAAATTGAGAAACAAAGAAGTTGCTTCTGTAAAGGTTCTTTGGAGGAATCAATTAGTTGAGGGTGCTATTTGGGAGGCCGAGGCCGAGGCCGATATGATATCCCGTTATCCTCATCTCTTTTCCTCCTTCCCTACTCTAGCTTGGGGTATTTAGTTCCTCATGTTTCGCTCTTTTGGTCTCATGTGTCTTAGATATTCCCATGATTCCTTATTTATGCATGTTCATGAAAAGTTTAATTTTTGAGAAAACGAGTTAACTTGATTGATTTCTTCATGTTATGTGTATTTGAGTATGAGTTGCATATAGACTTGATGAAAGGATGCTTTGAACATGCTTTAGCTTGGAGTTGATGTTTCCTCCTCGAATAAGTGCATTTATGTAACTGCATTCCTGTTGGGCTGTTAGATTTAGTTCCTACCCTCCTTATGATGTCTTGAGTTGCATTCGAGGACAAATGTTCCCAAGGGGGTAATATTGTAACACCTCAGACTCAGAAAAGAAGAAAAATAAAATTTTTGGGTTGCAGGCTGTACCTACGGCTTCCACCTACGGTTGGTAAGAGGGCCTAAGGAACGTAGGTGGCAACCGTAGATGGTGGGGAAAAATATTTTGAAAATGTTAAGTTTCAGTACTTCTTTGACGCTTCGCCAGGACGGCCTGTCACTCCTTTTATGAGTCGTAGGTAAGAGTCGTAGGTGAGTCCAAGACTTAGTGAAATTTTGAGGGTCAAGTTTGGGACCTACGGTTGGTATGTACGGACTGTAAGTGGACCAACGGACCATACATGGAAACCGTAGTTGAAAGCCCAAGTTTAATAGTTTTTGAATCCCACCTAGACGTGACCATGACGGTCCGTAGTTGGACCTACGGACCATAGGTCTGAACTGTAGGTCGAAGCCGGATAGTTATTTTTAAGGGCTTTTTGGTCTTTTCCCTAATTGACTTATGCCTAATCTAAGTCGGTTTAGTCCTAGTCCTAGAACCTATATAAGTCTTCTAAGCCTAAAATCTACCCTTTTCTAAACACTCTTCAAACTCCCTCAAATCCCTCCAAAGATTTCCTCTCAAATATTTCTCTCTCTAAAGCTTGAAGTAGAAGAAGAAGATCTAGGGTTTCCATTCAAGTCTCCTAATTCTCCATTTGATTGTGGGCTTTTTACATCAAGGTATGATGGCTTTCACCTATGGAGTCCTTTCCTCCATAGGGTTCCTAAATTCTCTAATTTTGTAAAGTTAGATTCTCCGATTGAAGTTAGGGTTTTCTTCTATCTTATGGGTTCTTTCAAATTATGGTATAATTGACTGAATTATGTCTTTTTATGCATGAATTGAGTTAATTGCTTGTTTCTAAGTTGAATTCTCATGAACCCATGTGAAGTCTATGATGTCTAGACTTTGATATTATGATGAGGTTTTGAACTATGGAAGATGAAATTATGAAAATTGCATGTTCTTTATGAAATTGAGATAAATGATTTAAGGTTGCTTGAGAGTGAAGCATCAATGTTGTTGTTGTTGATTGTGAAAGGATTTTCTTTCATGAAGGATTCATAAGGGTTGAAAGGTTTTCTCAACTAAAGTTTGAATCAAGATTAAGGAGCTATTCTAATGAACTTTAGCTTGGATTGGTTACTTGATGTGCCCTTCCATAGATGATAAGACAAGTGGCGATTACCCATGTCTCTTAATGATAATGCAAGTTAACATTAATGACTATTCTGTGGGATTTAGGCTTAGCACTGAGTGGACAAGAGGTGATTACCCATGTCCCATAAACTATGTGCGACCATAGGATGATTGTCTTAGATAGACATTAGCTAGTAGATCCACTTAAGCTAAAAACTATGGTTCTTACCTTGGCAAGTAAGGATACCTCTTTTCGGTGTGGGGTACACACCGGATTCCATGCTATAGCTCACATGATCTATGTCGGTTAAGGCTAATTTCCCCACATAATGAGCTAAGGTTACTTTCCTAACAAGGAATTTTCAAGTGTCTGTTGTTTTTAGATGATTTCCTTGCATTGATTATGGTCTTGACTCATGTTTTCTATTATGTCATCTCATGATTTAACTTGGTCATTGCATCTTATGTATATCCCCTTCTTTTAGCATGATTTTATAAACTCCTATGCATAGTTATAATACTTGGTACATTTTATGTACTAACGCATACTCTTTCCTACATTGTCTCATAATGTAGGATCCGACTCTTCTCCATCCACCCGTGGCTAGTGCGTTGCATTTGAGATTCGAAGACTTGGTGAGTCCTCATACTTTTAGGACAATGCCACATTTATAGGTTTATGTTATTTTTTTCTTTAGAACTTGTATGGGTTACGTCCCAAATTTTATTCTATTGATGTATTAGATGGCTTTGAGACTAAGTTAGACTTCCTCTAATTTTGTCAACTCTTTTAATATTGAACTATATTTGAACTTTTCACCTACTATTATCTTATATGATGTATGGTAAGTGGCTTGTATAGGGCCTTTCGAGGTCTTATACGCCATGTCAGGTCTAGGGAGTACTTTAGATCGTGACAGAAATGAGTTCCAAATCATTAAAATACAATTTCACCAATTTAGGGGGAAATCCCAAAACCCAATTTAAAATCAAGGTTTAAAAGAGTTTTCGGAAGATAAAATTTGCAGGAATCGATGAAGAATAAGTAAAAGGAGCTTACCCACACAAGAAATCATAAAATGGTAAGCAAGAATCGCCTCTCCAAGCTCCAAGGTTTTGAAAAATGATGGAAATAGGAATTTTGGGAAGAATTTCGCATTTGGGTTCTTTCCAGGTGCGAATCGGTCATCGCGATTGTAAGCCACTTACTCTCGCGATCGTGAAGCACACAGAAGAAATGCATCGCGATCGCAAGGCTCTTGTCCGTGATCGTGAAAGCTAGGGATGTGGTTAATCGTGAATGCGAGCCTCGAGGGTCTTTGATCGCAAAGACCACAAAGGAGACACATTATGATCGCGAGCCTAGACGCTTCGATCGCAAAGGTCAAAATGACCTGCACCAAAACTAGAACCAGAAAACTAAAAGTTTCAACTTGAGAAAAAGTCTCCGAATGGACCCTCAAAAATCGTTCAAATAAACTGTACTTGCTATCCCACTAAAATCAACATTTCAGACTCAATGAAATCGTCGAATTTCTGAAAAGAGGACAAATTAGAAAATTACCGTCCTAGACCACTCTTAAGGCTTAAAACTCAACTTCCCATCCAAAAGTCCAAAACTCAATCTAAGGCCTCGAAAACCTTACCAATCACTTAAATAGCTCAAACTTGAAGTTCTGGACATGATGAAATTGATGGAATTCCCATATGATGCTCGGAACTCAAAATGTTGACCACAGTCAATCCTATCAAGAATTCTCAATTCAAGAGGGGTCAATCACCAAAAATACCTCTGATTGCATCGGGGACCTTAATAACCATTCTCGAAACACAAACTAAGCATTAAAATTCTAAAGAGAAGGGCAAAATGGTCATTTCAAAATTAAAAGTAAATTAACAAGAAATGAGATATTACACGTTTACACTATTTCACTAAGTCTAACTTATATGATACTTTAAAACTTACGTTTTAGGGACAAAAGGTAGAACTTATGTCTAATTGACAACATACCTAGTTCTAACTTTTGCTTTAAGACAAATTCTGGTCAACTGTGCATGTTTACTTTCTTGAAATCTCTTGAACGTCTACTTTATCAACAAAATTTATAAAGCAGGGCCAAAAAATAAAGACTCCCTTTATGAAAGCTATTTTTATGCGAGATAATATCAACATCAACCCATTTTAGAGTTATTTCTGAATAGATTTTATTTACCTTTGTCACTTCAATCCATCGTTTCTATAATACAAAAACAATATGCCACTAAAGCTGCCAACTAGGCTGAGTGGACTGGTTTTGTCCCATTAACACCGGCCTGCTAAGGGCCCGACATCGGTAAGCCTAGTATCGGTACCCGGCCCACGTACTAAGTGTACTGGGCTGGTCTGGTGTATCTGTTGCCCTAGCTTGGTAAGAGACGGGAAGGCGGTTCGCCGGTTCACCGGCCCAATAAGATTTTTTTTTGATAAATGGGACATAACCGTTGGGCCACTTTCTGAAAAGTGGTCTAAAATTCATTTTTTAATTATTTTTAATACACTACATTTTTTTCTATAGATAGTTCCTACATTTAATTACTTTTCATACAACAATCTTCTAATTCTCTCTCAGTTTCTCAATTCTCCCTTAAAGTGATAGCAATCTTATATTATATTTTGCAATTAACAATATCAAGTGGGAGTTTTCAACTTTGAAGTTTTCAACATTTCATCAATTTTACTGTTCTTTCTTTAGCTCCGACAATATGGTAAATTCGTTCCTTTTCTTGTTTTTATTTAGTATATTAATTATTGAATATTTAATTATATTATTTTTGTGTTTATAGTTTTTATCATTTTAATTTACATAATGGATACGTTAAAAATAGATAGAAATGTTAAAACTTTGTGTCCCAGAGGTAGTAGTGGTAGTAAGAAAAAAATGCTTCCGATAGAGGTAGAACATGTAAATTTTATTCTCGTATGTCTGGTACACGACCTAGTGAAATTGGAGAAATAGGTGTAGGTGCACATGATATGAATGAATTTGAGCTACAATAAATTTGTTGTATAGAAGAACAAAATGAAGTAGAAGTAGAACAAAATAATAGTGATAATAATGATGATGGTGATGTTATACCAACTAGTCCTACTATTATTATTGATAATGCTTAATCTAGAACTTGTAATTGTCCTCCATGACCTATAAAAGAAAGAAAAAAACTAGTTTAGTATGACATTTTCTTACTCGAGTACCTGAAACAACTAAGGTTGAATGTAGTGGTTGTTCCCAAAAATTTGAGCACAAGATCGGGGTTAATCAAGGTGGGACGGGTCAATTGCTTAGACATCTAGATGATAAACATACTGGTTAAAAAGAATGAATACAACAGCCTGGCGGTGTTACTAGGCTAGTCCAAGGTAGATTAAATCCACTTACCAAAAAGTTAATTGGGACGTATAATAAAATGAGGGATCGCGAAGAGTTATTGAAAATGATAGCTTTGGGTTGTCTACCTTTTTCATTTGCTTCTTCTAATGCTTTTATCAATTATATACAATCAGTTTATAATTCCATGTTTAAAGGTATTCCTAGAAGTACTTGTCGATCAGATAATTTTAGATTTCATGGACAATATACATACTATTTACGTTGGTTATTAACAAATCTTCCATGTAGTGTTTCTCTTACTTCTGATCTTGATCGTGCTTTAAATACAAATGATTATTTAACTGTTACGTGTCATTGGATAGATAGTGATCTTGTCATGCAAAAATGTATTTTAGCATTTCAATAGGATGAAGACCATAGACATAATGCAAAATTTATTTCTGAATCTTATCTAAGGTTGCAAAATATTAATGGTCTTGAACATAAAATTTTATGTATTTCTTTTGATAATACATCTAACAAATTGCTGCTATTGATTCTTTAAAAGCCGAGCTTACTCCCCCTTTAGAGGAAATTTTTCATGTTAGATTTGCTTGTCATATATATAATTTAATTGTAAAAGATGGTATTTATTTTTTTGAGTGTGTAATTGAAAAAGTTAGGCATGCAGTTGGTTTTTTCAAGGAAATAATAGAAGGGCTAGACTTAAAGAATTTTTTAAAAAATGTGAGGAAATAGAGACTAGGTGGAATTCTACTAATGATTTTTGAAAGTCTTGTTATATTTATTGAGTGCCTTTAACTACAACTGTTAATCAATATGCATATAAATTTTCCGAAGTCATCTTGCAAGAATCTAATTGAAATAAAATTAAAGATGTTGTTATTTTTTAAGAAAAATTTTGTGCCGCTACTGTTGAATTTTTTGGTGCTTATTATCCTACTGTTTGTAATATTTTAGCTTATATAGCTGATTTTTTCTTTATTGCTTAGTGAATGTAAAATTAAAGAAGATTACAAAGTGACTTCTACTGAAATGATTGAAATTTTTTAATTTTTTTTCCTGTTCCTTCTATTTATTTTGTTGGTGCTATGTTAAATTCGCGGATGAAATTTACTACTATGTCTGAATTTGTTCGCATTATATATACTTCTTAAGATATTCAAGTTGATGAAAAACCTAGTATGTTTAAGACATTGAGTGATACAAATGCTCATACTCAATTATTATATAATCATTATGTCACCTTACTTGATAATCTACGCCTACTCCTACTGTTCCTCTATCTCATCCTTCTGACGAGCCATCATTTTCTAAAAGACAGGTACAAGGAATACCTGCCTATTGTGTTACTAATTTATCTGTTTGGAATAGAATACAACCTACATCACAAAGCAACGTAAATCGAGACGAGCTTAACTATTATTTGAGACAGGCCCCGGAGCACTATCAAAATAATGTTAGCACACTAGATTGGTGGATGAACAACCAAAAACAATATCCAATACTTTCAACCATGGGTAGGGATGTGTTAAATATTCCAATCTCAACTGTTGCATCAGAGAGCACATTTAGTCAAGGAAGGCAGCATATTGGAGATAATCAACATTCGTTGGGGAGCAATGCCATGAATATTTTAGTTTCACTAGAGATTGAATTAGATCAGAGCGAAGAAATAAAGGACGACCACAAAATTTGGAAGAAGAAGAGGAACGTGAAGAAATAATGTCAATTGGAGATCCTTCGGGACAAGCAAGTCAAAATTACATATTAGTTGATTTAAAAAATTATAAGCCAATTCTTGTTAATGTTAATACAGATGAATTGCAAAAAATGATTTGAAATATGTATACTTAACAATTTATTTGAGACAACTTATTGTAAGTTTGTAAGTTTGTATGTTTTGAATTTTATCAATATGGTAACAAAGTCAAAGGCTCATTGAGTCTTTGCATTTCTTAATTTCTTTTTTCATAAAATTAGTATATTTTCAATTAAATAATTTTAATCACTTTATATAACCATATATTGAAAATTAAATTTGTAGTCACTATAATAAGTCAATACTTGAAAAAATATTGTTAACAAATACTACTTAAACAAGTATTGACAATAAAAAATTGAAAAATATTTTGTCACAATCCAAGCTATCTCCTAGACGTGACTTGGCAAATAGAGTCCCGAGAGATCCTAAATAAGCCACTTGACATTAGAATATGTTAAGAATGAAGTAAAGCAAGAATATAAGTCTCAAATCAATATCTCAATACCAAACAAAGTACAACTCATAAGCGGAAAATACACTATGTGTGACAATAAGCCTCTGATATCATAATACGTGGCTAGGACAAGACCTAGCTCACGAAGTAAGTCTGAAACTGAAAATATTGAAATAAAAGACATCATACGTGGCCATGCCCTCGAATTATGAGAACTCAACAAAGAAACTCTGTTGAATCAATCCACTAGCCTCGAGTGTGTGGAGGAACGTACGACCCTATATTATTAGATAATATAGGCATAAGAGATAGTATGCATCAGTACATGGAATGTATCTAGTATGAGAGAAATACATAAATAAGGACATAAGCATGCAAAGTATGGAAAGTGTGAAAAATGCATGACCAGGTAAAGATATCAAAACATGATAAGCTAAATTCATAAGTCATAAGGCAAGGTCAATGCAATTCTTTGGAAAACCTTTGTATAAGCTTGAAGCATAATCTTTTGAGGAAAACATAATCATTTGTGGGATGTTTACCAATAACCAACGTAGACTATATGAGCTATAACATAGAATCCAATGTCTTTCCCATACCAAAAATAGATTGTCCTACTTGCTAAGGTAAGACCATGTTCATGAGCTTAGGTGGATCCACTAGCTAGAGTCAATTAAGACTAAGTCCTACATGGCACGTAGTTATGGAACAAGGGGATTGCTACTAGAGACCCGACCTCTACTAATGGAAGAGCCTCCATCCAAAGTCCTCTCGGTGCAAAGTAAACTCCCAATGAAAATAAGGATAATCATATCATAATCATAATACCTTGAAAGGTAAGAATCTTGTAATACCAACCAAATCATAACTTCATAACATAGAATAAATCATTTCAAAACCATGTTTCATAAAATGTTCATTACGACACTTATCTAAAGCATCAAAATCATGATCATCTTTCATATGGGGAATACTTCAATTTGGAAGCAACCTTCCATAAAAAAAGATGTTGATACTTCATCTAAAGCATCCTTAGTTCATAAATTCCTCAAATTTATGATGCATGCATAATCTTAAAACATGGTTCATAATCATAAAATGGGCATAGAGCATGAGTTCATGTGAAAATCATTGAATACATGTAATTTAGATCAATTCATGCATAATAAGATCAAATAGGACGAATTTAGTCATAAACAATTGAACCCATGAAGAAACATGCAAAATCCTAGAAATTTGGGAAAAATCCATGGAGAGAATTTGAGAATTTTCTTGGGACTCAATGGATGAAATAGACCCATTGATGAATTTCTCACATACTTTGAAGAATGCTAGCTTTAGAATTGAACGAAGAGAGTTGGAGCTTGAAGATCCCTTGAATCTCTTGAAGCCAGGGAGAAAACTTGGAGAAATTTTAGAGGTTTGAGTGAATGAGAGGGAATGGGTGGATTGGGGTCTTTAGAAATCATTTATACTCATTTAGAATAGGTAAAAATGACATAGTATAGGGGTTAAAAGAGTTGGAAAAGACCTAATAACCCTGACTTAAAACTGCCGAAACACTCTCTACGGAAGCCTTCCACAGACCGTTTATCGCTTCACTCTCCGTGAAGGCTAGCATGAACCAGAGGGGCATTTGGGATTTTTCTAAGTCAATCACCGTGAACCGGTTTACTGTTTGTGGACCCTTCTACCGTCTGTGAACCCGTGTGCATACTCTGGCCTTGGAAATATTTTCCCAAGGTTCAAGTCCAAGGATGGCTTAGCTGCTCATAGATTCTTCCACCGTCTGTGAACCCATCCGTAGACACTTGCCTTAGAATATTTTTCCCAAGGTTCAAGTAATAGGATGACTTCACTGCCCATGGACCCTTCCACCATCGTGAACCCATCCGTAGACACTTGCCTTGGAATATTTTTCAATAGGTTCAAGTCCAAGGATGACTTCACTGCTCGTGGACCCTTTCACCAGCCGTGAACCCTTCCTTACAACCCACTTTTCAGATTTCAACTGTCTTTTCTCATTCCAACTTCCTATTGATTTTTGACACTTCCAAGGTGTTACAATATCTCCTTATTGGAAACATTCGTCCTTGAATGAAATTCAGCTAGGTATAAAAAGGGTAGGGAAAAGATCTAACAACCCAATATGAATACAAATCACATCAAAATGCATAAAACCAAGGAGTAATCGATCCCAAGCTAAAAATGAACTTTAAAACACTTTTCATGAGCATGCATGCATATGGAAATATGAGAATAGCTAAGACGCATGAATCCGAAATAGTAAACATGAGGAACTTCTACCTCAAGCTAAAACTAAAGTGGAGGGAAAGAGATGGGGATACTTGGACATTATGTTGGCTTTGACCTCCCAAGTAGCATCCTCAACTAATTGATTCCTTCAAAGGACTTTTATGGAAGTAACTTCTTTATTTCTCAACCTCTGGACTCGACGATCTAAAATCTCAATCGGAACCTCTTCATAAGAGAGACTTTCCTTAACACCAACACTTTCCAATGGCACAATTGAAGTAGTATCACCAATACACTTCTTCAACAATGTATCATGAAATACCAGATGCACCGATGACAAATTGAAAGGCAAATTCAACTCATAGTCTATCTTGCTGATACACCTCAAAATCTGATATGGATCTACGTAACAGGGACTAAGCTTCCCTTTCTTCACTAATCTCATCACACCCTTCATAGGTGAAATTTTCAAGTAAACCCAATCATCAACATCGAATTCATGCTCTCTTCTTCTAACATCCGCATAAGACTTTTGTCGACTTTGAGCAGTTTTCAACCTCTCTCTAATAATTTGAACCTTTTCCATTGCCTCATGCACCAACTCGGGCCCTATCAAAGGGACCTCACCAACTTCAAACCAAACAATAGGAGACCTATACCTCCTACCACAGAGAGCCTCAAAAAGAGCCATATGAATACTTGAGTGATAACTATTATTCTAAGCAAACTCGATCAAAGTAAAATGATCATCCCAATTACCCTTGAAGTTAATCACACAAGCTCTCAACTTATCTTCCAAAGTTTGAATAGTATGCTCGGCTTGCCCATCGGTTTGAGGATGAAAGGCTGTACTAAGCTTAACTTGGGTATCAAGGTCTTTTTGGAAAGACCTCCAAACCTGTGAAAAAAACTGGGTACCTCGGTTGGCTATAATGGATAGGGGTACCCCGTGAAACCTAACCATTTATTGAATATACAACTTAGCATAATCTTTTACCGAATACGAAGTCTTTACAGGGATGAAATGTGCCGGCTTCGTCATAAAATCCACAATGACCCAAATCGAATCGTGTTGCCACCTAGTGCGGGGTAAATCGATAATAAAATCCATATTCAAGTCTTCCCACTTTCAAGTAGGAGTGCTAATGTCTTGAGACAAACCTCCCGATTTCTAATGCTCGACTTTCACCTGCTGGCAATTTGGACACTTAGTCAAAAAATTTGAAATATCTTTCTTCATCCAATTCCACCAATAGACCTCCCGCAAATCATGGTACATCTTGGTGGCTCTTGGGTGAATGGAATACTGACAACTGTGGGCTTTCGATAAAATCAATCGCCTCAACTCATCAACATTTGGAACACATAAATGACCTTGATAATGAAGCACACCATCTCCCCCTTGGGAGAAAGCCTAAGTAAACTTTTTGAGCACTGCTTCCTTCAACTCAATCCAAATTGAATCAAGATCTTGCTTAACTTTTACATCCGACACAAGAGATGATTCTGAGCCATTCTGAATAATGATATCACCCTCTTTGGAGTCAACAAAGCGAACACTCAACCGAGCTTGCCTATGAACATCCCGAGCTAACTCCTTCTTACCTTTTTAAATATGGGCTACACTACTCATTGACAACCGACTAAGGGAATCAGAAACCACGTTTGCCTTGCCCGGTGATAAATGACACCATATCATAATCTTTCAAAAGTTTAAGACATCTCCGTTGGTGAGGATTTAGGTCCTTTTGCTTGAACATGTATTGTAAACTTTTGTAGTCGGTGAAAACATCCACGTGGACACCGTACAAGTAATGTCTCCAAATCTTTAAAGCAAACACAACCACCGCTAACTCCAAATTATGAGTACGGTAGTTCTTTTCGTGTACCTTAAGTTACCTTAAGGCATAAGCAATTACCTTCCCATTTTGCATTAGAACACACCCAAGTCCGATCTTTGAAGCATCACCACAAATCCATCAAAACCTTCTGGCAATGTCAAAATTGGGGCGGAGGTAAGCCAAGTCTTCAATTCTTGAAAGCTTTTCTCACACGCTTCCGACCATAGGAACTTTACCTTCTTTTGAGTTAACGTAGTCATGGGTAAAACAATTGAGGAGAATCCCCCCATGAACCTTCTATAATAACCATCCAAGCCTAAGAAACTTTGAATATTTGAAGGGGAAAGATGTCTAGGTCAGTTCTTAACCACTTCCATCTTCATAGGATCAACCTCAATACCCTTATCGGAAACAATATGGCCAAGGAAAGCAACAAACCTCAATCAAAACTCACACTTTCTTAACTTAGCAAACAATTAACGATCCTTGAGAACTTGCAAGGTGATCCTCAAATGATCGGCATGCCTATCCTCACTTCGAGAATAAATCAAAATATCATTGATGAACACAATCATGAACATGTCAAGGTATTACTTGAAAACCCTATTCATCAAATCCATAAAAGCTTCCAGGTGATTTTTCAACCCAAATAACATCACCAAAAACTCATACTGGCCATATCGAGTTTTAAAAGCCATCTTTAGAATGTCACACTCCTTTACCCTCAATTGATGATAACTCGATTGAAGATCAATTTTTGAGAAAAAACTAGCACCTTCGAGTTGATCAAATAAGTCCTCGATCCTTGGGATAGGATATTTATTCTTTATCATGACCTAGTTCAATTTCCAATAATCAATGCACATGCGAAGTGAACCATCCTTCTTTAAAACTAACAAAACTGGAACACCCCATGGTGATATACTTGGTAAAATGAAACCCTTATCCAACAAATTCTTAAATTGATCCTCTAACTCGTTAAGCTCTACCAGGGCCATTGGATAAGGAGGAATAGAGATAGGCCACAAATCTGGTAGAAGGTCAATTCTGAAGTCTATTTTCCTTTCAGGAGGAGCACCAGGAAGATCATTGAGGAACACTTTTGGAAAATCATTAACAACGGGAACTGACTCAAGAGTAAGAGTTTCAGAATTCATATCCCTAACCCAAACAAGATGATAACTGCAACCTTATAAAGCATCTTCCTAGCCTTAAGACACGAGATAATTACCGAACTATAGATGCTAAATTTTCACCCTTCCATTATAAAATAAGTTCACTCGGAAACTGAAATCTGACCACTCAGATTCTACAATCAATGGAAACATAACAAGAGTGAAGCCAATCCATACCAAGAATAACATCGAAGTCTATCATGTCTAACTTCACGAGATCCACTGAGATGATCTTATGGGAAACAAAAACTGGGCAACCTCTATAGACTCATTTCGCAACAATAGAATCCCTAACAAGAGTAGAGGCTAAAAAAGGTTTTAAAAGAATTTTGAGATTGACATCAAACTTCATAGCCACATATGGAGTCACAAAAAACAATATAGTGTCACGACCCGATTTCTCGAGTCATGATGACGCCTACCAACCCACCAGTAGGCCAGCCCAAAATCCTATCCCGAAACTTAGCAGTAATGGGACTACGGATGAAAACTAACCTCAACTAAGCGGAAGCAACAAGAAGGCTGAAGCGAAACCAAACTATACATATATACACAAGATACCTCCCAGAACCTGGAAGTCACAAGTACAGAACTACTAACTAGAGTACAAGTCCTAAAAGTGGACCATATAAACAACATGTCTCGAAAGCAAAAGACAAGTCGAAATATAAAATACAGAAGGAGACAGGTAATCCCAGAACGCCATATGCTCACCCTTGTCTACTGTACAGACATCTGCAGGCTCGTTCTTAACACTTATAACTGGTGCTCGGACCTGCATCACGAAAGTAGATGCAGAGTGTAGCATGAGTACCAAAACAACAGGTACCCAATAGACATCGTAGGCCGACTGAGCAAGAAAGGTAAAAACAGGCAGACAAGATAGAATAAGAACAAACAAAGGCCAACAGAACGGAAGCAGAGAAAGCGGAAAGTAAACAAGAAAAACTACGCTAAACCTAGCTGGCCCCCCATAAGACCCGCTGGGCACACTCGTGCGCAAGTTTAAATAAAATCCGAACGGACCCCCATAATCTTGACAGGTACACAGAAGAGCTAATCTACATAAACGAAGGGAAACACCACTTCAGAAGCCTCAACACCCATGGGTCCCAGACCCGAAAGATAACACTGCGCCCCGCTCAATCATCAGTCACGAGTTGGAAATATCGGACTCTAAGCGGGTAATGTCAGCGTCGAGATGGAACAATACCTGGGCCCAGCCCAATCATCAGTCACGAACTGGAAATATCAAACTCTAACCGGGTAACGTCAGCCTCGAGCTGGAACAATAACTGGGCCCAGCCCAATCATCAGTCACGAGCCAGAAATACTGGACTCTAACTGGGTAACATCAGCCTCAAGCTGGAATAAACAACCTACGCTCGACAGTCTAGCGCTGGAAAATCCGGCTCCAATCGGATAATGTCAGCTGCGCAGCTGGGACTAGTAGCCTGCGCTCAACGGTCTCACCCAGTAAATACCTGGCTGCAATCATGTAACGTCAGCTGCGGATCGGAACTTGCCGACTACCCCCGACAGCCTACGCTGGAAATACTGAATGCTAACTGAGTAACATCAGCCTCATACTGGAGCCCACAACCTCGAACCGAATAGATGAACCAACAGCCTCGAACCGAATAAAGTCACCACTAAATAATAAAATGCAAAGCTAAACACCACGGGCCCCCCCCCCATAAGAGTATCAACTGAAAGCTCCCAGCCTAGCATAACCCAACCCACAGTCGATGCAACAGCGAAATCTTCAAGCAATAACCCGAAATCGCAGAAATAAGAGAGAAGGGATCGAATGGTCCGATAGCCATGAAACGCCTAAACTAAGGCTCAACTATCAGACCCAAGTCTGCTAAACTAGTCTACAAGGACATAGTCCATCCGAAACGGCGTCAGATACATACGCAAGTCATCATGTGCATATGACTAAGGCAATTCTATCCTAGCCTATTTTAAGGTCAAAGCAATCACATAAATCAACCTGAAATAAAGTGAATATCCCGAACCCACGCATGCCACAACAGATAACCGCCCAATAGATAATTCACAACACAATTACCAACAATCCAAGCCAACAACCCAACCTACAGCATGATACTAGCCCTGAACAACCCACAAATCATTTCCAAATGAAGAAAACAGAGAAGGAGAAGAACAATACTAGCTACCCAACCCCAGATTCACACAAGTCGACAAGCATTTACACAATCACGCTCAATCTCGAGAGAAGGGAAGTTGTAACCTACTAGAAAGCCGATTACGTGCGTTCCAAGTCACTCAACCAGAGATTTCCCCTTTCGTACGGCCTCAGACTGCTATCACGCTGTCAAAAATAGAGTCACAACATCAATCTGGTTGTTTAGACGCTAAAATCAATAAAATTGGCGACAGACCAATTTTACAGTCAAAATCAGGAGTGTGGGACCCGCTCTAGATTTTTTGGAATTGACTCCGTGAAAAGGTCTCAAATCCTTCCTTGAACCTACAACCCAAAATGGAATGCTAATTGAGGCTCGGATCAGCTCCAATAGCCAACAACAAGAAAATGCAAAACTTTTCACAAAATAGGCCAAGAAAGCAACTTACGCCTCGAATTCATGACAATCGAGGAGTACCCAACACTATCCAACCAAAAACCCATGAAGCCAGCGATATTTTGAATTCCTGGGACTTCGAATCACCGAAAAGCGATGCAAGATGAGGGAGATATGCAATTTTAAAGTTTCCTTCAAATGAATCCTCGACCTCACTTTTATAACTGCCAGGCTCGCTATTCTCCGCGAACGCGGCCCCCAGGCCCCGCTAACATGGAGGCATAACAACCACTACTCCGTGAACACGGCCAAAGCTCCGCGAACGCGGAGAGAAGCCCTCCATAGCTCCGCGAACGCGGCCCCAGGCCCGCGAATGCGGAGAAAAAGAACACCCCAAACACACAGAACTCCGCGAACGCGGCCTCAAGCCCGCGAACGCGGAGAACAAGGCACCCCACACACCACAGACATCCGCGAACGCTGAGCACTGGCGCCGAGACCTCCACGAACGCGGAGTAAACTCCCTCTCTCCTCCGCGAATGTGGAGCCTATCCCGTGAACATGGAGAGATGGGGTGTCTGTAACTTTGACAGCTGCACCAGCTGAGTTTTGGCAACTCCGAAACTCCGAAACTCCGAAGGGGTGCCCGAAATTCGTTCGGAACCCCGTGCATGCAAACGAAATATGCTACCCCCTAATGTTTGACGTTCCAGACTCAATGGCATAGTCAAAATTTCTATACGAGGTTGTTTCGACAAAAAGTGGGTCTCACACCCTTTGGATCATTTTAGCCAATTTCTACTGGAGACCTCAGATTTTGATCGAAACCTCCCGGAAGTTCTCGAAGGGTCATTCTAGACCAAACTCAGCATTCCAAAACTAATCGCACTGTCAGAATTTTCATCCGAGCACGTTTACCAAGAATATTGACCAAAGTCAACCTTAAGCTAAATTTCGAAGGCAAACGAGCTAACTGGCCCCAAAATCACACCGGAAACCTCGGGACTCGGGCAAACCATGCTTCTAGCCAAATTTGGCCGCTCTAGAACTGATAAAATTGTCAGAATTCCCATCTGAGGTCGTTTACCTGAATTTATGACCGAAATCAACTTTTCAAGGTTTAAAAGCTCCAAAATAGGAAAACAGGCATAAAAACCAAACAAATTACCAGGCGACCGAACAGTCAGTGCCATTAGGTCATAAATGAGTTGGGGTCTCTACAGGAACGCTCTAAACAATAGAAAGAAGGCATCAACACAGAAATGACCTAGAGGGTCATTACATATAGCACCTGGATCAAGCAATGCATAAACATCAAACTGAAAGACTTGTAACATACCAGTGACCTCATCTGGAGAACCCTTATGATCCTGTCGTGTATAAAGAGCATAGAATCTGTTCTGACATAGAGCACCACCCAAACTAGAAGAAGCACCCTGTTACGCCAGGCAACCATCATTACCCTTTCTAGACTGTGAAGGGCAATCCCTCAATCTGTGACCACTTTTACCACAACTACAACAAATATTGGTACCGACTAAGTTTTTCCCGTATGACTCTTGCCACACTTTTGGAATGCCGGGAATGAAGATCTCTTAGAACCACCTCCTTGAGGCTTAGGGTTAGACTCTCTATCTTTGTTTGACCTTTGACTTGTGAAGTATTGGGTGGATTCGGATTAGAGAACTTTTGCCAAAATTGAGAACGCCCATTTCCATCGGACCTCGAGTGAGAGTAATCACCACTATCCGTCCTTGCCCTCTTTGATTATCTAGACCTCTCCTTAAGTTTTTCCTCAATTTGTTTAGCATGAATCATTAACCTTGATATGTCCATCTCCTTGTCAACATGGCAGTTCTATATTCTTTGACTACCATTTCAGAAACACTCGAAATAAACTTAATCATCCTTGCCCTAGAGTCAACAACAATTGTCGGAGAATACTTGGACAATTGAGTGAACTTCAAAGAGTATTCCTTCACACTCATGATGCCTTCCCTCAAGTTGATAAATTCTTGCACCTTAGCCTCCCTCATCTCAAGGGGAAAGAACCGATCAAGAAACACCCCTTTAAACTTATCCCGATCCAAATGACCCACATCAATATCCCTTTCCTCCTTCCATTGGGCAAACCACACTTGAGAAACCCCTTTCAATTGATAAGCAGCCAAGTCTGCCTTTTCCACCAGAGTCGATCCCATAATGTCCCAAGTGTTTTGGATCCCATCAAGAAATTATTGTAGATCTTCCTCCACTTTTAAACCATGAAATTCTGGAGGATTCATCCATGTGAAGTCTTGTCATCACCCGAAATCGGGCCATGATGGTGTCCACTACAATCCACCGAGTGGACAAGCCTAAACCCCAAAATAAGATGCGGAAGACAAAGTATATATAATATCAATAATAATATGCGGAAGTCGAATAGAATATATAAAAGACTGTGCCATGTCCTATATCTGCACTGTGATACAAAAGATACAAAACAGGCCCAAAAGTAATCGATAGACAAACTAACACAAGATACCAATCCCCCGGACCTGGTGTCACCTATACAGAAGCTACTAAGTATAAAAGTCATATATACAGAGAACTAACTAATCAAAATTACAAAAATATGAGTCAGTACAAAATAAGGACAACAACAAGTCTCTGAACACTGGGAGCTCACCATAATCTGAGTCTTGATAGCCACGGGAGATCCAACACTCATTGGTGGTGGATCATACTGCATCAAAAAAAGATACAGAAGTGCAATATGAGTAACAAAACTCGGGGTACTCAGTAGGCATTATAGGCCGACCGAGCTCAGAAAGATCATATATATATAAGAAGTACGATGATACTAGTAAGTCAAGGGAAAATCTAAGACACACTAACCATACGATAGAGAACAGAGAGATAATATCAAGATTCAGTTACAAGCTACACACAAACCACAAACAACCAACACACTTAAAGGATAATTCATACAACAATACACTGTAAAACACCAAGTAGATGAAATTCATAAGCTCGGAAGAGACATCCAGCCGCTTGGAATGATACCTCATTTTCAACCGAATGCTAATAACCTGGATGGATGTATGCACAGGCCACCCGGGATGGCACATCGAGCTTACCAATAACCTAGATAAATGTATCGAAGGGCCGATCAGGATGATACATCAAGCTTACTAATAATGTAAATATAAATAGTAGAGTGTAGACCAAGCTTAAGCCAACGGGCCAACCGTCATGATACATCGAGCTCATCAGAGTAGAATCAGTTGAAATTATGGGCAATGAAGCAAATGGGCTTTTTTCACCCTTTCCTAGCAATAATAGGTCCTAAGGACTACCAATTTGTTTATTTAAAGCATTTATTTTACCAAGATGAGTCCTTCACTAGTATCCATTAATCAAGAGAAAACTTCCTAAAAACAGCCTCATAATCAGGTCATATTATACACACAAAACCAGGTAAATACCCGTCACACCATGAGAGTGCTAACCTGGAACACCTGCCAGTTCAAGCTCACGACCTCGGACCCAATAGTTTAATAAACAACCCAGATCACAACTCAAGGTACCACAATATCAACCAAATAAACCCAAACAATCAAACGCAATACAATCCTAAGTTTCACACCACCTAAGGGCAAGGTCTAAGGATACTACTCAAGTAAAATCAAGGATTACCTAAACTAAGGCTTCTCGACTAAAACTAGGCTAAACAACCCAACTTATGGCCATAACTATACAAGGATCAATAAAGCCTAACACAATCTAAGGTTCCAACGTAATCATGCAATACTACTATAATATAATTAATATAACTAAGCCAAGTCTAAGAAAAAGGAAGTCATAACCTACCTCAAGGCCAAAAACAACACACAGACTATAACTTGGGTGCTTTTCCCTTCTAGAGAACCTCAGACCGCTGCCAAGTTATCAAGTATAGAACAAGCAAGTCAATACAAATCCAACGATACCCATATCACTAACATGAATTTTGGACCAAAATTGTGTAAAACATTGACCATTGAATATGTTACAGAATTACGAAAAGGAAACTGTCATTATGTTCTCTCTGGAGTGAGGATACATGATATCTCTCAAATTACTTCCAAAATAAGTTAAAGAGTAAGCGATCACTAGTAATATAAATACCCAACAAGAGAGTCGGGGTTGAATCTCACAAAGAACAATTTGTCGGCAATCGAAAAGATAAAGAATTACAAGCTACTCGTTTGAATCTAAACTAACAATACACAATCATCAAAATAACAATGATTTCGGTAACTAAATCCAGCCTGGGAAAATATCTAATCAAGTAAGGGATGATTAGGAATTGAGAAATTTGGAACTGAATACTTATTCAAACGATCCATTGTACTTCAACACATGCGGATTCAATCATGGGTAGGCTAGGTCATCTTCAACAACACAAATCTTCTTTCGATCTCATTGTGCTATACCATGAAATCTCCTTTCGGTCTCAAGTTGTAATTCAACAAAACAACCCTCTACCTTAATATAGACCTCTCTTTCAAGCAAGTCTAGCATTCAACAAGGAAAACTAAATCTCTCTTTTAAGAAAACTTAAGAATGAAAGCTAAAATGCAATTATCAATCTAATCATTCACTTCACAAATTCTCTTTTGAGTAACCCACGAAGATCTAAGCTAGATTTGAGCGTGCACTCTCAAATTATAAATGAAAACATGATAATTAGATTAAACCCATTTCATGAATAAGAAGCATGGAATCAATTACAAAAATAATAGAATGAGAAATTAAAGACCCAAAAGGTTTGTCTATTTTTATCAAAAAACCCCAATTTCAGTTAGCAACTACACCCACAATTCATGCAATACAAAGAAAGGAAAAGAAGATAAGAAATATTACTATTAAGAACACAATTTTCAATCCAAACGATGAATTATGAGGCAACTTGCCTTTAAAGTCTCCACCCAAAAGATGAACTCTAAAATTTTCTCTCAACAATACTCTAAGATGAGATATTCTCTAAACTAGGAATTGAATTCAATGGATGAATGATTTTCAATGCTTCTCCAAAAATGACTGCTAATGATTGTAAAAAAGTCATGTTTTGGGATCAATTTGGTGAAATTCAATTTTTGTCCAGGCACTAGGCTTTTACTCTTCGTGGTCGCGACAATTAACTCACACTGTTGTGATGAGTAGTGTCGCTGAGTCAGGCGATCGTGAACTCTTACCACGCGATTGTGAAGTTTGAAATTATTGTTGAACGCTATTACGACTCCTATTTCACGCAGTCACGATAAGGACTCAGGTGCCGGTTCAACTTTCTTTCCTTTGACCTCTTTTTGCCTCAAGTTCACTTGGCTTCTTCAAATGTCTTCTGAATCACCTCCCCCCTTCATTTTCCTGCAAATATGAAGAAAACCACATAAAAATCACTAGTTCTTACCTAAATCACACCAAAACTAATAAGAAAAGAACCCCAAATGAGTGGAAATATCCCACTCATCAACACCCCCAACTTAAAAACTCTGCTTGTCCTCAAGTAATGCAAATCCAAAGCACAAGAGGCTCTCATTTCAAGACACACCACAAATTAATTTCGCCTTTTTCAACTAAGCACAAAGGTGATGGCTTCGGTTGGTACTAACAAATTGTCCACATGTAACATTTTCACAAAGGAAATCCCCTCATTCTAATGGAACATTTTCAAGAACCAAGAATTATTAAGTGACAACAACTCAAACTCAAGAAGTGACAACACATTAGCTCTTATACAGGCTCACTTGATTCAATTAGGAATTTTCAAATCACCACTTTATAAACTTACATGCCCTCACAAAAAAGGAAATGTCCCAAAACACTCACAAAAATATTTACAAAACATGGGACATAAGCACAAATACTCACACTCACAATAAAACATCTCATGAACACAAATGCCACACCATAGGCTTGCCCGCATTTTCAATCAATATTGACTCAACTTCATTTGGTTAGAAATCCCAAAGGACTTAGCTTGTAATGTAGGCCTAGGGAAGGTTAGGTATCATTAAGGTAAAAGTGACTACACCCTCGTTGAATACTACACAACAACTCATCATTTCCAACTTTTCCACTTCTCTTCACTTTTCAAACCAATGCACATTTTTCATTTTTCTTTTCTCATTTCCACGCTCGATGCCGCACATGCAACCATTTTCAATCTTTGGAGGATTCAAGTCTCATTTATTCACTTTCTTTCCTTTTTTTTCAAAACTTTTCTTTCTTTAAGACTTTTCCTTCATTCTTCAATCTTTTTTTACTAAACCCTCATGTAATGAGCATTCCTTCTATGAGTTTCCCATAACACCCCCAACTTAGGCTTTTAGCCTCAACTTTCTCAATTGTCAAGTTCAAGGAGGGAAGGGTTCAAAAGAGGATTACTTTTTCAAAAAGGATAAGAATTGTAATGAGGTTGCCAATAAAAGGGATTAGGCTCAAAGGGGACAACTAAGGATATATTTAGTGCAAAGGTGGAATTATTAGGCCAAGTGGACTTCAAGAACAGTCACAAAGAAAGCCTAAGATCATTTTTCCAACCAAACTCAATCAAGACCAACATTTTAAGACCAACCGAGCAAGTTCTAGGTAGTACAAGCGAACACAAGGCATTATTCAACAACGCAGCACACATGGCATGTAAATCAGTCTAGATGGCTCAAAATCTTATTTCCTTCGCAAAATACAAGTGGCAAGCGAACATTCAAACCACTAACGAATCTAAAGCCATAAAAGAGTTGTCACAAAATCATTCACAACATGCTCAACTTTACAAATGGAGGGGGTATGTTCAACAACTTTTCACATGAAAGACTATGTTCTTAGTACCAACCAAGCCACAATTTCCCAAAAAGACAACAATTTTGCCCTTAAAAAGCCGTCAAGCAATCCATCATTGGGCAATCTCATGCACCTATATGGGACCAGCTACTCAGACTTCACCACACTCAAAACCAATCAAACACTCACAAGAAACTGATGAATTACCCTTAAGAAAGTCATCACTCTATCCATCATCAAGCATTATCACTCCATATCCCATATCAAAACAAAAACAAATAAGCTACAAACTACAAATCATAAACTAAAGAAACAAAACGAAATAGAGTAATCCAATATAATATCAATAAAAACCTGACAAGGGCACACCATCCATGAATCAAAAAAAGCCTGACAAGGGCACAATTAGTGTAACACCCCAGTTTTTGAAAAGAATGAAAAATACAGTTTTAATTTTTTTTCTGGTGCCAGTGATGATGGAGGCCATCTACGGGCCGTAGGTGGAGTGACGGGCCGTAGATGGGAACCATCGATGGCCCTACCAACTTTATGAATTTTGCGTTTATGAACCTTGACCTATGGAATAACAGGACGGTTCGTAGTTCGGTTGACGGGACGTAGATGGGTTCCGTAGTGCCTTCCAGACTTAGCCAAATTTTTAGTCCAAAATGAACTTTTGGAATCAATTGACGGAAAAGCAGGACGGTCCGTCAATGGATGTACGGACCGTAGATCCTGTCCGTCGATTGGCCTCGACAGTTTTATTTAAGGGTTTTTTAGACTTTCCCTAAATATTTATTCCTTATCCTAGACGATTTTTCCCTTTAACCCTGGCCCTATTTATACTTTCTAAGCCCTAATCCCTTCATTCCAACTCTCATCTCCCAAAAATATTTCCTCTCTCTAGAAGAAGAAGAAGAAGAAGAAGAGAGCTAGGGTTCTCATCAAGGTCATCAATCCTCCTTTTATTTCAAGGCTTTGGCATAAAGGTATGATAGTATTTACCATTTGGAGTCTTTCCTCCAATGGGTCCTCTTTTCTTTAAGGTTTTCAAGGTTTAGTCTTGCCCAAGAGAGCTAGGGTTTTGACAAATTCTTATGGGTTCTTCATTATGCTTTCCATTGTTGATGTTATGGTTGATTGTGCATGATCTAGCGTGGTAAAGTAAGCTAGTGCACGATTTAGCGTGATTTACATGCAACTTGACGAATCCCATGAGTCCATGCTAAGTTTCCCCCAAGTTATGATTATGCTTACGTTTGTGGGTTGATTTGAGAAGAAGATGAATTGCATGAACTCTTTATGAATTGAGTTAAGGATTATGATTATCAAGCTATGAATTTCATGTAAGACTATGAATGATGAAAACATGATATTTTATGAAAAGATGCATGTTCAATCAAAAATCTATGATGTTCCTCTATTATGTGGGTTCCTTCCATTATGAATAAATTGCCTTGATTTATGGATTTCTAAGTATTAGCTTGCATTGAATTGCATGTTTTGAGGTGAAGCTTATGAACCCATGATTTATGAGTTAAGAGCATGATGAGCTATGTAAATATGAAGCTTATGAACTCATGTATGTTTTATGAAGTTTATGATATGTTAATGGAAATGTTGAGTTGTGAAAGGGTTTCTCATGTAATACTCAACCTATGAATGTGAAAGTTTTTCTCACACGTAATGATTCATAACTTGTTGAAAGGTTTGCTCAACTAAGCTTGAATCCATGATTAAGGAGCTATTCTATGAAGGGACAAGAGGGGATTACCCATGTTCCCTAATGTAGACAAGAGGCGATTATCCATGTCTACTAATAATGAAATCATGACTAAGGATAGACAAGAGGCTATTACCCATGTCTACCTAAGATAAATGAACTATGATAAATTTGTGAGAAGTATGCTTAGTACCGAGTGGACAAGTGGCGATTACCCATGTCCCATAACCTATGTGCCACCATAGGGTGATGGTCTATGATAGACACTAGCTAGTGGATCCACATAAGCTAAGAAGTTCATGGTCTTACCTTGGCAAGTAGAACACCCCTTTTCGGTGTGGGGCAGACACCGGATTCCATGTTGACAGCTCACATGGTCTCATATGTCGGTTAAGGCTATTTCCCCACAGTTAATGAACTTAAGTGTTCTTATGATGATGTAAAGTAAAGGGAATATGAATAGCTTGTCTTGGCCAGGGTTTATGCTTCATGTTTCTTATGTTCTATCATGTTTTATCTTGGCCATTATATGTCGTGATTAGATGTCATTCTAGCATGTTTTATATGCCCTATGTGCATTGCTATCATACTTGGTTCTTGATTGTACTAACGCATACTCTTGCCTACATTGATTCTATTGATGTAGGGCTTGGCGGCTCCTCTCATCCCACTCGTGGCTAGTCAGTTCTATTGATCGTGAAGACTTGGTGAGGCCTCCTATGTCCGAGGGCCTAACCTTGTTACATTTTCATGCTTTTCATTATTTTGGATATTGTACTAGGCTGCGTCCCAAACCTTCATTTCTATTCTATTATGTTAGATGGCTTGAGACATGAGATGTAGACTTCCGCTGTTTTGATTAAACTTTTGATATAAAAATGCTCTTATGAACTCTTACTTCTCTATTATGTTGTATGTTATGTATGCTAAGGGCTTGTATGAGGCCTCTCGGGGTCTTGTACGCCATATTACATCTAGGGGCTACCCTGGGTCGTGAAAAACTTAGTATTCACAGCACAATGTTTTAGAAAGATTCTAGGATGTCTCATAAGCCACGTCGAGTAGAGTCTTGTTCATGAGTGTGAAGCGCGCCACATTTAAGAATGAGAGGCTACAAGATGATTAGGAAACTCCACTTCTTCATTATCCTTAAGTCGTGTAATAGAGTGTTACTCTATATGTTTCTCTCCTAATCCCTATCCTATGCGTATCAGGATATGGCGTCTCGAAGAGCTTATACTCGAAGGAATGTGAGAGAGAATGAAGAGCAAGAAACTCCTCCTCAAGCTCCTCAAGTTCCGGTCGATCCTTTGGCCGAGCAAGTAACCAATGCGGAGTTCAGGGTTGCTTTTCATGTGTTGGCCCAAGTCGTGATGGCTCAAGCCAATAGGGAGGTTGTGGCTCCCGTGAACCCAAATGTGGGTACGACAGCGTCAAGAGTGAGGGACTTCACTAGGATGAGCACTTCGGAGTTTCACGATTCTAAAGTGGAGGAAGATCCTCAAGAGTTTATTGATGAGGTTTATAAAGTGTTGATGATCATGGGAGTGTCACCGACGGAAAAGGTGGAATTGGCCACCTACCAACTCAAAGGTGTCGCTCAAATTTGGTGGCTATATGCTCCCACTTCCACTCTAGAGTGGGCAGCTGCTGAGTCAAACCACCTAGACTCTGGTGCTCATATTTCACCTGCTGAAAATTCAAGTACCTAGCCATGAACGATGCGATGTTCCTTTTCATAAACACCACCAATAGTGCTACCTCAGATCATAATACACAACACTGAGATGAATGGAATATCTTGAACAATAGGACTCCTGAAGAATCAACCCAACTAACTTACCAACTCTGAGAACACATTTAGGACCCTCAATCCTCAAAAGGCCCTCCCGATCTAAGGTCACCTTTCTAGCCTCACCACTAAGAACCTTGTCCCAAATTACCCTAAACTGCGGATCCTCAAACTGCTGTGCCCGAATCTACTCCATCAAGGAAGATCTAGCCTCAACATAAGCAAGCACCTTGCCCGACACAGAAACATCAAGTCTAACCATGTGTTTGGCTAAGGACTGAATGTATGAAGCCATATGACACTCCTTTATAGCTAAGAAAGCCAAACTCCCATACCCACTGCCTTCTAGCTCAAGGCAACTACTACCACATTAGCCTTACCCAGGTGATAAAGGATAGAAATGTCATAGTTCTTCAGTAACTCCAACCACCTACGCTATCTCAGATTAAGGTTCCTCTGGTGGAAAATATATTGAAGACTATGATGATCGGTGAATACCTCTACGTGAACTCCACAAAAGTAGTGCCACCAAATCTTCAACATGAAGACTACCACCGCCAGCTCCAAGTCATGAGTAGGGTAGTTCTTCTCGTGAAGCTTTAGCATCCTATAAGCATAAGCAATAACTCCACCTTGCTACATTAAGACACAACCTAGGCCGATACCAGAAGCATCATAGTAGATCATAAACCCCAGGCCCTCAATAGAAAGAGTCATAATTAGTGCTGAAGTCAACAAGTCCTTGAGCTTCAAAAAGGTTGCCTCACACTCATCAGACAACTGGAAGGGGATATTCCTCTGAGTCAATCTAGTAAAGGGTGCCATAATAGAAGAAAACCCCTCAATGAACCATCCGTAGTAGCCTGCTAACCTAACAAAACTATGAACCTTAGTAGGAGTAGTAGGCCTGGCCCAATCACAGACTACCTAAATCTTCACTGGATCCACCATAATGCCATCCTTGGACACTACGTGCCCCAAGAATGCTACAGAATCAAGACAAAACTCGCACTTAGTGAATTTGTCATACAACCACTGATCTCTCATGGTCTGGAGTACAATCCTCAGATGCTGCTCCCTACTTTCAGAGTATACCAAGATGTCTTTGATGAATACAATCACAAATGGGTCCAAATAGGGCTTGAACACATGGTTCATCAACATCATAAATGTTGCTGGGGCATTAGTCAACCCAAAAGACATGATTAAGAACTCGTAGTGGGTGTACCAAGTCTTAAAGGCAGTCTTAGGGATGTTTGCCACCCTAATCCTCAACTAGTGATAGTCCAATCTCAAATCAATCTTAGAGAATATCACTACACCCTATAACTGGTCAAACAAATCATCAATTCGCAACATAGGATACATGTTCATTATAGTCAGCTTATTCACGTGCCTATTGTCAATGCACATACGCAGGGAACTATCCTTTTTCTTCACGAACAAGATTGGAGCACCCCAAGGAGATACACTCTGTCTGATGAACCCCTTGCCTAAGAGGTTCTAGAGCTTCTCCTTAAGCTCTTTCAACTTAGCTGGAGCCATACGATATGCCAGAATAGAAACTGGCCGGTACCCGGCTCAACATCAATCGCAAAATCAATATCACGGTCAGGAAGAAGACCCGGTAGATCAATATAAAACACATCAACAAAATCCCTAACCATAGGGACTGACTGAAGAGTAGGACTGTCGGCACTAGTATCACTAACATAAGCAAGATAAGATATACACATTTTTTCTACCAACTGTCACGTCGTCAGGAAGGAGATCCCTTAGCATATGACTATCAGAACCAATCCATACAAGTGGAGAATACCAAGCAAACACAAAGTAAGAGTCATGGAGAAGTAATCCAAGACTGCATGATAAGGAAACAACCAATCCATGCCTAAAATCACATCGAAATCCACCATATCTAACACAATAAGGTCTACCCAAGTATCAAACCCCAAGATGGTCACCAAACAAGTTCTATATACTCTATCCACTACCAAAGAATCACCTATGGGGGTAGTTACATGAATATGCACAAACATCGGCTCACAAGACAAATCCAATCACGTAGAATAAAAAGTAGACACATATGAAAAGGTAGACCCCAGATCAAATAAAGCATAAGCAGGTTGATAGGAGATGGAGATCGTATATGTGATAACAACATTTAATATCTCCGCCTCTATTCTCCTCCGAAAAGGATACAAATGGTCGCGTCCACCTCGTCCACCTAACCTGCCTACCTAAGGACCACCTGAAGTACCCTGGGAACCACCCCTAGTCAAGTGAACTGGAGCCCTAGGGCCTGGACCTGCTGACCCTGCCTCCTGCGATGACTGATCATAGAAATCTCTCGAACGAAGTGACCCACTACACCACACTCGTAGCAACCTCTATCAGGATTGCCCCTCTGAGGCAACTCGGCTGAACCTGATTGGCCACTATGGCCTAAATACCATGCACTCTGAGAAGTCTGAATCATGTTACCACTAGCACCTACTATGCCACCATCTGTAATCTATAGGGCTTCCTGAACTGGCCTACTAGGCTGAAACTGTGGTGGATAACCTTGGCCCTGGAACTCTCTACCATGGGACTGAGACAAGCTAAAACCACCTTAACGATGGGGCCTCTTATCGCTACCTCCATAGGCCTCATGATGGATCCCCTTAATGGTGCACACATGATCAACTATCCGTAGAAAAGAATAGCCTGGCACCACCATTTGCTCTGTTGCCAATCGAAGTGGAAATGAGAGCCCTCTGAGAAACCTATAAATTCTCTCCTGCTTTGTCGGCCTAAGCATAGCCGCATGTCTAGCCAACTCATGGAGTCGTGTCTCATACTCTGCAACTCACAGTGATCCTTGAGTAAGGTTTGTGAACTCTTCATGAAACCACTCCCTCAGGCTACGAGGTACATACTTTTCCAAGAAAGCCTCAGAGAACTGAGCCTATGTCATCAAAGGTGACCTGATTGTTCTACACTCTAAATAAGATCTCCCCCACTACTTTGCTAGATCGTAAAGCTAGTAAGAAGTATAATCAACCTCGTGGGACTCTTTTACTTAATCTGAGGTTATGAAACCTCTCATGGCAATTGAATAGAAACTCATTGGCATCCTTTCCTGCAGCACCGCTAACTTGGGAGAACCCAATATGATAAACTGCACCAACATCCTATGCTCCTCAGAAGTTATAGCTAGCCTAGGAGCCATATGTGGCTCTCCTGGTAATTGAATAGAAACTCATTGGCATCCTTACCCGCAACACTGGTGAACCTAGGAGAACTCAATTTGATAAACCGCCCCAACATCTTATGCTCCTCAGAAGTTATAGCTGGACTAGGAGCCATAGGTGGAGAAAAATTCAGAACCTGCTGAACCATTGTACGATGAGCTGCAATAGTATGATACGCCTGTGGGGCCTGAACACCCTAGGCCCCTGCTTGGGCTGAAGTCAGAGCCTTATCTTTAATCTGGGGTCAGTTGAAGTGCTAGGCAAAGTACTTGGCAAAGACATGCCCTCCACGAAGGTTATTTTTAACTTATCCCTAATCTTGTAGTGTGTTAAGCTAAATTTGTAGGAGAAATTGGCAACATTAGTACAGGGAACCGCTCCTATGAAACTTCTTTCACAGGAGCAATGCCATAGGTGTAATGTTTTTTCTACACCTGCGATGGTCAACTGAGTCAGCAGTCATAGAAGTGAGCTTTTCTAGTAGGTGCAACATCACAGTTGCGAGATCAAGTTCAGAGGTACGACACTCGACTGAACCTGCAACTCTTAATAGGTACATGAATGAAGAGTATCACAACTCCTCATTATCCAACGTTGATGTAACACCCCAAGCTTCTAAGGGATTTTAAAATGTAGAACTCACCTGAAGAAAGTGACCTACGGAGGCTACCTATGGGCCGTAGATGGATTGACGGGCCGTAGGTGGGAACCGTCAATGGCACTGAGAAATTTTAGGATTTCCAAGTTTCTGAACCTTGACCTACGGAATAGCAGGACGGTTCGTAGTTCAGTTGACGGGCCGTAGATGGGTTCCGTAGATGCCTTCCAGACTTAGCCAAATTTTCAGCCCAAAATGAACTTTCTGAATCAATAGACGGAAGGATAGGACGGTCTGTCAATTGATGTACGAACCGTAGATCCTGTCCGTCGATTGGCCCCGACAGTTTTTAATTAAGGGCTTTTTGGTCTTTTTCCTAATTGTTTACCTATTAAGCTAGGTCGGTTATACCATTAATCTTAGACCTATAAATACTTTCTAAGCCTAATTCCTTTCATTCTAATTCATTCCAAAACTCTCCTCTCTCAAATATTTCTCTCTCTAAAAAGAAACTCTCTCAACTCTCAAGGAAGAAGAAGGAGCTTGAATCCTCCATTGAAGACCTTCAATCTTCTCCAATTTCTTGTGGATTGCTTTGAGGTATGATAGTGTTCACCATTAGGAGTCTTTTCCTCCAATGGGCCCTTCCTCTTCTTCATGATTTTCAAAGGTTTACTCTAACCCAATTGAATTAGGGTTTGTGATCAATCATTCTGGGTTCTTCAATTATGATTCCAATTATTGATTTTATGATTCCTAGTGCACGATTTAGCATGATAAAGTAACTTAGTGCATGAATTAACATGATTAACACGATTTGATGTAAAGATTGCATGAACTTATATGATCCCAAGTTAATTCTCCCCAATTTGATAATCTATGCTTTGATTGTTGGGTTGAGTTATGATTTGATGAAGGTTATCAATTCTCTATGAAATCAAGCATGAATTATGAATGAATTGAGGATAATCTTATGAATTTAGCATGATCAAGTCAAAAGCATGATTTTCTTCTATTATGTGAGTTTCTTCAAGTATGGGTAAATTGTCTTAATTATGGCTTTCTAAGCATGAGCTTGAATTGAATTGCATGATATGAGTTGAACTTGCATGAACCCATATGAACTATGAAATATGAGCATGATGAATTTAAGGGTGCTTTGAGAGTAAAGTACCAAAGTTATGATATGATGATGCTATGGTCGAGTAGTGAAAGGTTTTCTCACGTAATTCTCCCACTATGATAAAAGAAGAACAAAGAGGCGATTACCCATGTTCTTAAGGAGATATTCTAATGATCTAAGCTTGGACAAGGTCCATGAAAAATGAATATCTATAAGCATGATTTTAGCTTGAATAGTTGTACCTTTTCATGTTTGATGATATAAATAGCTTAATGACTAATCCGTGGGAATTATGCTTAGCACCGAGTGGATATTGATATGGAAGCCCTCCCATTAGTAGAGGCCGGGTCTTCTAGTGAAAGCTCTTCTGTTAGTAGAGGCCGAGTTTTCTAGATAGAACTCTCCCGTTAGTTGAGGCCGAGTCTCCTAAAGAAATCTCTATCCCATAAACTATGTTGCCACCATGGGATGTTGTCTTTAAGTAGACATTAGCTAGTGGATCCACATAAGCTAAGAAGTTCATGGTCTTACCTTGGCAAGTACGACACTCCTTTTCGGTGTGGGGTAGACACCAGATTCCGTGTTAATAGCTCACATGGTCTTACATGTCAGTTAAGGCTATTCCCCACAAGTTAATGAACAAGTGTTCTCATGATGAAGTAAAGAAAAGAAGGAAAGATGATTTAGCTTGCTTTGGCCTTGATATATGCTTTATGTTTCATGTTTCTTATATTTATCATGTTTTAGCTTGGCCATTGCATGGCATAATTATGTCTCTCTCTAGCATGATTTATGTATTTATGTGCATTGCTATTATACTTAGTACTTAATTGTGCTAACGCATACTCTTGCCTACATTAACTTCTTTGGTGTAGGACGTGGCAATTCACCTTCCACTCATGGCTAGAGCATTGACTTAGAGTTGGGAAGAAGACTTGGTGAGTCCTCATCCATCCGAGGACATGGCCTAGTTGTTCTTATTTTTTTCATGTCTTTCCTTATGTCAGATATTGTATTGGGCTGTGTCCCTATCACTTCTACTCGTATTCTATGATATTAGAAGGCTTTGAGATATGAGTTGTAGACTTCCGCTATTTTGAGTAAAGCTTTGATATACAAATGCTCTTTTAAATTCTTATTTCTCTATTATCTTGTTTGTTATGTATGCTAAGGGCTTGTATGAGGCCTCTCGGGGTCTTGTACGCCGTGTTACATCTAGGGGCTACCTTGGGTCGTGAAAAGCTTGGTATTCAGAGCATAAGGTTTTAGAAAGATCCTAGGATGTCTCATAAGCCGCGTCAAGTAGAGTCTTGTTCATGAGTGTGAAGCGCGCTACATTTATGAATGAGAGGCTATAAGACATTTAAGAAATTCCACTTCTTTCATTACTCGTAAGTCATGCCATAGAGTTTAACTCTATATAACTCTCTCCTAATCCCTATCCTACGCGTTTCAGGATATGGCGACCCGAAGAGCTTACACTAGAAGAAACATGGGAGAGAATGTGGAACAAGAAGCTCCTCCTCAAGCTCCTCACGTTTTGGCCGACCCTTTGGCGGAATAGGTGACTAATGAGGAGTTTAGGGATGCTTTCCAAGTGTTGGCTCAAGCCGTGACGGCTCAAGCCAATAGAGAGGTGGTGGCTCCCGTGAACCCAAATGTGGGAACAGTGGCATCAAGAGTGAGGGACTTTACAAGGATGAATCCTCCAGAATTCCATGGCTCTAAGGTTGAGGAAGATCCTCAAGAATTCATTGATGAAGTGTACAAGGTGTTGATGATCATGGGTGTGACGCCGGAAGAAAAGGTGGAGTTGGGCGCTTATCAACTCAAGGGTGTTGCCCAAACTTGGTTCAATCAATGGAAGAGTGACAGGGCGGTTAATGAGGGTCCTCTTGATTGGGAGAAATTCAAGGTTGCTTTCCTTGATAGGTTCTTCCCTCTTGAGAAGAGAGAGGCTAAGGTGCTTGAGTTTATCAACCTTCGACAAGGAAATATGAGTGTGAAAGAGTATCTAGTGAAGTTCACACAATTGGCTAGATATGCTCTGGCCATTGTTGCCGACCCAAGGGCAAGAATGAGCAAATTTGTGTCGGGAGTGTCTGATATTTTAGTGAAAGAGTACCGCACCGCCATGCTTGGCATGACATGGATATTTCTCGCCTCATGGTTTATGCCAAACAAATTGAAGAAGAAAAGCTTAAGGAAAGGTCTAGGGAGACCAAGAGGGCTAGGATCGGAGATGGTAACTTTTCCCATGCAAGGTCCGATGGACATGGTCGTTCTAGATTTTGACCTAGGTTCTCTAACCAAGGCTCATCCAATGCTCCTCCGAAGTCCAACAATGATAGGGTGTCTAACCCCAAGTCTCAAGGAGGGAATAATGGTGGTTCTTTATTGGCTTCTTGTGCCAAGTGTGTGAAAAAGCATGAAGGTAGATGTCTAGACGGTACAGATGGTTGTTATAATTGTGGAAAGAGTGGTCACAAGATGAGGGATTGTCCATCTCTCACGGCCAAGGGAAGAGAGAATAAGCAAGCTACACCTAGAGGATCAGGTTCGAATGCTCAGAAGCAAAATCGATTTTATGCACTTCAGGCTTGTCATGAGCAAGAGAGCTCTCCCGATGTGGTTACTTGTATGTTAAGAGTTTTCCATTTTGATGTTTATGGTTTGCTTGATCCCGGTGCTACCTTGTCTTTTGTGACGCCATATGTGGCTATGAGGTTTGATGTTGTTCCGGATGTGTTGCTAGATCCTTTTCGTGTCGCTACTCTGATTGGAGAATCTATCATGGCTAAGAGAGTTTATCGAGATTGTCCCGTCTCCTTATCCCATAGAGTCACTCATGTTGATCTTGTAGAGCTTGATATGCTAGATTTTGATGTTATTCTTTGGATGGATTGGTTGCATGCTTGTTATGCCTCTATTGATTATAGGACCCGAATGGTCAAGTTGCAATTTCCAAATGAGCCTATCCTAGAGTGGAAGGGAGGAAATTCTATGTTTAGAGGTCAATTTGTTTCTTATCTAAAAGCTAGATAGATGATCTCAAAGGGTTGCATTTACCATCTTGTTAGGGTGAGGGATATAGATTTCGAGACCCCTACTCTTGAGTCGGTTCCCATTGTTAATGAGTTTCTAGAAGTGTTTCCCGATAACTTGCCCGATATTCCTCCCGAAAGGGAAATAGACTTTGATATTGACCTTCTCCCAGATACACAACCTATTTCTATTCCTCCTTATAGAATGGCTCCGGCGGAACTTAAGGAACTAAAAGAGCAGTTGAAAGACTTGTTGGATAAGGGTTTCATCCGGCCAAGTATTTCTCTATGGGGTGCTCCGGTCTTGTTTGTAAGGAAGAAAGATGGTTCACTCCGTTTGTGTATCGACTATCGCCAACTGAACAAGGTTACCATTAAGAATAGGTATCCTCTACCAAGGATAGATGACTTGTTTGATCAACTTCAAGGGGCTAGTTATTTCTCTAAGATTGACCTTCGTTCGGGCTATCACCAATTAAGGGTGAAGGAAGATGATATTCCAAAAATGGCTTTCCAGACTAGGTATGGTCACTACTAGTTCTTGGTAATGTCGTTTGGATTGACAAATGCTCCAGCCGCATTTATGGAATTGATGAATAGAGTGTTTAAGCAATACCCTGACATGTTTGTGATTGTGTTTATTGACGACATTTTAATCTACTCAAAGAATGAGGGTGGACATGTTAATCATTTGAGGATTGTGTTGCAAGTCCTCAAGGACGAACAACTCTTTGCGAAGTTTAGTAAATGTGAGTTTTGGTTAAGGTCCGTGGCCTTTCTTGGTCACATTGTTTCCGGTAAGGGCATTGAGGTAGATCCTAAGAAGACGGAAGCGGTTAAGAATTGGCCTAGACCTTTATCACCTTCGGATATTTGTAGTTTCTTGGGCTTAGCCGGTTATTATAGGAGGTTTGTTGAGGGGTTTTCTTCAATTGCTTCTCCGTTGACGGCTTTGACTCAAAATAAGGTTAAATTCGCATGGTTCGAAGCATGTGAAAAGAGTTTTCAAGAGTTGAAGGATAGACTTACTTCGGCTCCGATATTGACTCTACCGGAAGGATCTGATGGTTTTGTGGTTTATTGTGATGCCTCAAGAATTGGGCTAGGATGTGTTCTTATTGAAAATGGGAAGGTCATTGCTTATGCTTCAAGACAACTTAAGGTGCATGAAAAGAACTATCCTACTCATGCTTGGAATTAGCGGCAGTTGTGTTTGCTTTGAAAATATGGTGACATTATTTGTATAGAGTACATGTAGATGTCTTCACCGACCATAAGATTTTGCAATATGTTTATAAATAGAAATATTTGAATCTCCGCCAAAGAAGGTGGCTCGAGTTGCTAAAAGACTATGATATGAGTGTTCTCTATCACCCCGATAAGGATAACGTGGTGGCGGATGCTCTTAGTCGATTATCTATGGGTAGTGTTGCTCATGTTGAGGATGGTAAGAAAGAGTTGGTTTGTGATGTCCATAGATTGGCTTGATTGGTTGTTAGATTGGTTGATTCTACTAAAGGTGGTGTTACGGTTCACAAGGGTTTCGAATCCTCTTTTGTGCATGATGTTAAAGCTAAGCATGGTCTTGATCCTAGCTTGGTTGAACTAAAAGAAGCGGTACTCAAGAAGTCCATAGAGGTTTTCTCCCAAGGGGGGAGATGGTGTGCTTCGATATCAAGGTCGTTTGTGTGTCCCCAATGTAGAGGGCTTAAGAGAGAAAATTTTATCAGAAGCCCATAGTTCTCGATATTCCATCCACCCAGGAGCTACCAAAATGTATCGTGATTTGCGGGAAATTTATTGGTGGAACGGAATGAAGAAAGATATTGCGAAATTTGTGGCTAAGTGTCCTAATTGCCAACAAGTGAAAGTTGAGTATCAAAGGCTGGGAGGTTTGACCCAAGATATTAGTATTCCTACTTGGAAGTGGGAAGATGTGAATATGGATTTTATTGTGGGTTTGCCTCGCACGAGGTGACAATTTGATTCGATTTGGGTTGTTGTTGATAGAATGACAAAGTCAGCCCATTTCATTCCCGTAAAGACTTCTTATTTGGTGGAGGATTATGCTAAGTTGTATTTGAGGGAGATGGTTAGGCTGCATGGAGTGCCTTTATCCATTATCTCCAATCGCGGTGCACAATTTACTTCTCAATTTTTGAAGTCGTTCCAAAAAGGCCTTGGTACTCGTGTTAAGCTTAGTACGGCCCTTCATCCCCAAACTGATGGGCAAGCGGAGCGTACTATTCAGACTTTGGAAGATATGTTGAGAGCTTGTGTAATTGATTTCAAGGGTACTTGGGATGATCATTTGCCTTTGATTGAGTTTGCTTATAACAATAGCTACCATTCTTGTATTGGTATGGCTCCGTTTGAGGCTCTCTATGGTAGGAGGTGTAGATCTCCTATAGGTTGGTTTGAAGTTGGGGAAGTTGCTTTGATAGGCCCGGAGTTGGTGCATGAGGCTATGGAGAAAGTTTGACTTATTAGGAAGAGGTTGAAAACGGCTCAAAGTCGACAAAAGTCCTATGCCGATGTTAGAAGAAGAGAATTAGAATTCGATGTGGATGATTGGGTTTACTTGAAAATCTCACCCATGAAGGGTGTAATGAGATTTGGGAAGAAAGGGAAGCTTAGTCCCTGTTATGTAGGCCCATATCAGATCTTGAGAAGTGTTGGTAAGGTTGCTTATGAGCTTGACTTGCCTAATGATTTCGCATCTGTGCATCCGATTTTCCATGTCTCATTATTGAAGAAGTGTGTTGGTGATCCGACCACTATAGTGCCATTAGAGAATCTTGGCATAAAGGATAGTCTTTCTTATGAAGAGTTTCTAGTTGAGATTTTAGACCGGCAAGTCCGGAAGTTAAGAAATAAGGAAGTTGCTTCCGTGAAACTTCTATGGAGGAATCAATTGGTTGAGGATGCTACTTGGGAGGCCGAGGCCGATATGATGTCCCGATATCCTCATCTCTTTCCTTCCGATCCTACTCTAGCTTGAGGTATCTTGATCCTCATGGTTCAATCTTTTGGTCTCATGTGTCATAGTTTATTTCCATGATTCCTTGATTGTGTATGTTCATGAAGAGTCTTATATGATTATGTGCATTTGAGTATGAGTTGCATAAATTCTTCATGATATGATGTGTTGATCATGCTTTAGCTTGGAGTTGATGTTTCCTCCTCGGATATGTGCATTTATGTGATTGTATGCTAGGTTGGGTTGTTAGTTCGTGTCTATTACCCTTCTCAACATGTCTTGATTCTCATTCGAGGATGCATGTTCCCAAGGGGGAGATATTGTAACACCCCAAGCTTCCAAGGGATTTTAAAATGCAAAACTCACCTGAAGACAGTGACCTATAGAGGCCACCTATGGGGCGTAGATGGATTGACGGGCCGTAGATGGGAACCGTCAATGGCACTGAGAAATTTCAGGATTTCCAAGTTTTTGAACCTTGACCTACGGAATAGCAGGACGGTTCGTAGTTCAGTTGACGGGCCGTAGATGGGTTCCGTAGATGCCTTCCAGACTTAGCCAAATTTTCAGCCCAAAATGAACTTTCTGAATCAATAGACGGAAGGATAGGACGGTCTGTCAATTGATGTACGAACCGTAGATCCTGTCCGTCGATTGGCCCCGACAGTTTTTAATTAAGGGCTTTTTGGTCTTTTTCCTAATTGTTTACCTATTAAGCTAGGTCGGTTATACCATTAATCTTAGACCTATAAATACTTTCTAAGCCTAATTCCTTTCATTCTAATTCATTCCAAAACTCTCCTCTCTCAAATATTTCTCTCTCTAAAAAGAAACTCTCTCAACTCTCAAGGAAGAAGAAGGAGCTTGAATCCTCCATTGAAGACCTTCAATCTTCTCCAATTTCTTGTGGATTGCTTTGAGGTATGATAGTGTTCACCATTAGGAGTCTTTTCCTCCAATGGGCCCTTCCTCTTCTTCATGATTTTCAAAGGTTTACTCTAACCCAATTGAATTAGGGTTTGTGATCAATCATTGTGGGTTCTTCAATTATGATTCCAATTATTGATTTTATGATTCCTAGTGCATGATTTAGCGTGATAAAGTAACTTAGTGCACGAATTAACATGATTAACACGATTTGATGTAAAGATTGCATGAACTTCCATGATCCCAAGTTAATTCTCCCCAATTTGATAATCTATGCTTTGATTGTTGGGTTGAGTTATGATTTGATGAAGGTTATCAATTCTCTATGAAATCAAGCATGAATTACGAATGAATTGAGGATAATCTTATGAATTTAGCATGATCAAGTCAAGCATGATTTCTTCTATTATGTGAGTTTCTTCAAGTATGGGTAAATTGTCTTAATTATGGCTTTCTAAGCATGAGCTTGCATTGAATTGCATGATATGAGTTGAACTTGCATGAACCCATATGAACTATGAAATATGAGCATGATGAATTTAAGGGTGCTTTGAGAGTAAAGTACCAAAGTTATGATATGATGATGCTATGGTCGAGTAGTGAAAGGTTTTCTCACGTAATTCTCCCATTATGATAAAAGAAGAACAAAGAGGTGATTACCCATGTTCTTAAGGAGCTATTCTAATGATGTAAGCTTGGACAAGGTCCATGAAAGATGAATATCTATAAGCATGATTTTAGCTTGAATAGTTGTACCTTTTCATGTTTGATGATATAAATGGGTTAATGACTAGTCCATGGGAATTATGCTTAGCACCGAGTGGATATTGAGATAGAAGCCCTCCCGTTAGTAGAGGCCGGGTCTTCTAGTGAAAGCTCTCCTGTTAGTAGAGGCCGGGTTTTCTAGATGGAACTCTCCCGTTAGTTGAGGCTGAGTCTCCTAAAGCAATCTCTATCCCATAAACTATGTTGCCACCATGGGATGTTGTCTTTAAGTAGACATTAGCTAGTGGATCCACATAAGCTAAGAAGTTCATGGTCTTAACTTGGCAAGTAGGGCACTCCTTTTCGGTGTGGGGTAGATACCGGATTCCGTGTTGATAGCTCACATGGTCTTACATGTCAGTTAAGGCTATTCCCCACAAGTTAATGAACAAGTGTTCTCATGATGAAGTAAAGAAAAGAAGGAAAGATGATTTAGCTTGCTTTGGCCTTGATATATGCTTTATGTTTCATGTTTCTTATATTTATCATGTTTAGCTTTGCCATTGCATGTCATGATTATGTCTCTCTCTATCATGATTTATGTGTTTATGTGCATTGCTATCATACTTAGTACTTAATTGTGCTAACGCATACTCTTGCCTACATTAACTTATTTGGTGTAGGACGTGGCAATTCACCTTCCACTCGTGGCTAGAGCATTGACTTAGAGTTGGGAAGAAGACTTGGTGAGTCCTCATCCATCCGAGGACATGGCCTAGTTATTCTTATTTTTTTCATGTCTTTCCTTATGTCGGATATTGTATTGGGCTGCGTCCATATCACTTTTACTCGTATTCTATGATATTAGAACGCTTTGAGACATGAGTTGTAGACTTCCGCTGTTTTGAGTAAAGCTTTGATATACAAATGCTGTTTTGATCTCTTATTTCTCTATTATCTTGTATGTTATGTATGCTAAGGGCTTGTGTGAGGCCTCTCGGGGTCTTGTACGCCGTGTTACATATAGGGGCTACCCTGGGTCATGACAGTTGAGCAAGTTCATTCCTCCTCTCAACTGGTTTTTTCCATATTTTCATTAGAATGACACACTTCAAATCCTTCAAAAAGAAAATCAAAGGTCTTCTCAAAGTTGAAAAAAGAGTTTTTCAAAGAATCTTCAAGAATCAACTTTCCTCTTCGCTAAATCTCTCTAGAAAGAAGGTATGAATTCAAATCTCTTGCATTCGATCTACATTTTAAAGGCAATGTAATGCTTTTGTGTTGATTGAGACTTGAATGAAATTATAGATTAGGGCTAAGTTTTTTATTTTTGTAGAAATTGAAGCATGAATCTATAATTTGTTGTATTTGAGCATGATTAGTTGTTTTATAAGAATTTGGAAGTTAGTAATAATTCCTAAGGCCAAAAGTTAAAAATTGTTTTTTTTGGGTTGATTTGATTGGTGGGTGAAAAATATTAAACCGACATTTTGCCAACTGATGAGTGGTAAATTTCCACTCATTTGAGGTTGTTTTAGTTCAACAATTAGTGTCTTCAATGCCTAACTCTATCACATTCTTATGATATTTTGATATTTTGCAGCTATGAAGGCTAAAGAAAAAGGCAAGGATGAATACACGAAAATAGGCTAAAAATATTGAATGGAGTGCAAACTCTCGACTAGGAGTCGCCTAAAAAAAGGGTGGATCGCCCAAGTGGCCTGACCTCGCCTAAAGTGACAGTGCTCACAATTGAAAAGATTCAAGGCAGGTCGGTGGACTGAAACATTAAATGACGACTCGCCAAAGTTGAATGGGTGAACTAGATGGCCATCACCAAAGGTGACAAATCTCTGTGTTAAAATGAAGGCTTAAAGGGAAAACAAGGTGGTAATTAGTGATCCACCTATCAGACTCGGTCGAGTTCGCCAACTGAGGTTCAAACACGTGAAGCCTGAAGCAAATAAAGGGTGAGATGAAGGATAAATGCTGATCCGCCAAACATGTTTGGCGAGCCCAACTAATGTCATCGAGTTGGTTACACATTGAATTCTGAGCCAAATTTTGGTAAACTACAAATAGTCCTGAAGAGAGAGAAAATATATCACTTTTTGGAATAACTTTAAATATCAGTTTGGAGTTAGTTTTGAGAGAATTAGTTTTTCTACCTTTTGAAAATATTCTTAGTTTTTGGGGTTTTCAATTAACCTTGTAATAGAAAATTGGAGGTTCAAATTGAAGTGGGTTTTGAAGATAATGCTTAGTTTCAATTCCCCAATGGCTGAAATCATCATGGGTTTACTCTCTTTTCCCCTTTTGATGCTTGGCTAAAACCCCAAATCTAGGAATGTGATTATGGAGTTGGGTGTTGATTTATTGTAGAGGGTTTTGTTTCTTGCTCTTTTTCATTGCTATAGATTCATGGATTTAAGCTAATTAGCATGGGGTTTATTCATGGGTTAAGGTCACAAACTTAATCCTAGTCTAGATCTTCGATTGATCCTCAAAATAGAATAATTGGAGTGGGTAGTTAGTTTAATGCTTGCAATTCAGATTTATTTACTATAGTTTGTTTGAAAGAGAAATTGTGGTTCAATTCTAGTTGACAAATCTGCTCGAAAGAGAGATTCTAGTAAGGTATTGGGTTAATTTGTGATGCACATGGATGAGACCGAAAGGAGATTATGTGATTTAATGATATGAGATCAAAAGAAGATTAGTGTTATTTAAGATTACTCAACATATCCATGATTGTTTAGCGATAATGAGTAAGCACAATTATCCCTACTTTATATTGATGCCAATCCCCACACTCCTAGATCGTCTTTTACTTGTTTAAAATCCATATTTTAGTTTGATTATGGTACTTGATACCAAAACTCTTCTCGTAAATTTGATGGAATCATCCACCCATCTCTTATTAATTACTATAAATAAATTGGTTTGCACTCTCAATTTCCTAATTGAATTCCTTGCATTATATCACTCTCTATGAGATTTGACCCCGACTCTTGTTGTGTATTTTTATTGCTAACGACCACTTGTTCTCTTACTTGTTTTGAGGGTAGCTTGAGAGTTATAAAAAGTGGCACCGTTTTCAGGGAGTGATGGCTAAGAATTCATTTGTGATGTTAGTTTGTTAACTTGTTTAGTTGTAGTAGATTGTTGTTCGGTGCTATTGTTTTGTCTTAATTGCTGTTGGAATTATGAGTGACAATAGAAGTGATGACGCTAGTCACTTTAGGCAAAATGATAACATGAGAGATATGCATGTGAACTTCATTCAAAGCACATGAGCAATCCGATTGCCTCCTACTACCGGGAGAGCAGTGTTCCATGTGACCAGAACCATGCTCCAATTACTTCAAATGTGGGGAATGTTCAGGGGCCTTGCTCATGAAGATCCCCATGAACACCTCAGATATTTTTTGGATGTCTGTGGGCTATTTACCTTTAAGAATATTTCATAATAATGTATTCGGCTGATGCTATTTCCATTCTCCATAACGGGGGAAGCTACTAGTTGGTTAGCCGAACTACCTAATGATTCTATCACTTCATGAAAAGTGCTGACCAACACGTTCCTAGAGAGATTTTTCCCTCCCATGATGATGATCAAACTTAGAGACAACATCCAAAACTTAAAAAGGGTGTTGGTGAACCTCTTCATGAGACTTGGCTTTCGAAAGTTATTAGCGCAATATCCAACACATGGTGTTCTGAATAACTTGTTGTTGCAATACTTCTATTGTAGCCTTAATTCTGTCAACAAAGGGTTAGCCGACCAACTTATTCAAGGTGGATTGATGAGGCACCCGTATGAGGTAGCAACATTGTAGCCTCATGACATGACAAAAATCAACCTAGCATGGCATACTATAGAGGATCAAGTATGTTCTCTACACTTGAGTATGAGAAAGGAACAAATGGAGAAGGTTCATAAGCATGATGAGAATATGGCTAAGATGATGATCCAATTTGACTTACTATATAAGCATGTCATGGGAAGTGGACTTAAGTCGGCAAATGTGGTTGATACAAGCATTGGGCAATGCCCAGACGATGCCAAGTTTGAGGCATTATACATTGAAGAAGTGTTATACTTGGGGAACCATATGGGGGGTTCTCATCTGAACTATCCTAAACCGGATGGGAATCAAGGTTAGAATAAGAAAAGAGATAATGGGTGAATAGATTGGAGAGATTAAGGTGGCAATTGGAGAGATCGTGAGTTTGAAAAAGACAAATACATTCCACCTTGCTTGATACTAGTCTTGTGGTAGCACTTGCATGTTAGCTCTCATTGAGAAATTTTTAGAAACCCTTGTTGAACTAATTGTATTTTTTACTTACTTGAGGACAAGCAAAAGTTTAAGTTGGGAGTGTTGATGAGTGGTGAATTTCTACTAATTTGAGGCCTTTTTAGTTAAAAAATTATTGTCCTCAATGCCTAATTATGTCCTATTCTGATGATATTTTGATATCTTGCATCTATGATGGCTAAAGGACAACACAAGGATGAATACATGCAAAAGAGCCAAAAATCATTGAAAAGAGTACAAACTCCAAACTTGGAGCTACCTGACCAAAAGGGTGGATCGCCCAAGTGGCCTGACCTCGTCTAAAGGGACAGTGCTCAAAATTGAAAAGATTCAAGGCAGGTGGCGGATTGAAAGATTAAATGGTGACTCGCCGAATTTGAATGGGCAAACTAGATGGCCATCGCCAAAGGTGAGAGATCTCTGTGTTAAAATGAAGGCTTAAAGGGTGAACAAGGTGGTAATTAGTGATCCGCCAAATGTGAAAGGCATAATCGATCAAGTCCGCCAACTGAGGTTCAAACACCTGAAGCTTGTAGCAGATGAAGGGCGAGCTAAAGGATAAACAACGATCCACTTAACATGTTTGGCGAGCCCGACTAATGTTGCTGAGTTGGTCACACATTGAATTTTGTGCCAAATTTTGGGAAACTATAAATAGTCCTAAAGAGAGAGAATATTTATCACTTCTTGGAATCACTTTTTGAATATCAATTTGAAAGTTTATTTTTGAGAGAATTAGTCTTTCTACCATTTGAAAATATTATTAGCTTTTGGGGTTTTCAATTAACCTTGTAATTGACAATTGGAGGTTCAAATTGAAGTGGGTTTTGAAGATTAATGATTAAATTCAATTCCCTAATTGCTAAAATCATCATGGGTATACTCTCTTTTTCCTTTTTGATGCTTGGCTAAAACCCCAAATCTAGGAGTGTAATTATGGGATTGCACATTGATTTATTATAGTGGGTTTTGTGTTTTGCTCTATTTTATTGATGTAGATTCATGAATTTAACCTAATTAGAATAGGGTTAATTCATGGGTTAAGGTTGCAAACTTAATCATAGCCTAGATCTTCAATTGATGCTCAAAAGAGATTAATTGAAGTGGGTAATTAGTTAAATGCCTGCAATTCAGATTTGTTTACTATAGTTTGCTTGAAAAGAAATTATGGTTCAATTGTAGTAGCCAAATCTTCTCGGAAGAGAGATTCTTGTAAGATATTGGGTTGATTTGTGATGCACTTAGATGAGATCGAAAGAAGATTCTATGATTTAATGATATGAGATAGAAAGAAGAATATTGTTATTTAAGATTACCCAGCCTATCCATGATTGTTTAGCGATAATGAGCAAGCACAATTACCCCTACTTGACATCGATACCACTCCCCACACCTCTAGATCATCTTTTACTTGTTTGAAATCCATATTTTAGTTTAATCATGTTACTTGATACCAAAACTCTTTTTGTAAATTTTATGGAATCATCCACCTATCTCTTTTAAATTGCTACAAATGAATTGGTTTACACTCTCAATTTCCTAATTGAATTCCTTGCATTATATCACTCTCGGTGGAATTCAACCCCGATTCTTGTTGGGTATTTTTATTGCTAACGACCGCTTATTCTTTTACTTGTTTTGAGGGTATAGCTTGAGCGTTATCATAGACTTAACGCTGAATTCTTGGGAAGTTGCTGTGATTAACCTTCATTCGAGGTTGGAATTTTATAATTCTTAATTGCTGGCCGCCAATGGGCAAAAATTTGTAGAGCCTTTTGATTAAGACAAAGACGCTGGGGTGGAACTTTTTCTGTGCCTTTGATGCCTTTTCAGCAAGAGAAAAGAGTGACAAAAGATGAGTTTGATGATGCAAAGAAAATTCAGCAGGTGCAACTTCGTACCCGCGAAGATGCTTCCGCAGGTCTGATGCCAGTGCAAAATTATGAAAAATAGAAGCTTCACATTGCTCGCTTTCTTTGATTTTTGGCCCCTATTTCTATGGCTCAATTTCCATTAAATGTGACGTGTTACATGTGTAATACCCCAGATTCGAAAGGGTGGAAAATTCCTAATTTTTGGGTTAGTGTCAGTAATGACAGAGGCCACCTACAGTTCGTACGTTGACTTATGGCTCGTAGGTGGGAACCGTGGGTGGCAGGCTAATGTTTTCAAAGTATCAAGTTTCAGAACCCCAACGACGTCTTGCCAAGATGGCCCATCGTCCAGTATACGAGCCATAGATGGATCCCGTCATTGAAGGGTCCAAGTTGACAGTCTCTGAATCCAACGACAGTTGACCAAGACGGTTCGTGGTTGAACCTACGGACCGTAGGTCAAACCGTCGATGGGTCTGACAGTTAATTTTAAGAGGGGCTTTTGGTCTTTTCACCCAATGACTTAATTATCAACTAAGGTCGGTTCCTAGCTGTTCCTAACACTATATAAGCCTTTTTAATCCTAAAATATACCCTTTCCAATCACTTTGAAAATTTCCCTAAACTCTTCTCCCTCAAATATTTCTCTCTCTAGAAGTTAGAAGAAGAAAAAGAAGAGGGCAAGCTAGGGTTCAAGAAATCAAGTTTTTTCTTCATCAATTGCTTAAGGAAATTGAGCACTAAGTTATGATGGTCTTCATCCATGGAGCCCTTTCCTCCATTGAATCCCTAAAATCTCCAATTTTCAAGTTAGAAATTCCCAATTGAATTAAGGATTTTCTTCCATGTTATGGGTTCTTTGCAATGTTGCTTCAATTGATTGTTTTATGAACTTTGAAGTATAAATTGAGTTGAATTTCATGAATTTAGATGAATCCCCATGAACCCATGCCAATTCCCCCAATTTCAAAATCTATGCTTTGTTGGTGGGTTGAATTATAAAGGGATGAATGTTATGAAACCTCTATGAATCCATGCATGAATTATGGTTTCTAAATTAAGCTTTTCAGGAGGAGATTATGAATGACCAAAGGATGGTTTTATGGAAGTATTCAATCAAAAACTATGATTTTCCTCTATTATGTGGGTTCCTTCAATTATGGTCAAATTGTCTTGTTTATAGTTTTCTAAGCATGAGTTTGCATTGAATTGTATGATTTAAGAGGAATTCTCATGAATCCATGTGAACTCTATGATTGTAAAGTTATGAGCATGATGAACTATGTAAAGATGAAGTTTGTGAAGTCATGCATGTCTCTTATGAAGGTAATGATGAATTAAGGATGCTTTGAGATTGAAGCATCAAAGTTTATGATGTGTTGATGTTGTTGTTGAGTTGTGAAAGGGATTCTCATATATTGCTCAACCTATGACTGTGAAAGGTTTCTCACATGTAATGATTTATAACTTGTTGAAAGGCTTGCTCAACTAAATTTGAATCTATGATTAAGGAGCTATTCTAATGAAGGGACAAGAGGCGATTACCCATGTTCCCTAATGTAGCAAGAGGCGATCACCCATGTCTACTAATAATGAACTTATGACTAATGATAGACAGGAGGCGACTACCCATGTCTACTCACGATAATTGAACTATGTCTAACCCGTGGGAATTATGCTTAGCACCGAGTGGACAAGTGGTGATTACCCATGTCCCATAAACTATGTTCCACCATAGGATGATGGTCTATGATAGACACTAGCTAGTGGATCCACGTAAGCTATATGCTAAGTAAAGGGTCCTACCTTGGCAAGTAGGATGGCCTTATCGGTGTGGGGTTAGACACCAGATTCTATGTTGTTAGCTCACATGGTCTTACATGTCAGTTAAGGCTACTCCCCACAATAAAGAACTTAAGTGTTTTTATGATGTTTCTCAAGTAAATTAAAGATTTTTAGCTTACTTTGACCATGGTTTATGACTTATGTTTCTAACCTTTATCATGATTTAGCTTGGTCATTGCATGTCATGAAAATGTCCCGTTTTAGCATATTTTTAATTGATTTTGTGCATTGCTATCATACTTGGTACTTGATTGTACTAACGCATACTCTTGCCTACATTGACTTGTTAATGTAGGGATTGGTGATTCTCCATCTATTCATGGCTAGAGCTTAGTAGAAGGAATATTGAAGACTTGGTGAGTCCTCATCCATTCGAGGACATAGCCTTGTTGTTCTTACTTTTATGTTCTTCATTTTGACGTTGTATTGGGTTACGTCCCAAATGTTATTTCTCATTCTTATGTTAGATTGGCTTTGAGACATTTGATGTAGACTTCCGCTATTTTCTTAAAAGCTTTGATATGAAATTTTCTTTTGAACTCTTAAATCTCTATGATCTTGTATGTATGTATGCTAAGTGGCTTGTATGAGGCCTTTCGGGGTCTTGTATGCCATGTCACGTCTAGGGGGTACCTTGGGTCATGAAAAACTTTCTATTCAAAGCGTAAAGTTTTAGAAAAATCCTAGAATGTCTCATAAGCCACGTCGAGTACAGTCTTGTTCATGAGTATGAAGCACGCCACATTTATGAATGAGAGGCCATAAGATGTTTAGGAAACTCCACTTCTTTCATTACTCCTAAGTCGGGCGATAGAGTGTAACTCTATATGTCTCTCTCTCCTTACCCCTATCCTATGCGTTTCAGGATATGGCTACCCGAAGAGCTTATGCTAGAAGTAATGGAGGAGAGAATGTGGAACAAAAAGCTCCTCAAGATCCGAGCGACCCTTTTACCGAACAAGTGACTAATGCGGAGTTTAGGGCTGCTTTTCAAGTGTTGGCTCAAGCCATGACGGCTCAAACCAATAGAGAGGTTGTGGCTCCCGTGAACCCAAATGTGGGTACGGCGACATAAAGGGTGAGGGACTTCATTAGAATGAACCCTCTAGAATTTCATGGTTCTAAGGTTGAGGAAGACCTTCAAGAGTTAATTAATAAGGTGTATAAGGTGTTGATGATCATGGGTGTGACGCCGGAGGAAAAGGTGGAGTTGGCCGCTTATCAACTTAAGGGTGTTGCTCAAGTTTGGTTCAACCAATGGAAGGAAGGGAGGGCAGTTAATAAGGGTCCTCTTGATTGGGAGATATTCAAGGTTGCTTTCCTTGATAGGTTCTTTCCCCTTGAGATGAGGGAGGCAAGGGTACTTGAGTTCATCAACCTTCGTCAAGGAAGCATGAGTGTGAAGGAGTATGTTTTGAAGTTCATAAATTGTCTTGATATGCTCCTTTTATGGTTGCCGATCCTAGGGCAAGAATGAGTAAGTGTTTTTCAAAAGTGTCCGAAATGGTGGTCAAAGAGTGCCATATCACTATGCTTGTCAATGACATGGATATTTCTCGTCTCATGGTGCATGCCCAACAAATAGAAGAGGAGAAACTCAAGGAAAGGTCGAGAGAGACAAAAAGGGCTAAGACCGGTGATGGTAATTTCTCATATTCAAGGTCCGATTGAAATGGTCGTTCTAGATTTTGACAAAAGGTTTTCCAGTCAAGGTTCCTCCAATGCTCCTCCTAAGTCCAACAAAGATAGGGTGTCCAACCCTAAGCCTCAAGGAGGGAATGGTGATGGTTTTTTCATTGACCACTTGTGCTAGGTGTGGGAAAAAGCATGAGGGTAAATGTCTAGCCGATTCTAATGCATGATTTGGTTGTGGCAAGATGGATCACAAGATAAGGGATTGTCCCTTAGTGTCTAAAAATGAAGGGGATAACCGTCGACTGTCACGACCCGATTTCTCAAGTCATGATGGCGCCAACAATCCACCGGTAGGCAAGCCAAACTCTATCCCGGAACTTAACAGTAATGGGACTAAGAGTGAAAATTAGTCCAAAACAAGCGAAAGCATACAAATAAAACACAGACGAGAGAGCTGAAGCGAAACCAACCGAAAATGATATATCTAATACCTCCCAAAATCTGGAAGTCACATGTACAGAACTACTAACTAGAATAAAAGTCCAAAAAATGGACCACAGAAACAACTGTCTCAAAAACAAAAGACAAGCCAAAATATATATACAAAAGGAAACACGTAATCCCAGAAAGCCATGTGCTCACCCTAGTCTCAAAAAAAGACAGGTCCAGGCCTGACCTCAACGCTGATAACTGGTGCTCGGACCTACATCACGAAAATAGATGCAGAGTGTAGCATGAATACCAAAACAACATGTACCTAGTAGGCATCATAGGCCGATTGAGCAAGAAAGTTAAAAACAGGCAGACAAGATCGAATCAACAACAACAGAGGTTAACAGAACGGAAACAGAAATGCAAAAAGTAAACTGAGTAAAGCTAAGCTAAACCCAGCTGGGCCCCCCATAAGACCCGCTGGGCACACTCATGCGCAAATTGAAATAAAACCCGAACGAACCCCCATAAGCCCGACAGGTACACAGAAGAGCTATGCTACAGAACGAAAGGAGATCCATCACCAGAAGCCATAACACCTATGGGTCCTGGACCCAACAATGTAATACCTGGGCCCCCCCAAATCATCACTCACGAACTGGAAATACTGGACTCTAACAGGGTAATATCCGTCTCGGGCTGGAACAATATATGGGCCCCACCCAATCATCAGTCACGAGCTGAAAATACCAGACTCTAACCGGAAACGTCAGTTACGGACCGGAAATAATATCTCTCGCTCTACGGTCTCGAGTTGGAAATAACGGACTCTACCCGTGTAACATCAGTGTCGGACGGGAGCTAATAAATCTATGCTCAACAGTCTGGCACTAGAAATACCGGTTCCAACCATGTAACATCAACTACGGGCTAGGACTAGTAGCCTACACTCCACGGACTCGCACTGCGAATAACAGGCTGCTATCGTATAACGTAAGCTACGGGCCGGAGATAGTAGCCTACCCCCGACAGCCTAGCCCTAGAAATACCGATTGCTAACCGCGTAACCTCAGTCTCATGCTTGAGCTAACATCCTCAAACCAGATAAAGCCACTACGAGCAACCCAACGCAAGGCTAAACACCACCGACCGCTGCCCCACAAGCACATCAAACAAAGTCTCCCAGCCTAACACAATCCGACCGTCAATCAGCTCAATGCAATATCTTACGGCAGCATCCCACGATCTCAGAAATAGAGGGGAAAGAATCGAAAGATTCGAAGGCCACAAGAATGCCTAATTTAAGGCTCACACTATCAGACCCAAGTCTGCTATATCAGTCTACAAGGATCGAGTCCATCAAAGTCGCCATCGGATACATACTCAAGTCAACAGGTGCATAGGACTAAGGCAATACTACCTTAACCTATTCTAAGTCCGAAATCGCAATAATCAACCCAACATAGAATCCAAAGACCCGAACCCACTCATGCATTAACAGATAACCGCACAATAGATAGTCCCCAACGCAAATACCAACAATCCAAGTCAACAACCCAACCTACAACATGATATAACAGGCTAACAGTCAGCTATAAAATAGGAAATCGGGTAAGCAGGGAAACAATACTAGCTAACCACCCCGGATTCACAAATATCAACCCACATTAACACAATCAAGCTCAATCTAGAAGGAAGGGAAGCCGTAACCTACCAAAAAGCCAATCACCAACGCTCCAAGTCACTCAACTGAAGATTTTCCCTGTTCGGCCTCAAACTGCTGCCACACAATCAAAAATAGAGTCACAGCGTCAATACGATCGTTTAGACACTAAAATCAACAAATTTAGAGACAGACCAATTTTGGATTCAAATCGGGCAAAGTGAAACCTGCTCCGGATTTTCCAGAATTGACTCCGTGAAAAGGTCCTAAATCCTTCCCCAAACACGAATCCCAAAATGGATCACCCATTAGGGGTCGGATCCGCTCCTAACAGCCCACAACAACAAATCACAAAACTAAACAAAATAGGCGAACAAAGAACTTACCCTCGATTTCATGGAAAACGAGGAGCACCCAACAAACCTCAACCTAAAACCCACGAAGCCAACGAGAACTTGAATGCCTGGGACTTCGAATCGCCAAAAACTGATGCATGATGAGGGAGAATGAGGTTTTGAAGCTCTCCAACGAGTGAGCTTCGACCTCATTAAATAGACACTGCCAGGTCCTTCCTCTCCGCGAACGCGGAGAGTAATCTCCCAAAAGCTCCGCGAACGCGACCCCAGGCTCGCGAATGCAGCCCCAGTCTAGCGAACGCGGAGCACAAGCTGCTCCACCATCGCAAAGACCTCCGCGAATGCGGCCTCTGGCCCACGAACGTGGAGTAGACTATCCTACACCTCCGCAAACGCGGAGCCTATCCCGCGAACACGGAGAGTAAATGAGTCTGCAGTTTTGACAACTGCACCAGCTAAGTTTTGGACATTTCCAAAACTCTGACGGGGTACTCGAGATTCATTTGGAACCCCGTGCACGCATATGAAATATGCTACCCCCTCAAATTTTACATTCTGGACTCAATGGCACAGTCGAAATTTCTATACGAGGTCGTTTCGACAAAAAGTGGGTCCCACACCCAATGAGCCATTTTAGCCAACTTGTACCAGAGGTCTCAAAATCAGATCGGAAGCTCTCGATATTTCTTGAAGGGTTGTTCTAAACCAAACTCGGTATTCCAAAACTAACCGCGTTGTCAGAATCATTATCCGAGTGCATTTTCCAAGAATGTTGACCGAAGTCAACCTTAAACCAAATTTCAAAGACTAAAGAGTTAACTGGCCCAAAAATCACACCGGAAACCCCAGGACTCGGGCAACCCATGCTCCTAGCCTAATTTTGTCGCTCCAGATCTAATGGAACCGTCAGAATTCTCATCTGACGTTGTTTACCAGAAGTTATGACCGAAATCAACTTTTCCAGGTTCAAAAGCTCCAAAACAGAAAAATAGGCATAAAACTTAAACGAACGACCAGGCGACCGAACAATCAGTGCCAACAAGTCATAGATGACTTGGGGTCGCTACAGGAACGCTCTAAATGACCGAAAAAAGGCAGTAACACAGAAATGACCTGGAAGGTCATTACAATATCCACTACTAAAAGGACTTTCGTCTACGAAAGTATGGATCAAGAAGTACCTGAGGCTCAAATAAGCTGGGGAACTGCTCCCACATCTCCCGCTCGATCTCCCAGGTATTCTCCTCAATTGAACGATGCCTCCAATGGACCATAACCACAGGAATGACTCTCGACCTCAGTTGCCTCACATCTCTAGCCAAAATAGCAACTAGCTCCTCTGTATAAGTCAAGCGATCATCCAACTCAACGGCATCATACTGGAGCACATGAGACTCATCTGGGACATATCGGATCAGCATCGAAACATGGGAAACTGGATGAACGACTGAGAATGCTGGAGGTAAAGCCAACTCATAAGCCATCTCGCCAACTGCCCTCAAAATCTCAAAAGGCCCGATATACCTGGGGCTAAGCTTGCCCCGCCTTCAAAATCTCATCACGCCCTTCATGGGGGATACTCGGAGGAATACTCTGCCACCCACAATAAAACTCAATGGTCGGCGCCTGCGGTTTGCATAACTCTGTTGTCTACTCTGAGCTGTCCGGAATCAACCTCACATGCTCCAAGGACTCCTGAAACAGATTTGTACCATGCGGCCTAGGCTCCGTAGACTAAAACCAACCGACTGGAGTGCGACAACGCCTACTATATAGGGCTCAAACGGGGCCAAATGGATGCTGGAATGGTAGCTGTTGTTGTACGCAAACTTTGGCAAGGGCAAGAAGTGGTCCCACTGACCTTCAAAGTCTATAACACAGGCCCGCAACATATCCTCAAGAACCTGAATGGTGCACTCCGACTGTCCATCAGTCTGCGGGTGAAATGTTGTGCTAAGATCCACACGAGTGCCCAACTCCTCCTGAAATGCTCTCCAAAAGCTGAAAGTGAATTGTGGGCCCCGGTCTGAGATGATAGAAACAGGCACACCATGAAGACGGACTACCTCCCGGATGTAGATACAGGTTAACCTCTCAGCATGGTAGGATGTATAAATAGGGATGAAGTGTGGTGACTTGGTCAATCGATCCATGATGACCCAGATACTGTCAACACCCCTAGGAGTCCGTGGCAACCCAACAACGAAGTCCATGGTGATACGTTCCCACTTCCATTCAAGAATGGGTAATCTCTGCAACTCTCCACCAGGCCTCATATGCTCAGCCTTCACCTGCTGGCAACACAAATAACGGAGCACATAGTCTGAGATGTCCCTCCTCATACCGCTCCACCAGTAATGCTGCCTCAAATCATGATACATCTTAGTTGTGCCCGGATGAATAGAGTATCTGGAATCATGGGCCTCGCTACGGATCAGCTAGATCAAATCACAAACTCTGGGAATGCACAATCGTCCAGCAAACCTCAAAACCCCATCTGAATCTAAGGAAGCCTGACCGACATCACCTGCCAACACTCTATCTTTGAGTGCTACAAAAGACTCATCCTCAAACTTACAACTACAGATCTAATCAAGAAGAGATGATTGAACCCCAACGTATGCTAATACTTTGCCGGAATCTGAAACATCAAGTTTGATAATCTAATTGGCTAAGGACTGAATGTCCAAAGCCAAGGGTTGCTCTGAAACAGAAAGGAAGGCTAGACTACCCATACTCACTGCCTTCCGACTCAAAGGGTCCGCTACTACATTCACCTTGGCTGGATGGTAGAGAATAGAGAGATCATAGTCCTTCAGAAGCTCAATCCACCGATGCTGCCTCGAATTAAGGTCCCTCTGAGTCATGATGTACTGAAGGCATCTGTGATCAGTGTAGATCTCACAATGAACTCCATACAGGTAATGCCTTAAAATCTTAAGCGCGAAAACTACCGCCGCCAACTCCAAATAATGAGTAGGGTAGTTGTGCTCGTGCGGCTTAAGCTACCTTGATGTATAAGTAATAACCTAGCCCTGCTGCATTAGAACACAACCTAAACCAACGCCGAATGCGTCACAATAGACCGTGAAGCCCTCACCCTCAACTGGAAGAGTCACTATAGGAGCGGTGGTAAGCAACTCCTTGAGCCTCATAAAGCTCCTCTCATATTCCTCCGACCACACAAATGGAACATCCTGGCGAGTTAACCGAGTCAAAGGTGCCGCTAAAGTGGAGAAACACTCAACAAAGCATCTGTAGTACCTTGTCAATCCGATGAAGCTTCGAATCTCAGTCACAGAAGTAGGCCTAGCCCAACTACAGATAGCCTCAATCTTTGCCGGATCCACCATAATGCCATCCTTGGACACCACGTACCCCAAGAATGCTACAGACTCCAACCAAAACTCACACTTTGAGAACTTGGCATAAAACCGATGATCTCTCAAAGTTTGGAGCACTATCCTGAAATGCTGCTCATGCTCACGATGGCTCCGCGAGTATACCAAGGTGTCATCAATGAAGACTATGACGAAGGAATCCAAATACTGCCTGAACACCCGAGTCATCAAGTACATAAAGGCGGCAGGGGCATTTGTCAACCCAAAAGACATAACCAGGAACTCATAACGGCCATAGCGCGTCCTAAATGTTATCTTAGGGATATCCTCTTCTCTGATCCTCAACTGATGGTACCCAGATCTTAAGTCGATCTTAGAAAACATGGCAGCACCCTGAAGCTAGTCGAATAGGTCATCAATACGAGGCATGGGATAACGATTCTTCACTGTTACCTTATTCAACTGCCTATAATTGATACACATCCGCAAGGTGCCATCCTTCTTCTTCACAAACAGGAGTGGGGCACCCCAAGGCGATACACTAGGTCTGATGAACCCTCTATTCACTAGATCCCAAAGCTAATCACTGAGCTCCCTAAGCTCTGCAGGTGCCATGCGATACGATGGGATAGAAATGGGATGAGTACCCGGCTCCAAGTCTATGCCAAAGTCAATGTCCCGATTTGGGGGTAGGCTAGGAAGGTCGGCGGAAACACATCTGCGAACTCTCGGACAACAGGCACTATATCAACTGTAGGAACCTCCCTACTCACATCGCTAACATATGCCAAGTAAGCCAAACATCCGCTGTCCACCAGCCTTGGGCCCGAATACAAGAAATCCCCCCAACTGGTGTGCGACTACAAGAACCCTGCCACACCACCGGTGGGATACCAGGAATGGCTAAAGTCACGGTCTTGGCATAACAGTTCAAGACAGCCCGGTGAGGAGATAGCCAATCCATACCCAGAATAGCATCAAAGTGTACCATACACAACACAATAAGATCAACCAGAGTGTCCTACTCCCGAATGGTCACCACACTGGACCTACAAAACCGATGCACTACTAAAGAATTCCCTCCTGGGGTTGAAACACGCAATGGAACCGCTAAGGGCTCATGACTCACTCCCAAACGAGGCACACAGTAATCTGACACACAAGAATTAGTAGAACCTGGATCAAACAAGGCTGAAGCGGGCTGATGGCATAAGAGAACTGTACATGTGATCATGTCAGTTGACGCATCGGCCTCTGCTCTGGCTGGAGCTGCATAAAAGTTACTCTGGGTGCCTCTACCCCGCGCATCCACTCTACCACCTGTCCTGCCTCCCCTGGGACCTCCCTGAGAACCTTGCTGCCGAAATCGGTCTCGCTGCCTGAGGGGCTAGTAAAGGTGACCTGGTTAAAGGGCACTCCCTGGCCAAATGACTGAGCTCCCCACAAGTGAAGCAACCCTGAGAAGGCCTGCTAACTGCTGGAGGTCGGCCACCCCGGCCTGATGCACCTGTCTGAAACCCGCCTCGGCCCTGACTCAGATCGGCACTATAACCGCTCTGACGAGGCTGATTTTCTCTAAGGTCTGCAATGCTGCCTGAAACGGGCGACTGGACTGCCCTGGCTGGAACCCCTGGTAACCCCAACCTCGGGTATCCCTTGACCTGCGATGGGTCCCAGTGAAGCTGTCATTTGATCTGGGCCTCTTGCTGTTGCCCCTGTGGGCCTCACGATGAAGATGCTCAATTGTACGGGCATGGTCTACCACCTCTAAAAAGGAACAGCCCACTGCCAACAACGACTGCGACTCAATCCTCAGTTGCAGTCTCAACCCTCTAACGAAGCATCAGACCCGCTCCTCCTCTATAGGTAGAATCATGTTAGCATGACGGGACAACTCCAAAAATCTGGTCTCGTACTCAGTCACCGTCATGGAGCCCTACTCCAACCTTGAGAACTCATCACGAAGGCGATCCCTGAGGCTCCGTGGAATAAACCTGGCCAGAAAAGCCTCAGAAAACTTCTCCCATGCTAATGGTGGTGCTCCAGCTGGCCTGGTCCCAATGAACGAACGCCACCACTATCTGGCTAATCCGTCTAGCTGATAAGATGTGAAGTCAGCTCATCTGGACTCCACTAAACCCAAGGTCTGCAACCTCTCACGTCAAGTAGTCAAGAACTCGTAGGCAGCCTCACCCGCAGCCCTTGAGAACCTCGGTGGTGATAGTCTAAGAAACACCCCAAGCATCTTCTGCTCTCGCTGAACCACGGCTTGTGCTGGCGGCTGAAGAACTTTTGGTGCCACCACTGCAGGCTGGTCCTGCTGTGCCTGATCCAGCTCTTGGACTTGTGCTAAGGCCAATTGCTGCTGCTGCTTCTGCATACTCCCGATAGAAGTTAGAATCTGTGCAAGCATGCCTTGAAGATCAGCTGGGGCTGGTGGTGGCTGGGCTGGGCTAGTCCCAGCCCCATCGGCTGAGGAGGAATTTGCTCTTCTCGAGGTTCTGGCTCCGGCTCCAGAGTCCTCTCTCTCTCTCTCGGTTTGGTGCCGCAGCACCACGTCGACCTCCTCTGTGTGAATGAGCCATCCCTGTAGTAGAACAGAACAAGTGAGATTTCAAGAAACCAACTAGACAGCAACTCACGAAAAGGATACAAAGTAAGACAACATCCTAAGGACATCATGTAGCCTTCTGAAGATAAGTCACGGACGTCTCCGCACCGATCCTCAAGACTCTACTAGATGTTACTTCTGTACAAGTGAGACCAACTAACCCAGGCTTTGATACCAATTTGTCATGACCTGATTTCTTAATTCATGATGGCGCCAATAGCCCAATGGTAGGCAAGCCAAACTCTATCCCGAAACTTAACAGTAATGGGACTAAGAGTGGAAACTAGTCCAAAACAAGCGGAAGCATACAAATAAAACACAGACGAGAGAGCTGAAGCAAAACCAACCCAAAATGATATATATAATACCTCCAAAAATCTGAAAGTCACATGTACAGAACTACTAACCAGAATACAAGTCCCAAAAGTGGACCACAGAAATAACTGTCTCGAAAACCAAAGACAAGCCAAAATATATATACAGAAGGAGGCAGGTAATCCCAGAACGCCATGTGTTCACCCTAGTCTCATGAAAAGATAACTCCAGGCCCGACCTCAACACTGATAATTGGTGCTTGGACCTGCATTACAAAAACAGATGCAGAGTGTAGCATGAGTACCAAAACAACAGGTACCCAGTAGGCATCATAGGCCGACTGAGCAAAAAATGTAAAAACAGGCAGACAAGATAGAATCAACAACAACAGAGGTCAACAGAACGGAAAAGGAAATGCAAAAAGTAAACAGAGTAAAGCTAAGCTAAACCCAGTTGGGCCCCCTATAAGACCTGTTGGGCACACTCGTGTGCAAGTTGAAATAAAACCCGAACAGACCCTCATAAGGCCGACAGGTACACAGAAGAGCTATACTACAGAACAAAAGGAGATCCATCACCAGAAGCCGTAACACCTATGGGTCCCGGACCCAACAATGTAATACCTGGGCCCCGCCCAATCATCACTCACGAACTGGAAATACCGAACTCTAATCGGGTAACGTCAGTCTCGAGCTGGAACAATATTTGTGCCCCGCCTAATCATCAGTCAAGAGCTGGAAATACCAGACTCTAATCGAAACGTCAGTCTCGGACCGAAAATAATATCTCTCGCTCTACGGTCTCGAGATGGAAATAACGAACTCTAACCGTGTAACATCAATCTTGGACGGGAGCTAATCAATCTATGTCAATAGTCTGGCACTAGAAATACCGGTTCCAACCAGGTAACGTCAACTACGGGCTGGGACTAGTAGCCTACGCTCTACGGGCTCGTACTCGGAATAACAGGATGCAATTGTATAACGTCAGCTACGAACCGGAGCTAGTAGCCTATCCCTGATAGCCTAGCACTGGGAATACCGGATGCTAACCGCGTAACCTCAGTCTCATGCTTGAGCTAACATCCTCAAACCAGATAAAGCCACTACGAGCAACCCAACGCAAGGCTAAACACCACCGACCGCTGCCCCACAAGCACATCAAACAAAGTCTCCCAGCCTAACACAATCCGACCGTCAATCAGCTCAATGCAATATCTTACGGCAGCATCCCACGATCTCAGAAATAGAGGGGAAAGAATCGAAAGATTCGAAGGCCACAAGAATGCCTAATTTAAGGCTCACACTATCAGACCCAAGTCTGCTATATCAGTCTACAAGGATCTAGTCCATCCGAGTCGCTGTCGGATACATACTCAAGTCAACAGGTGCATAGGACTAAGGCAATACTACCTTAACCTATTCTAAGTCCGAAATCATAATAATCAGCCTGGCAAAGAATCAAAAGACCCGGACCCACTCATGCATCAATAGATAACCACACAACATATAGTCCCCAACACAAATACCAACAATCCAAGTCAACAACCTAACCTACAGCATGATACTAGCCCATAACAGCCCAACAGTCAGCTATAAAATAGGAAATCGGGTAAGCAGGGAAATAATACTAGCTAACCACCCTGGATTCACAAATATCAACCCACATTTACACAATCAAGCTCAATCTAGAAGGAAGGGAAGCCGTAACCTACTAAAAAGCCGATCACAAGCGCTCCAAGTAACTTAGTCGAAGATTTTCCCTTTCGAACGGCCTCAGACTACTTCCACGCTATCAAAAATAGAGTCACAACATCAATATGGTCGTTTAGACACTAAAATCAACAAATTCGGAGACATACCAATTTTGGAGTCAAATAGGGCAAAGTGAGACCCGCTCTGAATTTTCCAAAATTGACTCTGTGAAAAGGTCCCAAATCCTTCCCCAAACAAAAATCCCAAAATGGATCGCCCATTAGGGGTCGGATCCGCTCCTAACAACCCACAATAATAAATCACAAAACTAAACAAAATAGGCCAACAAAGAACTTACCCTCAATTTCATGGAAAACGAGGAACACCGAATGAACCCCAACCTAAGACCCATGAAGCTAATGAGAACCTGAATGCCTGGGACTTCGAATCACCAAAAAATGATGCAAGATGAGGGAGATATGAGGTTTTGAAGCTCTCCAACGAGTGAGCTTCGACCTCATTAAATAGACACTGCCAGTTCCTTCCTCTTCGCGAACGCGGCCAAGCCTCTGTGAACGTGGAGAGTAATCTCCCCAAAGTTCTGCGAACGCAGACCCAGGCCCACGAACGCGGAGCACAAGCTGCTCCACCATCGCACAGAACCTCCGCGAATGCGGTCCCAGGCCCACGAACACGGAGAGCAAGGATCACCCTCACCCAGCAGACTTCCGCGAACACAGAGAACGCTGTGTGAACGGGGAGCACAAGAAGCCTCTCACCCAACAGAATTTCGTGAATATGGAGAGCCTTCTGCGAACACGGAGTACTAGGAACCACCCAGCCTCACAGACCTCCGTGAACGCGGAGCCTTTCCCGTGAACGCAGAGAGTTAATGAGTCTGCAGTTTTGACAACTGCACCAGCTAAGTTTTGGACAATTCCAAAACTCCGACGGGGTGCTTGGGATTCGTTCGAAACCCCGTGCATGCAAATGAAATTTACTACCCCCTCAAATTCGACATTTCGGTATCAATGGTGCAGTCAAAATTTCCATACAAGGTCGTTTCGACAAAAAGTGAGTCCCACACCCAATGAGCCATTTTAGCCAACTTCTACTGGAGGTCTCAAAATCATATCGAAAGCTCCCAATAATTCTCAAAGGGTTGTTCTAGACCAAACTCGGCATTTCAGAACTAACCACGCTGTCAGAATCTTCATCCAAGCGCATTTTCCAAGAATGTTGACAGAAGTCAACCTGCAACTAAATTTCAAAGACTAAAGAGCTAACTGGCCCCAAAATCACACCGAAAACCCCGAGACTCGGGCAACCCACGCTCCTAGCCTAATTTGGTCCTTCCGGAGTTAATGGAACCATCAGAATTCTCATCTGAGGTTGTTTACCTAAAATGATGATCGAAATCAACTTCTCAAGGTTCAAAAGCTCCAAAACAAAAAATAGGCATAAAACCCAAACGAACGACCAGGCGACCAAACAGTCAGTGTCAGCAAGTCACAGATGACTTGGGGTCACTACAGGAACACTCTAAATGACAGAAAAAAGGAACTAACAAAGAAATCTGGAGGGTCATTACATCGATGAACTCAACCTCAAAATCCATCGGGTTCTAGTAGAATCAGAAGCTAAACTGATTCTATGCACTTCAGACTCGCCATGAGCAAGAGGGTTCTCCCGATGTGGTTACCGGTACTATGTGGTTACCGGTATGTTAAAAGTCTTTCACTTTGATGTTTATGCTTTGCTTGATCCGATGCTACCTTGTCTTTTGTGACGCCATATGTGGCTATGAGGTTTGATGTTGTTCCAGATGTGCTGATAGATCCTTTTCATATCTCTACTTCGATTAGTGAATCCATTATGGCTAGGATAGTCCATAGAAATTGTCCCGTCTCCTTATTCCATAGAGTCACTCATGTTGATCTCGTAGAGCTTGATATGTTAGATTTTGATGTTATTCTTGGGATGGATTGGTTGCATTCTTGTTACGCTTCTATTGATTGTAGGAACCAAATGGTCAATCTTCAATTTCTAAATGAGCCTATCCTAGAGTGGAAGGGGGGATATTTTATGTTTAGAGGTCAATTCGTGTCATGTCTTAAAGCTAGAAAGGTGATTTCTAAGGGGTGCATATACCATCTTGTTAGGGTGAGGGATGTGAATTCCGAAACTCCTACTCTTGAGTTGGTTCCCATTGTAAAAGAGTTTCTGGAAGTGTTTCTCGGTGTTTCTCCTTAAAGGGAAATAGACTTTGGTATTGATCTCCTCCCCGATACGCAACCTATCTCTATTCCTCCTTACCGATTGGCTTCGGCAGAACTTAAGGAGTTGAAGGAGCAACTGAAGGATTTGTTGGATAAAGGTTTCATCCGACCAAGTATTTCTCCATGGGGTGCTCTGGTCTTGTTTGTAAGGAAGAAGGATAGTTCACTTCGTATGTACATTGACTACCGCCAATTGAACAAGCTTACCATTAAGAATAAGTATCCTTTTCCAAGAATAGATGACTTGTTTGATCAAATTCAAGGGGCTAGTTACTTCTCTAAGATCGACCTTCATTCGGGTTATTACCAATTGAGGGTGAAAGAGGATGACACTCCGAAAATGGCTTTCCGGACTAGATATGGCGATTATGAATTCCTAGTGATGTCGTTTGGGTTGAAAAATGCTCCGGCCGCGTTTATGGATTTGATGAATAGGGTGTTTAGGCAATATCTTGATATGTTTGTGATTGTGTTCATAGATGATATTTTGATTTACTCAAGGAGTCAGGATGAGAATGCTGATCATTTGAGGATTGTATTGCAAGTCCTCAAGGATCAATAACTTTTTGTGAAGTTTAGTAAATGTGAGTTTTGGCTGAGGTCCGTGGCTTTTCTTGATTACATTGTCTTCGGTAAAGGTATTGAGGTAGATCCTAAGAAGACGGATGCGGTTACGAATTGGCCTAGACCTCTATCACCTTCGGATATACGTATTTTCTTGGGTTAGCCGGCTATTATAGGAGATTTGTTGAAGGATTTTCTTTGATTGCTTCTCCATTGATGGCTTTGACTCGAAAGAAGGTTAAGTTCACTTGGTCCGAAGCGTGCCAGAAGAGTTTCCAAGAGTTGAAAGATAGACGTACTTCGGCTCCGGTGTTGACCTTACTAGAAGGGTCCGATGGGTTTGTGGTTTATTGTGATGCCTCAAGAATTGGGCTAGGATATGTTCTTATGCAAAATGGGAAAGTCATCGCTTACGCTTCAAGGCAACTTAAGGTTCATGAAAAAAACTATCCTACCCATGACTTAGAATTAGCGGCGGTTTTGTTTGCTTTAAAGATTTGGAGGCATTATTTGTATGGTGTGCATGTTGACATTTTTACCAACCACAAGAGTTTACAATATGTGTTTAAACAAAAAGATCTAAATCTTCGCCAGAGAAGGTTGCTTGAATTGTTAAAAGACTATGACATGAGTGTCCTCTATCACCCCGATAAGGCTAATGTGGTGGCAGATGCTCTTAGTCGGTTGTCTATGGGTAGTGTTGCTATTGTTGAGGATGGTAAGAAAGAGTTAGTTCGTGATGTTCATAGATTGGCCTGATTGGGTGTTCGGTTGGTTGATTCCACTAAAGGTGGTGTTATGGTTCATGATGGTTCCAAATCGTCTTTTGTGCATGATGTGAAGGTTAAACAAGATCTTGATCATAATTTAGTTGAATTGAAGGGAGCAGTGCTAAAGAAGTCCGTTGAGGCTTTCTCCCAAGGGGGAGATAGTGTGCTTCGATATCAAGGTCGTTTGTGTGTTCCTGATGTAGATGACTTAAGAGGACAAATTTTATCGGAAGTCCATAGTTCTTGATATTCCATTCACCCGGGAGCTACCAAAATGTACCGTGATTTGCGGGAGGTCTATTGGTGGAATGGGATGAAGAAGGATATTGTGGAATTTGTGGCTAAGTGTCCTAATTGTCAATAAGTGAAAGTTGAGCATCAAAAGCTGGCATGTTTGTCCCAAGATATTAGTATTCCTACTTGGAAGTGGGAAGATTCGAATATGGACTTTATGGTTGGTTTACCCCGCACCCGAGGACAATATGATTCAATTTGGGTTATTGTAGATTGAATGACGAAATCAGCCCATTTCATTCCCGTCAAGGTTTCTTATTTGGTGGAGGAGTATGCTCAGTTGTATTTGAGGGAAATGGTTAGGTTGGATGGAGTGCCTTTATCCATTATCTCCAATCGTGGTGCACAATTTACCTCTCAATTTTGGAAATCTTTCCAAAAGGGTCTTGGTACTCGTGTTAAGCTTAGCACGACTTTTCATCCTCAAACCGATAGACAAACGGAACGTACTATCCAAACTTTGGAATATATGTTGAGAGCTTGTGTGATTGATTTCAAGGGTAATTGGGATGATCATTTGCCTTTGATTGAGTTTGCTTATAATAATAGCTACCATTCTAGTATTGATATGGCTCCATTTGAAGCTCTCTACGGTAGGAGGTGTAGATCTCCTATAGGTTGGTTTGAAGTTGGTGAAGTTTCTTTGATAGGTCCCGAGTTGGTACATGAGGCTATGGAGAATGTTTGGCTTATTAGGGAAAGGTTGAAAATTGCTCAAAGTCAACAAAAGTCCTATGCCGATGTTAGAAGGAGAGATTTATAATTTGATGTCGATGATTGGGTTTACTTGAAAATTTCACCCATGAAGGGGTATAATGAGGTTTGGAAAGAAAGGGAAGCTTAGAACCCGTTATGTAGGCCCATATCAAATTTTGAGACGTGTTGGTAAGTTTGCTTATTAACTAGATTTGCCTAATGATTTGGCATCGGTGCATCCAGTTTTCCATGTCTCATTATTGAAGAAATATGTTGGTGATCCGACCTCTATAGTGCCATTAGAGAATCTTGGCATAAAGGATAATCTTTCCTATGAAGAAGTTCCAGTTGAGATTTTAGACCGGCAAGTTCGAAAGTTAAGAAATAAAGAAGTTTCTTCCGTGAAGGTTCTTTGGAGGAATTAATTAGTTGAGGGTGCTCCTTGGGAGGCCGAGGCCGATATGATGTCCCGATATCCTCATCTATTTCCCTCCAATCCTACTGTAGCTTGAGGTATCTAGTTCCTCATCGTTCATTCTTTTGGTTTCATGTGTCTTAGTTATTTCCATGATTCCTTGATTGTGCATGTTCATGAAGAGTCTAATTTTGAGCTAGCTTGATTGATTTATCCATGATTATGTGCATTGAGTAAGAGTTGCAAAAAGTCTTCACGAAATGATGTGTTGAACATGCTTTAGCTTCGAGTTGATGTTTTCCTCCTCGGATATGTGCATTTATGTGATTGCATTCTAGGTTGGGTTGTTGGCTCTTGTTTCTTGGCCTCCTTATGATGTCTAGATTCTTATTCGAGGATGAATGTTCCCAAGGGGGAGATAATGTAATAACCCGAATTCAAAGCGTGGAAAATTCCTGATTTCTGGGTTAGTGTCAGTAACGAAGGAGGCCACCTACAGTTCATAGGTTGACTTACGGCCCGTAGGTGGGAACCGTGGGTGGCAGGCTAATGTTTTCAAAGTATCAAGTTTCAGAACCCCAACGACGGCTTGCTTGGACGGCCCGTTGTCCAGTGTAAGAGCCGTAGAAGGATCCCATCATTGCAGGGTCGAAGTTGATAGTCTCTGAACCCAACGACGGTTGACCAGGACGGTCCGTAGGTCAAACCGTCAATAGGGTCTGACATTTAATTTTAAGAGAGGTCTTTTGGTCTTTTCACCCAATGACTTAATTATCAACTAAGGTCGGTTCCTAACTATGATTTTCCTCTATTATGTGGGTTCATTCAATTATGGTAAAATTGTCTTGTTTATGGTTTTCTAAGCATGAGTTTGCATTGAATTGCATGATTTAAGAGGAATTCTCATGAATCCATGTGAACTCTATGATTGTAAAGTTATGAGCATGATGAACTATGTAAAGATGAAGTTTATGAAATCATGCATGTCTCTTATGAAGGTAATGATGAATTAAGGGTGCTTTGAGATTGAAGCATCAAAGTTTATGATGCGTTGATGTTGTTGTTGAGTTGTGAAAGGGATTCTCATATATTACTCAACCTATGAATGTGAAAGGGTTTCTCACATGTAATGATTCATAACTTGTTGAAAGGCTTGCTCAACTAAATTTGAATCTATGATTAAGGAGCTATTCTAATGAAGGGACAAGAGGCGATCACCCATGTTCCCACTTTGAATGGATGACCAAGAAGCCAGGGAAATTCGGGAGACACCTCATAAAGGAATTCTACGCTTCATATGCAGCCATGTTAATGAATATGGCCACTACAGAATCATCCAAATGAGAAAAAAAAGCAGCAGCATTGAAGTTTGAACCACCAGAGGAGGTGCTCGTTCAAGGTCAGGGGGTAGATATTTCAGAGGCTACAATAAACTGGTTTTTACATGGGCCTGAGTACACGGCACGTACAGCTGTAGGATTATATGAGGGTCGTCACCACTCCGTCACTAGTGAGGTTGAGATGGGAGATCCATCTACTAGGGAGAGCATCATGAAATGGATTGCTGGGCGGATTGCAATTGAAGGTGAAGCAGCGGCATGGGTCACTAACCCACAGATGCACATAACCAAGGCATCACTGTCATTTCTGGCAAAAATCTTGTGGGCATTTTTATGTACACAGTTGCGACCAATGGGCAATGACAACACTTTATCACCTTCGCAAGCTTCCTTAATTGTTTGCATTATGGCTGGGTATGCGTTAAATATAGGGAGGATTATTGCTACTGAGATGCGAGATATGCACTAAATGAGAGAGAAGATTTACCTTTCCCTTGTCTAATAAGGCGATTGTGCAAACATGCCATGGTCCCACCCAATAAGTTTGTGGATCGATATGTCGAAGCATCTAAAGTCACTGCAGTCACCAAGATCAGAGATGTGGTGAACCAAATGTATGGCTCAAGAGCAGGACCAACGGCACCATTGGAAACATTGCCACATGCTCCGACTGATCCTTCACGCACTGAGGAGGTTAGTGAACAGGGGGATAGGGCAAATATGGTAGCCTCCGGAGTGCAGCCTCCACTATCACCATCTGCTATAGCTACAGGTACATTTGTGTATTTTCCTACTATATTTATTGAGAGGTTGGTTGCAGAGCATAGATAGAAGCGGGCTATACTAGATCACGTAGAGGCAAGACTACCACAGGTAGTTCAGGGTCAAATCAAGAGTGAGGAGCAGCGTCTGCGAGATGAGCTGAGGCAGGAGATTTCAGTACTTAAAAATAGGATGGATGGCTTGGAATCTCATGTGAATAGCAGGTTAAATGAGTTCGGTTTCGTAGAAGCTGATTCTCTAAAGACACAGTTAGCTAACATGAATGCTGAAATTGCTAAACTGAAAGAGAAATCGATTGTTATTCCTCCACCGGTTGTACCGGATTCCTTGTTGAATTTGTTTAGCATGCCCTCGGTAGTATCAATAGCTAGAGACGTTTGGGGTTACTTAATTCAACCTGAGACGGCCAAAGGAAAAGAAAAGGACACAAGTTCTGTAGCAGAGCATGATGACCTTTCCAGAGAGTAGAAAAGGAGAGCAAAGAGAGCTAGACGGGAGTCCAGGAGACTTCCTAGAGAGCAGGAAGAATTAGAGCAAAAACAGTGTGATGCCATGAGGTCTGGAGCCTCTGGTAGTGAACCCCCACTCCTGTGGATAGCAGCCGTCCAATTCCAGTTTCTGCACCCGAGAGCGCACCTAGTGCTAAGGGTGCTCATGTCACTCCAGATCCTGACGCCTAAGGCGTCATTGGTATGACCGCTCCTCATAGCCCTTGTATTTTATACTTTGAGGACAAAGTTATTTTGTTGGGGAGAGGGTGGTCGAGCAACCTGCCATACTTATGCTTTTGTTAGTACATAGAGGTTTGCTCTTGTTTTGGAAAGTTAAGTTGTTTTGTTTTTGTTTTTGTTTTTATGAGCGTAGTAGTGTCTCAGTCGTTGTTTAGTCTTTGTGTGTTTTGATTAGCAGCTGAATCTTGCATGTGGGTGAAACTACATGAAATAACCATGAGTTTGAGATTTGACTGTTAGGCTCTTTGTGTGACATCTCATACTTATGCGTGTTGATCATTGCTAGTTAGGACCCAAGTTAGTTGTTGAAATACTTGAATTGTAAACATGTGCCATGTGGGTGTGAGGTTTACTTGAAGACTAACGCTGTACGTAGAAGCTAAAACTTGCCTGGGTAGTCTTGCTGAAATAGTTGAATGACTGGATAGGAAGGGATCATAGGCCATTTTTGAATTCAGTCCACTTTAACCAAAAACACTACCAAATGAAATCGTGGACCCTTGAACCCTATTTGAGCCTGGATGCTAATTTTTATTGTCACCCTGTAAAATCATACCCTTGGTTCTCTGAAGGCGCAATGCCATAATTCAAGTCAAAAGCTTAAGTTGAGGGTAGTCATGAACTAAATAAAAAGCATAGCGAGATTGTATCCTTGGTTTCTCCGAAGGCACGAAACCAAAATGCAGATGGTAGTTAAAAAAAAAAAGAAAAAGAGAAAGAAAAGAAAGAAGTGCATTAAAAGGAAAGGTGCGGGTACTAGGACGTATTGAAATAAAGATGGTGCTAGTAAGAACTTTGGAGAAATAGGGTAATAGTCACTTATAGACCAAATGTTCCAAACCCTTACCCAACCAATGTTACAAGCCAATAAAAGTCCTATAGTGATCCTATTCCGGTTGTTTGATGGTTAAGCGTAGAAAACAAAGGCAAGCTTATGGTCTGAATATTTGTAGTGTTAGAAGTTCGTTTCAGAGAGTGAGAGTAGTCGTCAATCCCAAAATTTCATGTGTGTGGGATTTGTTTGTAGTGAGAGCACTATGGTTGCATGTGATAGTTAATTAAGTAAACTAAATGTGGGCACTAGAATAAGCATGATCGATTTTGTGTAATAAAGATGTCAACCATTGATTCTTCCATGTCGAGTCCAGATAAGGTTGTTGTTGAGAGAGCTGCTACATCTTTGTAGGGGGTTTTGTGTTTTTAGCATTGGAGTGTTTTCTCTTTATCGCTTGAGGACAAGCAATAGTCTAAGTTGAGGGTGTTGATGTGTCGTGACTTCACGACACATTTGATGCTCAAAACAAAGGATTAAAGCGAGAAATCAAGTGTTTCCATATGGATATGATGTTTTCTTTGTTGTTGGTACAAGTAAACGTTTGGATGCATAAAACAGATGAAATGTTGAGAAATGGACTGAAGGGAACCTCACGAACCCTAAAACGGGCCGTGAACATTACCACGAGTCGTGTGATGACTCATGGAAATGAACCATGGAAGCCCTGCATTTTCACCCAAGTGAAGACCACGACCAGTCTGACGAGTCGTGGTGCAGTATACGAGCCGTATGACGTCTCGTGAAGTTGTATCAAGTGACGATTGAGTGTTTCCAAGTGTTGAACCACGACACACTCCATGAGCCGTAGAGCACATGATGAATCGTCATCCCTCTCGTGGAGGTGTGCAACAGGAGGTCTGAGTATAGACTACGAAGTAGTGTACGAGCCGTACAACAGGCGACGAATCTTGAAGCCCTTCGTGAAGGCAGGCATCAGAAGAATCCTAAGTAGAATAGGACTTGTTTTCACAGACTATTTAAATTATTTAGAGTTTATTGTTTTGGGGATATCTTTAGTATCAGTTTTTGAATATTTTTGAGCGGAGAAAAACTCTATCTTCAAAACTCAAACATCATTTAATCTTATTGACGGAAATTGTTCGATTTGGGGGAATTTAATTGTTCTTGGTTTGACATCATCATTCAAGGAACCTCTGGATCTCAATTATTGTAAGTAGTATTATTATGCTTTCAATATTGTTTTGTCTCGTGTTCCTCGACAAAATGAGTAGCTAAACACCACAACTAGGGTTGTGGGAAACATGACGCGGATGTAATTCCAGATTTTACAAGACTGATTTTTTCTTGTGAAATGTCTGTGAGTTTTTGCTTTCGAAATAATTAATCTCTAGTGAGTGCACGCATTAGAGGCAGCCTGTATTCTTTACTTGTTCAAGAGAAAAGTAACGATTGGGATAAAGCGAAAACAAACTCCGGATAAGTGGTGTAGATTGTTAGAGTTCGAGAGAAAATAACTACTACACAAAAGCATAAATTGTTAGAAGTTAGACACTCCAAGGCTGAGAAGAAAGGAGTGAAAAAGCATCTAATAAGACTGAGAAGTGGTTAGATGAAACTATCGTGCTAGGATCATTAGACTTAGATAAGTAGAAATCAGTTGAAGTTGAATCATTTGAGTGTAGTAGTGTCATGTGGAACGCAACCCTAATATCTTTTACAATATGACAAAACAAATCTTGCAATTATCATTTCTCTGGTTCAATTGAAGAGTTGATAACTCAACAACTAGTGTTAACATAAAACTCCCATTATTTACTTTCTTGAATTTTTATTTTTCTTTTCGGAAATATCAACCACAATTAAATAAAAGCACCAGTACAACTGTTTCTGTAGCAAATTCCCTGTGGGATCGACCTCAACTCCAGTTGAGTTCTATAAATTGACTTTGACCGTTTACACTTCTTTACTGAGGTGTAAGTTTGGACGTATCAATAACTCGTGCTCGCCTATCCTTATTGGCATCTCACCAAGTAGAGGTTAGTCATCCTAAGGCAAGTATCCTTGCCTACTTTTTGATCTCTATGAGGGCATCACTTGTTTTAAGGTTGGGGAAAGATAGTAGTTAATTGAATAAACTCCAACGATTTTTTTATGCAACGATTCTTTCCCAAGGAGCAAATTTTTTCTTTATCATATTGTTTTCTTCGAGTCTTTTTGTGTCAAAAAGATTGGTGTTTCCCTATGATAGATTTATAATCGACGCTCTCAAGTGAAAATGCCAAGTTTTGACTTTAAATTTAGTATTGTGTCACATCTCTTGCAAGAGTGACCACCTAATATTTTGTCGGTTTGCAAAGGATAGTTAAAAGTTTTCTCAAAATAGGAAAAAGTGAATTGGAAGTTTTGCGTCCCAAACACACACGCAAGTGTACGTGGTCATGAAAGTAATAAAGTAGCTCTTTTATGAGCCATATGTCGTACCCATAGAGACTTAAGATTAAGTTCTCTTTGATTCTTCTAATGACTATCAATTAACACAAGTATTTTCACAAAAAATGATTTACTATTCTAAATGATCTTATATAAATAATAAAATGAATTACTACGATTCAATTTCAACTTGGAGTTCAGAAAATGACTTGGGAAATTTCAGGGTTGCAGCCTGCTTTGGATTCATGCATTTATCTCCTTTAATAGATGTTAATCGGTTATCGAATCACCGATTACAGGGTAAAATATATGATCATAGTCTCCCAACCTCTAATCGCCTACCGTAATTAGCAGCCAAACAATATCGTTACATCGTTGAGCGGGGATAAATGAACCAATTACTGAGCGTTACGTTTTCATCGTGTCCATTAATCATGCAAGGTTTCTAGGTATATCCCTATCCTAGATACAGATCAACCTAAATCTAGAGAAGATCATGCTTCTTTTGTGCCACATTCTATTCTCTTATTCCTCTCCCGAGTTCAATTCGGACAATGAATTTATTTCAATGGTGGCCAGTCACAAAATACTAAATTATGAACCAAAGATTGATTGATATTATAACCAAAATCAATCCATTAGAGTTAATAAAGACACAATCATCCTGTAGCCACATCCCTAGAACTAGGGACTCAGCTACTCATAATATGATTGTCAATCTTAAAATATTTAATAAGCACAAGAGAAATCGAACTACCAAAAGATTAGGAATGAACCCTAAAAATCGATGAAACAACTCTCCAAGTTGTCGTTCTCCAAAAACCAAAAAAAGATTAATTAAAATAATAAAATCTCACTCTATTTATGGATTGGAAAAATCGGCATGAATGTAAGCCCAGGGTTGGCAACGTGCCAATGCCGTCAAATTTCAGCTTCTCTCAACTTGCCCTCTCTGCGACGTGGAGAGGATACATACTCTTCTGTCTCAACTAAAAAATGTGGAGAAATAATTAAATCTCTCTCTGCAACGCAGAGAGGATAAACTTCAGTGTATTTTATTCCATAATGGCTTCCACTTCTATTTGGCACTTTATCACTTATGCTCTCGCGCTTGGAACCACTCTTCACTTCACAATTTCCACTTTTGTGCGTATTTTCTCCTTGTTTCCCAACCTACAATCACTAATCACATTGGTTAGTCATGATGAAATAAAATGACTCAAACATCATACATAACTAACACATTTGTCGTCAAACTCGGCTAAATTATGTGTGTTATTTGGCTCTTAGGCATATAAATAAGCTCAAGATCACCACCCCACACTTAAAGCTTTGTTCATCCTCGAACAATCTACCATCCTATTCCCTAGACCTAGACTCACTACACTAGCATTTGTGCTTTCGCTGCTTAATTTCAAGAATCCTTTGTCACGTCAAAATAAATATGTTTTCATTCACCGTTGGCCTTGGCCATGATATAGACACCACATGACATCAACTATTGACTCGACAAATTTTCGCAACCTAAACATTAAAATTTATGCCATCCATCATATATCACCTATCTTTCATCAAACAAGTGTCCCTCACGCAAAGAAAGCAATCCACAATTTTACTCACAAGATTTCGTATAATGTATGGACTTTTCATCGAGAATTAAACCTCACACTCACAAAAAAGATTCACATGTATGCTTAAAGAACCATAGGCTTGCTACTTATGTATATCTCCACTAATTAAGCATGCTTTGCAAAGAATCAAGTAGGACTTTCACGAGTTGTAATGTATGCTAGGGGATGGATAGAAAAACAATATAGTAGTGACCTACTCTTCCGTAAGCATTGTGTTATTTAGGACTTCATCACCTCTTTATTTCCTTTTTCTTCAATTTTCAGCCCTCTCCTTACAGTCCTATTACAAGTAACTCACATCATTTCGTGAATTCCCCCTAATTCTTTATTTCGTAACCAATTACTTTTTGTTTTGTTTTATGTTTTTGTCATAGGGGCTCATTCTTTCAATGAGGGGTTTTTCATCACCGTGCACTATTGTTGGTCCTCTTTTTCCACTCACACCTTCTATTGACTTTCAATTCTACCAATTCCAATTATTTCATGCTACAGTGCTTAGGCAAGCAGAGTACAAACAACTAGGGATTCAATAAAATTATGCAGGTAAAGATGCAGCTTCCAACAAGAATTTTATGAACATATCCAAGGATGCCAATTATCATTTCCTAAACAAAGCAATACTTTCGATTTCGCTTCAACGACATGCAGGAAAAGTTCTAGACAACGATGCACTACATGGAATACACAATGTCTCAACACATATGGCACAAGTTCAATTCAAGTAGGCTTTCTCATTAAGCGTAGCACTCAGTTCACGTAAAAGTTCAAATTAAGCTTAAGTTGCAATATTTAGAATCAAATACAAGAATTCATAGGCATCCACATATATTTATCCACATGCTTTCATATAGGATTTCCCTTTCGGAATTTGAGCCTCAGCACAAACACGATACCTAAGACTCAATGACAAATATTACTCTTAAGACGGTTGTCATCAATCTATCATAGGGCTATGTGACTCAACTACGACGACTGACTCAATCCTAAGAAGAAAAAATCTTTTTGTATTTTGTACGGTTCAAAGGGACTATCCTTGGCCAAAGAACCGAAAACAACCTCCAAGGAACCAAAAATAAAAATAATAACAAAAACTACTATTCTTCAAACTACTATATACATCAGAGATGAATTCACACCCCACCCCACACTATAAAATCAAGCACTGTCCCAGTGCTTCAAAATATCAAAATTATAAAAAAACAGAGGTAAGGTGAATCATTACCTGATCAATCCTCCATGGCATCTCCGCCCTCGGCCTCCTCTACAACATGTAATGGTTCCACATCCTTCGTGTCAGAGTCGCTGTCTACATCGGAGCCAGTCTATAGCCTGTCCTCGTCTGTGGGCACATCATCATCTACGAGCTCAAAGAAATCAGGCTCGATGCCCAATACTGCCTTGGCATGTGCATTCAGGGGATACTTCCTTTCCACTTGCCTCAGTTGCTCTTCAATGGAAGACCTACACTCCTTCTGGTGCCTCAGCATCCCCAACCTATACATGCGGGCCATAATTAGCTCATCATGCTAGTGGCCCTCCGCAGTGGTGAGTGGTAGGCCAAACTCATTATCAGGCAGTTTCGTCTTAGTTACGTCCACTGGTGCCAGAAATAGTGGTGCCATGTAATCCAAGCTTTCCTCCGACACAAATGCAGAATGACACAAACGTGTGATGAGACCCTCAAATGCATAGTTGTCCCCTTTATGCACTCGGGCCTTCATCATGGTAGACTTCAAGACTGCACCAATGTTGAGTTCAGTTTCGGTCACTAGAGCATACACTAAACACACTCTGTCTCGAGTGATGTCTGTATAGTGCAGTCCGGGAATCAAACAATTCATGACAATCTTCAACCATACCCGAGCCTCCTTAATCATGTGCACATATGGCAGGGATTGGTGAAACCTCGTTGCACTATGCTTGGTCTACCGAACCATCGAGAGAGGCCCACAGAGAGTGTGTGGAATGGCCTTGTAAGGTGGGCGAATGTTTAAGCCTATCAATACTAAGGTATCAGTGTCAGCCACGGTGCCCAAGATGTCATTCAGCATTGCTGGAGTAAGGGTCACATCAACACTTCGCACCTTCACAAAGTGCAACCTCGACTCTGTTGCCCAGTTGGCATAGAACTCGTGAACCACGTGCATGTTGCACTCTATAGGCTTGGCAAAAAATAAAATCCATGTGGAGATCCTGGATACTCCTCATAATCCAGGGAAAGTCTCTAGCAAGACTATCCCTCTCAATACACACATCAGAAAAGTAGTGTGCTTTTTCCACCATACCTTGCCTTCTTTAGCTACTGCCCTTAGGTCGAACCAGCGCGTTTATCCATGTGAGACTGCCGTTGCAGGAGTCCCCCCCACCACACACTCTCTTCCTTTGGCTGGAGGACGCTGCCTCTTTTTTGGGGCATTGAGTTCCTGAAATGATCACCTGCACAGTGCACAAACACCATACAAAACCACTTCAGCCAACAAAAAGACTCATAAGAACCAAAACACATTGATAGTAAGAGGACCACCCCACACCTACTCGTGTGTACTACCCACTCTAAACAAACGGTACTCACACTTCCCTAACGTTATTCACAACACAAGGCGGGTAGCACAAAATCATCAATTAGACTCCTAACATTCAAATCCTCTTGGCCACCTGTGATAATCAATCAGAAAACGATTCTCAAGACTTCACACTCAACATAAAAATCACATACAAACATCACAAATAGGCCTTTTCATGATATTCATCATTCACCCAAGAATACCCCAAGAAAACAAACAACTACACAACCCACCATTTTCAACACAAAAAAACTTTAAACAAAATCCTACTCAAGAATTAGAAACCATACCCCTTATTTTCCCACAACATATGCCAAATTTACCAGACCCACCAAGTTACAACAATTCACAATTCCAATCACAACCCTTGTTACACCATACTCCAAGAAAAACGAGAATAAAAAAGAAATAGAGACACCAAACCTTGGTATGTGAGGAGAGGAGGAAACTTGAAAGAGAAGAGAAAGAAAGTCACTCCGCATTATGCTTGAGGGTTGTGGATCGTGAGAAGGGAAAAAGAGCAATGAGGTGAATTTGGTGATTTGGAAGGGGAATTGGGTTAAATAGAGAGAACATGAAGAAGAATAGAGGGATTTGGTGATTTGGGGTGGTTTAAAAGTGAATTGGGTCGAGTAATTACAAAAGGGGGCGGGTAAAACCCACTTATTTAATGAGATCAAAAAACTTACCTCTTTGGTGCTACACGGCTCCATTACGGAGTCTTCTGCCTCCAGCATGGAAATTAATTCCCAACAAAATAAAAACATTGCTTCCATTACGTGACGCAGCTCGGTTACGGAGACCCCTTGTTTTTTCCTAAACTTTTTATTCCCCTCAAAATCAAAATTCTAACCTACCTCTGCGATGCATCCCTATTACGCAACCCTCTGGTTTGTGCTGGAAATTAATTCCCAACAAAATGAAAATTCAGGACCCCCTCCACGACAAGGCTCCAATACGGAGCCCTGTTCCCTGCAAATTTCAAGAACAACACCCATTAAACACAAACCCGATAGGTTGCCTCCCATCCAGCGCCTTAGTTTTGGTCGTGGCACGACTCACCTTTTTTTGTTTCCTCTATTTTTTCCTTTTTTTATATCCTAACTATTCCTATGAAAAATGAAAATTAACCAACTCCTAAGAATGAAATTAAAGAAAAGAAAAGAAAATTCCTATCTAATAAATGTGGTCACGGGTTGCCTCCCGTGTAGCGCCTGGTTTAACAACGCGGCTCAACCCAGCTCATGACTTACTCGTCATTCAATTCGAGCATTTCTTGCTCGCGATCCACATCATTTCTGAAGTAGTGTTTGACTCTTTCTCCATTCACTAGAAACATGGAGCTCTTGTCCTTATTCTTTAGCTCTATCGCCCCATGTTGAGTCATTCTCACCACTTCAAATGGTCCACTCCACTTTGAACAATGATTTTTGGGGAATAACTTAAATTGTGAGTTAAACAACAACACCAGCTGACCTATCTCAAAGGTATGTGGTACAATATGCTTATCATTCCACTTCTTCCTCTTTTCTTTATATAACTTGGCATTTTCATACGCATGGAGTTGGAATTCCTCAAGCTCATGCAATTGCATTATTCTTCTCTTACCAGCCAACTCAGAATCAAGATTCAATTATTTTATGGCCCAATAGGCCTGGTGCTCTAATTCTGCTGGAAGATGGAACGCTTTGCCAAACACCATCCGATAGGGAGAAATCTGTATTAGTGTCTTGTATGCCGTTATGTATGCCCACAATGTGTCATCTAATTTATCATCCCAATCCTTTCGCTGTGCATTCACGGACTTTTGTAAGATCTTCTTAACCTCTCAATTTGACACCTCCACCTGACCGTTAGCCGGAGGATGATAGGTTGTCGCTACCTTGTGGCGCACTCCATACTTAGCCAATAGATTTTGCACTAAATAATTTATAAAGTGCTTACCACCATCTCTGATTATAGCTCTTGGAGTTCCAAACCTGGTGAAGATGTATTTCCTTATGAACTTCACCACGACTTTTGCATCATTAGTAGGCAAGGCGACAGCCTCAATCCACTTAGACACATAGTCCACAGCCACCAGAATGTATTGATTTCCTCTAGATGTAGGAAAGGTCCCATGAAGTCTATCCCCCATACTTCAAAAATCTCAACCTCCAGAATGTTGCTCAATGGCATCTTATGCCGCCTTGAAATAGCTCTTATTCTTTGGCACTAATCACAATCCTTGACAAAAAGTGAAACATCTTTAAATAAAGTTGGTCAAAAGAAACTAAATTGTAATACCTTATGTGTCGTACGCTCTCCTCCATGGTGTCCTCCATATGGCAAAGAGTGACAACTCTCCAGCACTTACATCTCCTCATTTTCAGCTATACATCTTCGCACTACATGGTCTTGCCCTTGTTTGAATAAGAATGGCTCGTCCCAGATGTAAAATCTTGCATCATGGCTTAGCTTTTGCTTTTGGTGCGTGGATGCACCGGGTGGGAACACTCCACTCACAAGAAGATTTACAATATTGGCATACCACGGCACTTGAGCAATGTCTAAAGTTAACAATTCCTCATCAGGAAATTCTTCACAAATCTGCCCTTCATTATTCACATGTGATGAATCCTCCAATCTTGACAAGTGGTCAGCGATTTGATTTTCAGTGCCCTTCCTATCCTTGATTTCCAAATCAAATTCTTGGAGTAGCAAGATCCATCTAATCAGCTTTGGTTTTGCACCCTTTTGTTAAACAAGTACCTGATTGCAGCATGGTCAGTGTATACTGTTATCATGTTTAAAATGAAATAAAAGACTTAGATTTTCAGAAAAAATTGATTCAACTTTTAGAAAAAATCAATTTTTTTTAAAGAGTCGCCACTTAATTTTTGAGAAAAATATATAGAAAAAAACATAGAATTTTCAAAAGACTTTAAAACAGGAAAAAAATCATTTTGAAAATACCAAAGGGGTTAGGCATTTGAAGTGCCCGCTAACTTGCGATTGTCTTACGACTTGACTAAGGGTTTGACTAACTTTGAAAATATTTATTGAGTTATAAATAAAAAATATTTTTTTTAAATTACTTAAAAGGAAATGAACTAAATATTTTTTAAGAAAATTATTTTTTATATTGACAAACAACTTATTAAACCAAATAAGTAAAACTCAAATATTTCAATCAAACATAAAAATAAAGAAAAGACTATCCTTTGGGAATCTAATTAAATAAAAACTAAATGAAAACAAGGGTTAGTGAGTTCAATACAAATAGATAATAATGAAGAAATAAATAATTCAAATTTGGGCCTTTGACCAAATTCAAATTCATTGCGCTTTTGGCCCACCTGTCCTAAATCTAAATAATGCCAAAATAATGGGCTTTGGGCCCATTTCGCCTGTCCTAAACTAACAAATATTCTGCCAATAAATGGGGCTTAGGCCCATTCTTTTCTGCTAAACCTACTACCAAATAGAGTTGGGTTGTAGACCATTTCATTCTAGACTTGTCATGTATACAATAAATGTATACCAGTGTATATGGACTGTATATTGACCCATTTTCATATATATTGGATCGTATACTAAATGTATATGATCCACTTCAGCTTCTGAAATCTGTACTTCTGTCTTCAACCTATATTTGCTGCATTTAGACTTGTATATCATGTATATTGAATGTATACAGTCCAATTTTTGGAATATTGAGACCTGTAATCAGTTCCAGCTTTATAATTCTGCTTCCATTCCCTATATATCAGCTTGCTTATCTTGGCAATGCGGGCTGACTCGGGAGAAAAAAAATGGGCCTTCATGGCCCTCTCAAAACGCAAGGGGAAGAAAGATGGAGTCCAAGAGGACTCGGATGATATCACATGCAACAAAAAATGAGGAAAAGAATTAGTACTCGATAATAATACTTCAAAATATCGGGATTAACCAATCATAAAATAAGGCATCGGGAAATGCAACTAAACATGCTTCAAGCAAAAGGTAAAACAAATAAATTGAACAATATGGCAAACTAATGGCAATGGCTAAATATTCGGCTTTTAAGAAGACAACATGAACTACTACTCAACCAACAAATATTGACATTGGCAGTAACCAAATCAACAAGCCTATAACTTGCAATATAAAAAGAATAAGCTGCACATTTTAGAAATAACACACCTCATGCCATAATCAAAACCAACTCCATTTAAAGAAAACCCACAGATGCTAGCAAAAGAGAAGGATATGGCTATATCCAAACACTAAAGCATGGCGATATAACTATTTAACCAAACATACTCGATACAAGCACGAGTAGGCATAAACAGTTGCAATTCAATAGAGGACAACACTATTAAGTAGTGACTCCCAAACGCAGCAGAGGATTAAGGCCAAACAACAGGTATTAAAGAGGTTCTAAAACAACAAGATTATAACTTCAAGTTAGGCCAAAAGCAAGAAACCAGACTACTACCCAAAGCTAAACTCAATTTGAAACAAGATTCTATCATGCTAAACATAGAAGGACAAACTTATATGAATTCAAGAATTTGAAACAACTATGAAGGGGTATCATGACATAAAGCAACAAGTGACTGTAGATCTCTAATAAAATAATAGGCAAGAGCACATAATAGGCTCATGAGGCCACTGGTTTAAAGAACTTTAAAGTAGATAAATGACTAACAAGTTATTCATAACAAACGACATGAGAAAAGAGAAGAGGCTACTGACAGAAAATAGAACGAGAAGATAGTATCATATACAACTTCAACATTAATTAACTCTTGAGACCTCGTAGCTATACCAAAGTATTTCAATTTACTAAGAACTAAATAAAAATATCTTAACCATCTAAACAGAAAGTAAAACTTGAAAGCTCATAGCATGAGATAACATACCAGACCAGTAGATAGAAGTATATAACAACTAAGTCATAAGACACAGGAAAGGCCATGCTAAGAACACACTTATTGGGAAGAAAAGAAAACAATTAGATTCTCAGTCCCAATTTTGAAATCAAAACAGTTCTAACATGAAAGCAAGCATTCCATTTCTGCAAGGATGGAAATAAATTCCAGGAGCTTATACTAACGTTGTTGAGGATCTATAACAACAAATCAATACAATAAAGAAGAAAACCAAAGCTACGAATAAGCAATAAAGAAACTAAACCTATACAGCTAACCCACTCAAAGTTGAAACCATACGAACAACAGATCATTTCAAGCCAAAACAATACAGAGATTTCACTAGCTTTCATAACAAGATTAAGCTATATTGAAGCCAAGAAACCAATTTAGAATAGTGTTTCACCATGTATTACGTGGCTACATTAATTCATTCGAGCGTCCTTGAGCATTACGTGGCTCAATCTTGCAGCTGTGAGGATAATTACGCAGGCTGCAATCGTACGAAAAGCATTGCTGAGGCGAGGCAAAGGAGAGAAGACAACAAGGCGAGCTTGAGGCACCGCTGTACGCATTTTTGACATTGTGAATGACTGTTACTCTCTGTGAAAGTTTTAATATTGCTGTGTATTGATGACGTTTGGAACTGCTGTTTGTTTTGCTGCTGATGAATGTTGGAAATTGGATGCCGTGAAGACTCTATTCACTTTCGTCTGCTGGGATCGCAGTTGTATTGTACTCACGCCGTGTATTCGCTTCGTCTGTTGGTGTTGTTGGTGAGAATGAAAATGTTGTTGTCTTCTGGGTCTTTTGACGCTGCTGTATTGACCACATTGGAATATTGGAAAGAAAAGGATGCGTCGGGTCGGGTATTGGTATTGGAATATAAGGAAAAAGGCTGAAAAATGGTATTAGAATGGGTTGATGAGTTGGGTTGGAATGAAATTGAGGTGCTGATTGGAATTGTTAAATTGGGTTTAAAGGAGGGGGGGGGGTAAAAGAGTGGCTAGATTCGTAATAAAGGTATAGTCAAATGAATTTCAATCGTAGCCAAATTGAATTTAATCGAGGAATTTGATCAAAATTTAGACAAGATGAATTAACATAAATTAATTAATGAACTTCTTAATCTTAACGAAATAAAATAATTAACTTGATTATAAAATAATAAATTTAAAATTATAACCATAATTCAAACAAAACTATATTAATGAAATATTTAACTAAAATGTAAACTCTTTTTGAGATGGTTTTTGAATATTCTTAAAATACACTAATTATATAAAAATATATATTATTTAAAAATTATAAAAACAACATAATTAATTAAAAATAACCTTAAAAATTTTTGAACTTTATAAAAATTAATTATTTCAAATCGTTTGGAATTTAAGAGGCTCGATGATTAATTTATATTTTGGAGGGCCAAAAGTGGATGTCAACAACTGTCCCTCGTTTGACTTGGATTGATGAAAGAAATTTGAGTCAAATGAAATTGACAAATCAAATTTTGACCGACCACATCTTCGTCCTTCAGAAAAGGATTTTGGTAAGGACTTTAGGAGTTATGGCTGAATCCCGGTATCGGGTTTTCTACATATTTCAAGCTATATGAGAATTCAGGCCACTTGTACTTCAATACGCTTGATTTGACGCTCGATTCTGAAAGAATTCAACAGCTATTTTGATATTGAATTATGAAGAAACTGAAATGCTCGGGAATAAGATTTAAGAGAGATTATCATAATACAGCCGAGTTTTCAACATTGAGCCCGCCTATATATTCCCCAATTCAAGGAATCAAGCTGCTTGTAGTTTGATTCGATCGGTTGAAAAGAAAATCTAGTATGCAAGATAACCTTCGGTTGAAAAGAGTGATAAAAGAATCGAGTATGAAAAAGAGGCCTGCAACCTCTTAGCCATGAATGTGGAGCTCTTCACATCCGTAAGTAAGAACTTACATGGACATAATTTCCAAAGCTCGTGGTGCATTGTCACTCGGATTGGAAAGTTGCCTGCGGTGAAAGTCAAAAATTTTCGAATGCAAAGTTGAAATCGATAAACTCAAAGAGAAAACCTACATGCCTTATGATAGGGGTGTGGTTTGATAGTGGTGGAAGTCGTTCCTCAGCTCGCGTCCTAAGAGTTTGATATTCCTCTTTGGACTATGTCCCAGTCCGCTTCTAAGAAAAGTTCCACGTGATATTGCATCCTTTTTGATATCGTCCGCACCTGTGGTTTATTTTGAGAATTCATCCTCTTGGATGCTCTCGACAAAGACTGAGATAAAATTTATTTGTAGAAAATATAATTCAAATGGAGAGGTGGTATGTTTTACCATATTCAGCACATGTTCTTTTTTTTAAATATTCTGATGTCAGCCTCCGTCGGTTTTGATGCAGTAGATGATGAATTGATATAGTGTGACATGATGATGATTTTCTCAATAACGCAATATTGTTGATGATGATGCTTCATTGATAGGATGATGATGCTCTGTTGGTAGGATGTTGCTGCTACATGGTATGATGATGATGCTCCATTGATAGGATGATGATATTGATGCTCCATTGATAGGATGATGATGCTCCATTGATAGGATGATGACGCTCCATTGGTAGGATTCACTGCTACATGGTAGGATGATGATGCTCCATTGATAGGATGACGACGTTGATGCTTTATTGATAGGATGATGACGTTGATGCTCCATTGATAGGATGATGATGCTCCATTGATAGGATGATGATGCTCCATTGGTAGGATGTTATTACTACATGGTAGGATAGTGATGCTGATGCTTGATTGATAAGATGATGATGATGATGCTCCATTAATAGGATGATGACGTTGATGCTCCATTGATAGGATGATGATGGTTCATTGATAATATGATGATGCTCTATCGATAGAATGATGGCGTTGATGCTCCATTGATAGGATGATGATGCTCCATTGGTAGGATGTTATTGCTACATGGTAGGATACTCCATCGATAGGATGATGATGTTGATGCTCCATTGAAAGGATGATGATGATCTATCGGTAGGATGATAATGATGATCCGTTGGTAGGATGATGATGGTTTGTCGGTAGAACGATAATGATGATCTGTCGGTAGGATGATGTTGGTCCGTCGGTAGAACGATAATGATGACCCATTAGTAGGATGATGATGGTCCTCCGGTAGAATGAGAATGATGATCCGTCAGTAGGATGATAATGATGATTCTTTGTTTTAACTTCAAATACTTGTACATTCATTATGACTCTTGTTTTGCTGGGAATGGGAGCAAAACAATGATACTCGTATCTCGAATTGCCTCCTTCATATTAGAAACTTCAACAACTCATCCTGCATCCACAGAAAATTTGTTAGTTTTAAGTGAATTGATCTGTGTTGATTTCTTCTATTGTGTGCTCCTTCTCTTGCTGTCTCCCGTTGTTAGCTCCGATCACTTGCCTCTTGATAGATAAGACAAAAATGTTTTATGCAAAATATTTTAAAACAATAGAAAATTTTCTTTAAAGAAAAATAGGTTTTTGAAAAGCAATTTGAAAAAGGTCACTGCAAAGTGTCATGTCACGTCAAGCTTAAATCTACATTCTTGGTTCAATGCTTTGAGTTTATCTGATAACTTGTTTGAAAGGTGCTGAAGATCCTTGGAGATTTGACTCTTGAGGTCTTGAAGATTGTTGAAGTTCACTTCTAGTCTCATACGGAGGCTGGGGATCTTTTGAAGTTACTTTCAAACTCTTGATCATGCTGGAGGTATTTGAAGCTGTCGATGAATGAATGAATCATGGAATTTTTGAGATCTTCGTAAAAATTTTGTTTCGATTACAATTTTTGATGTATCTTCAGTCTTGAATTGATAGGGAGATCTTCTTATTGAGAATTTTTGAGTCCCTCTCAAAAATTCGATCCCAATTTCTATTGTAAAGAGAATAGAAATCTTACGGGAGATATAATTGAGTCGTTGTGGTGCCTACGTATCTCGTTGAGGTAGGAATCGTGTCAAACATAGTTCCCCCTCTCGAGGATTAAAAGAAATAGGAAATTTAAATAAGGAAATGACCAAGGCTGACACAGGCCGCCTACGTATCTCATTCTTGAGAATTCAGGTCGAACGTAGTTCAAGTAGAGAGAAATTTGAAAGTTTATAAAGGGGTGACCAAAGCCGACATAGGCTGCCTACGTATCTTATTCTTGAGAATTCAGGTCAGACGTAGTTCATTACAAAAGAGAAATATTTAAATTATAAAGCATAAAACGATTACAAGAAAATAATGCGATTACAAAGAAAAGATAGAAACTAAGTCTTCAGATATAGTATATTTTTACAACATCTGAGTCAACTGACGATTCATACAATGTATATGCTCAACCATGTAACGTCATCAAACAAATGTATTGATGTATTCTCTAAGCAGACCGATGAGTTCTCTTTCCTGTGTTTTTGCTAGATAGATACCAATTTTGATTTCTTTGATGCATTCATCATTTTTTTGATTCACTATTCCGATCTCTTCTGGTTTCAGCTCATCCTGTCTCTCGAACTAACTCAATTCCTCAACAATGTGTTTGGGTAACATGATCTTCTCATCGTAGTCCTCGAACTCGTCCTTATCTACCCCAGTTTGTTCATTCAGCTTGTGACATGACATGATATTTACATATTTGAAAATATTTTCACTGAAATCATAGACAGTTACTATTAGATAGAAAATTTAAAGCATGTAAAACAAATATTTGCAATAAAGGTGACTTTAAATTGAAATGAGAAAATATGAACTTTGGTCATGACAATAAGCCATTTTGCCTTTTTTCGAAACATTACGAGGAAAATCAAAGCATAATGAGGTAAAAACAACATAAAGGTTGGGTCTCGGGCCTCATTTGGACCATCACCGATTTTAAAAATAACTTAGAAAACTGTTTCTTCTACCAATATGAGGAAGGAATCAAGAGCGGAGTGGATGTCCAAGTGGGAATTTGCTCCTTCGGCTCGGCATCTAGTATGCCTAGTGTCTCGATCATATCTTCAAGCTCAATATCACCTTCTTCAAACATATTTTTTATTCCTTCCCATAGACCATTGTCATAATTATACTTCTGCATCGGAAGTGACTGATATGAGTGGGACAACAATTTTGGCAAAGCTTGATCGATCTTTTGATTGTTGTGGTCCTCCTTTGGCACTAAAGCAAAAGCTTGATGAGGTGCCATGATTACAAATTTTGATTTCTCTCTTATGCTCGGAGAGGCTATAACCTTCTCAAGATTTTCAACGTTGACGAAGATTATAGTTTTATCGACATTCAGATCTTCTTCAACTTTAATCATATTAATAGTCACCCCTCACGATTTGGAATGAGGTTACTATTGACATCAGAAGTGGCGGTTTGAAGAGTGACGACATTTTGATCTATCAGGTCTTGAATTTTATGCTTCAAGTTGATACAATCCTTAGTGGTGTGCCCAGCACCTCCTAAATGGTAAGCACAATGTAGATCAGGTTTATAAAGCTTGGAGTTGACATTGATGTTTTTTGGATCAATTGTCTGTATCATGCCAGCTGATTTCAATCTCTCAAAAAGATGTGTTCGGCTCTCAATCAAAGGAGTAAAGACTCGAGGAGGTTTCTTCTCGAGGTTTGGGTGAGGAGGGTGGTAATTATTTTTTGAAGGTGGAGGTACATGACGGTAGTTTGGAGGATTTTGGTGAATTGGTGCTGGCATTTGGAAATTTAGGTGTTGTGGAGTTTTGTGGCTTGGAGGGGCATTTTGGTAATGTGGAGGTGGGGTTTGATAAATAGGGGGTGGATTCTGGTAACTCGATGGTGAAGTTTGGTAACTAGGAGGGGTATTTTGGTAATTTGGAGGTGGGGTTTGGTAACCTGATTGAGTATAACAAACTAGGTATAAATTTTGTGGAGCTCGAGAATATCCTTTGTAAGGTGTGGATCTTTTGAAGTGTCTTTTTCCATCAGAGTCATAGGAAATGGAGGACACGTCCTCTCTCATCTTCTTCATCAATCCTGAAGATGGGTGGCAACATGGGCGATCCTTCCGATTTTAAGCCCATCTTCGATAGTCTCACCTACCTTGACTATTTCAGCAAACTTTACTCCAATAAGCAATATTATTCTATCATAATACTCTGGTTCTTGAATGCATATGAACACTTCAACGATCTCCTTGTAAGACATAGGAGGTCGAACCCTGGTAGCGTCTTTCCTCCATCTTTACTCATATTCACGATAGCTTTCAGTGGATTTCTGCTTATTTTTTTCCAGCAAATAGCGATCAGGAACGATCTGCACATTATGAGCAAACCTCTCAATGAAGTGTCTAGCCAATGCGTTCCAGCTAGACCATTGTTTCAGCTCTTTAGAGGTAAACCATTCCAAGGCCTCTGCTCTTAAGCTTCGGCTAAAAAGCCGCATTAATAAAGCTTCATTCTTTCCAACTCCTACGAGTTGATCACAATTAGCTCTCAGATGAGCCAATGGATTCCTAGTTTCTCCAAAAGTGTCAAACTTTTGTACATTGAACCCTTCTGGCAAGTCCAAATCCGGATGGATATATAAATCTTCATAGTTTAGTACCGCAACCTCTAGAGTATAATGCAACTCCTTCAGGGTTTTCATGATCTCTTCTTCCATACTCTATTTGGCCACTTCTTCTTTGGCCTTCCATTCTTTTTCCTGCTCCTCATAATGATTGAGTTCGGGATAATTAGTGTAATACATGTGAGGTTCATTGTGGATTGGGATTTGGAAAGTGGGTTGTGGAGGTAAGGGTTGAGCGGTAGATGGATTTTGGGTATTATGAGCAGGGTCTTGGTATATCTAAGGGAATACTCTAGTGTTGTTAGCATCACGGCTTCTGACAGGGGGAAAAGTTTTGAAATTGTTGGCATTTTGGTTTTGAGAGGGAGGGAATGCTTGAGGGTTGGTAATTGGAAGAGGAGGTGGTGCCTTATATGAAGTGGTGGCGTGATGAGGATTGGGGGTGGTTTAATTGATGGTGGAGGGATTCTGAATAGGATTGGGGAGTGGGTTATTCAAGACATGTTCTACGTTTGAATTCAAAGGAGGAAAGTAGAGTGGAGGTGTTCCATCGCCTGGAGCATTGACAGTGACAATCGGAATTGGCAAATCCTGCTTTTTCTAGAGCTCAACCCTCATTTCGGCAATTTACTACATCAGTTGTGCAATTAACTCATTTTGCTCAGCCGCAGAGGACTGAACTATAGCAACTTCAGTCACGCCAATATCTTCACTGTTGTCAACCATTATCGTTTTGTATTTTAATAGATTTTGGTCAGGGAAGGAATCTTTAGGAGCTTTAGATCTCGTGAAGTAAGGGTGTTCGGCTAGCTTATCAACACAGATCAGTTCTAAGCATCCGACGAAAGAAAAATAACTCAAAAGGTAAACGTGTTAGTGTATGTAAGTGATAAATAGTACAAGATATCACACAGAGGTGCAAACACACAAGAGTTACTTCATTTGAAGATAAACTAGCCCACAAGTATAGAGAAATGACTAAATAGACAGGAGTTTGTCTATTTGCTTTTTAGATGAGTGAATCAGGAATGTCGACTTGCATTGAGAAAAAGTCGGTTGTATCTTTCATTGTTGTACTTCTGATTTTCAATTAAGATGTAACTCTAATTTTCTTGCAAGAGATGGAAACGATAGAATTTTTCAAAAATGGGGACCGAGCCTTGATAGGCGGCCTATGTATCTCACGGTTGAGAATTCAGGTCCTACATAGTTTGACTAGCTTGAATCTCTTTTTGACTTGAGATGAAAAATCAACCTTTTTCTAAGATGAGAGAGTAATATTTGAAAGTGAAGTTCAAATTTTGTTGGGAAACTAAAGACTTGAAGATTATTTGGATGTACTTTTGATAGTGACTTGATATTTGTGCTTAGGGGTTCTAAAAATTTCGAAAAGGAGTGAGCTAGAAAATCTCCAAATAAAGCAACATATTCACATAAGCAGTTATAGCATATAAACAGTTACTGTGCTCTAAACAGATATGTGATCCTTTTGTGCCAAGGGTAGGCCTAACGATTTGAAGGATGTATAACGTCATTTGAAACAAACAATTTCCCCAAAATTCAAATTTATACAAGCCTTATGAATAAACTGAATGGGGATGCATAATAGGGAAAATGGGATAAAAATAATTAGTCCCACGCAGGGGTACAGTCCTAAACTATGCTTCCATTGAAGGTCCTTCGTTCTTGATTTCTCCTCATATTTGAATGCCAAAGCCTTCTGGATAGTAGCTTGTGAAGATCCTCTCTCGACTAGAATAAGCTATTAAAATAAACTCCCAACCCCGAGGGACAATGGTTTGTCAACGTCGTATACATCCTTCAAATTTAAACACATAAGTATCATCGTCCATTTAGGTCGTGGGCCGTTTTGGACTCAAGGTGGTCTCTTTAATGGGCCCAACATGCCTTGGGTGTTGGGTCATCTTAGGTCAATGCGCTAAAATGGGATTTGGCTTAGCTCTACGTTAGTTGACTAAGAGTGGGCTTTATTTTAAGTGGACCGGTGATCCAAGTGGACAACTTGGGTGACACGACCCAAATTCACATGTCATGATGACACTTATGTTCCCAACCGATAGGTAAGCCAACCAACTAGTTTTACCAATATAACTAAGTAAATAAGGTGAAAAGTAAACAACGAGTAGAATATCTCCAACCATAGTCCTTCATAAAAATGAGATGCGAAAAACAAAATACCACCCAAGAATTGGTGTCATAAGTACGAGAGCTTCTAAAACACGGGGCAAATCTGAAACTAAAATGACAAGTCTAATAGACATAAGAAATATCCTGTCTGAATACTAAAACAACAGAATAAACAATAAGATACAGGGAGATGTGGGCCACGGAACAGCCAAGCAGCTCACCACAACTCCAAGATACTCCAAGCTTGGACTCAAGAAGCTCCACGAGATGTACTCGAATCCGGAATTGGATCCGCACCACAAAAAGGTGCAACAAGTGTAGTATGACTACGAAACCACATGTACCCGGTATATCTCTTAGACCGAAAATGAAAAAGTAGTGACAGGAGTATATAAGAAAATAATCATTTTACTTGTACAAGGCTATATTATACTGATCAAACAATTGTCATCAAATAAGGATAATCAATTATCACGTAATGTCCAACCACCAAAAAAACACATAATCAACAAATATGAGAATGTAATGATATGCAATGCAATGTGACACTATGAAATGATATGCCTCAGATGTCAAGTACTCTCTCAACCGTATATACATGATACTCCTCGAAAATACATCGAGAGTTCATGACCCATGGGAGACTCGCGAGGTCCATATACCGACACAGACGATCTCCACGTGTCTGTGCCGACGATCTCAATGCACTATCATAAAATCAAACAATCCCCAGCACGGATGATCTCCACTTGCCCAACTTATAATCATAACATCTCACAATTCCCAGCACAGACGATCTCCACATGCCCAACTTATACTAAATCTCATGTCAATGCATGTGCACTATATGATTTCAATAAAAGGGGATCATGCTACATCTCAATCAATCAAACATCGGTATGATATATAATCACCTCAACTATAACAAACATATGGATTCAATAAAGAAACACAATAACACAAAAGAATTCAGGTCAATAATACATCAGCTAATGCCCATATGCTTTGGCATTCTCAAATTACAATGTGCATTCTATTGTAATAAACTACCTTTTATAACACCGGTACTTGTACCAATGACCGTCACACCATTAATACGAGACCCTCATCTTTCGCCCTTACCCATTATCTATTTCATTTTTAATCTTTAATTAGGAAAATATCTTTCAACGAAGTCTAAAGTCTTAACATACCTTGAAAGCTGAACACGTGCCATGAACCCTCAAGATTTTGCCTTTCCCTTTTGTAAAGCTTCAGAATGTTCCCAATCTATCAAATATCTAATATTCATAAGCAAATGAGTCTGTAGACACCCATATTACTATATGTCTAGCCTAGACCCAAAAACTTACTCAAATCTATACTCAAGTTCCTAATTTTGAGGCCAATTAATATGTCAAGACTCATATTTACTAAATTTCAAGCCTACGGTAAAGTCTAAATTCCTCAAAATATCATAAATCTAATGATATTCATATAATATAATACACCTATTATTCACTTACATATACTAATTTTATCAATACTTGATTCAAGTGTGTCAAGTATAAGAAAATCTGAAAGGAAACGTATATCGATGCCAAGCTACGAATAAGCACACCAATTCACCAGAAACAACCGTCAGAAAACCTCAATTCATACACCTCATACTCTTAATACCATCCCAATCAATCATAATGTAATTAATAACCTCAATCATTAGCCAATGATGGCTCAACCCTTGTCTCCCCCAAACATAAAAAGAAACGCAACAATAAATATCAATTTCGGTTTCAACTTTCCAAAGTTTCACTTTCTTATTCAAATTAATTAATATTTTACTTATTTGCATACTATAGCCTAGCAGTTAATGGTTACGACTAATATGAAAATTTGAGATACCTTTACCTGCACTTTGTCAAGCTATGTCGGCTCCCCCGTCTCTGCAGAGGTGAGTTTCTTCTCTCCTTTTCTTTTCTTTTCCTTTAAAATAATTAGGTCCAGAGGTACTAATTTCAATAACTTAATTTAATTATATGGGCCAAGTAGTAAAATGTATTATATAAATTATAGACTTGGCCCATTAACTATCCACTATATTAATTATTTAATAAATATATGTTAACTAAATAATCATAGCTACCGAATAGTTCAAAATTTTTATTTAAAATTTACGGGAAGAGTCAAAAGAGTTCTAGTGCTAAAAACGATCGTTACATTAGGTTGGGCAAGTTAGTGACCGTTGACCATCTAGTGGCCAACTACGTTCGCCAGGGTACCCCGACAAACAATTTTGAATAACGAACGACTGTAACCCACAGAATCGTTCTTTTCAAAATAATTTTAAAAAAGTCGATTGACATAATAGATGTTATGCATGCAATGACAATTTATATCACAATTTTAAAAAATAAGACACAAATAAGGCAAGATAATTCAACAATTATCAAATCTTAAACAATTAGCTAATAATAGTCAAATCAAATAGTTAGAACCCAATTAAATCCCCAGCATAGTCGCCATTTCTATTATCATGTTTAAAATGAAATAAATGACTTAGATTTCCAAAAAAAAAATTTAACTTTTAGAAAAGATCAATTTTTGTAAAAAGAATCACCAATTAATTTTTGACAAAAATCAAGAAAAACTTAGAATTTTCAAAAGACTTTAAAAAAGGAAAAAAATCATTTTGAAAATACCAAAGGGGGTTCGGGGTTCAAATTTACATTTCAAGAAGGGCTTAGGCATTTGAAGTATGCGCTAACTCGTGGTTGTCCTATGATTTTACTAAGGGTTTGACTAACTTTGAAAATATTTATTGAGTTATAAATAAAAATTATTTTTTAAAAATTACTTAAAAGGAAATGAACTAACCATTTTTTAAGAATTTTTTTTTATATTGACAAACAACTTATTAAACCAAATAAGTAAAACTCAAATATTTCAATCAAACATAAAAATAAAAAAAAGACTATCTTTCGAGAATTTAATTAAATAAAAATCAAATGAAAACAAGGGTTAGTGTGTTTAATACAAATAAATAATAATGAAGAAATAAATAATTCAAATTTGGGCCTTTGCCCAAATTCAAATTTAGTGAGCTTTTGGCCCACCTGTCCTAAATCTAAAAAATGCCAAAATAATGGGCTTTGGGCCCATTTCGCCTGTCCTAAACTAACAAATATACTACCAATAAATGGGGCTTAGGCCCATTCTTTTCTGCTGAACCTGCTACCAAATAGAGTTGGGTTATAACCCATTTCCGCCTGGACCTGTCATGTATACATAAAATGTATACTAGTGTATATGGGTTGTATATTAGCCCATTGTCATGTATATCGGAATGTATACTAAATGTATATGACCCTTTGCAGCCTCCGAAACCTGTACTTCTATCTTCAACCTGTATTTGTTACATTTTTTCCTGTATATCACGTATACTGATTGTATACAGTCCAATTTTTGGACTCTTGACACCTATAATCAGTTCCATCCTTATAATTCTGCTTCTATTCCCTATATATCAGCTTGCTTATCTTGGCAATAAGGGCTGACCCGAGAAAAAAAAATTTGGGCCTTCATAGCCCTCTCGAAATGTAAGGGGAAGAAAGATGGAGTCCAAGAGAACTCGGATGATATCACATGCAACAAAAAATGAGAAAAAGAATCAGTACTCAATAATAATACTTCAAAAATCGTAGCTCTAAATAATAACGGGATTAACCAATCACAAAATAAAGCATCGGGAAATGCAACAAAACATGCTTTAAGCTAAAGGTAAAACAAATAAATTGAATAATATGGCAAACAAATGGCAATGGCTAAATATTCGGCTTTAAAGAAGATAACATGAACTACTACTCAACCAACAAACATTGACATTGGCAGTAACCAAATCAACAAGCCTATAACTCGCAACATAAAGAAGCTGCATATTTAACAAATAACACACCTCATGACATAATATAAACTGACTTCATTTAAAGAAGACCCACAGGTGCTAGCAAAAGAGAAGGATATGGCCATATCCAAACAATAAAGCATGGCGATATAACTATTCAACCAAACATACTAGATAAAACCCCGAGTTGGTAGAAACAGGTGCAATTCAATAGAGGACAACACTGTTAAGCAGTGACTCGCAAATGCAGCTGAGGATTAAGGCCAAACAACAAGTAATAAAGAGGTGCTAAAACAACAAGATTATAACTTCAAGTTGGGCCGAAAGCAAGAAACCAAACTGCTACCCAAAGTTAAACTCAATTTGAAACATGATTTGGCCATGCTAGACATAGAAGGACAAACTTATATGAATACAAGAATTTGAAACAGCTATGAAGGGGTATCATGGCATAAAGCAACAAGTGACTCTAGATCTCTAATAATATAATAGCCAAGAACACATAATAGGCTCATGAGGCCACTGGTTTAAAGAACTTTAACGTAGATAAAGGACTAACAAGTTATTCATAACAAACGACATGAGAAAAGAGAAGAGGTTGCTGACAAAAAATAGAACGATAAGATAGTATCATATACAACTTCAATATTAATTAACTCCTGAGACCTCATAGCTATACCAAAGTATTTCAATCCTTCTAAGAACTAAATCAAAATATCTTAACCATCTAAACAGTAAGTAAAACTTGAAAGCTCATAGCATGAGATAACATAACAGACCAGTAGATAGAAGTATATAACAACTAAGTCATAAGACACAGGAAAGGCCATGCTAAGAACACACTGATTGGGAAGAAAAGAAAACAATTAGATTCTTAGTCCCGATTTTGAAAGCAAACCAGTTCTAACATGAAGGCCTGCATTCCATTTATACAAGGATGGAAATAAATTTCATGAGCTTATACTAACGTTGTTGAGGATCTATAACAATAAATCAACACAAAAAAGAAGACAACCAAAGCTACGAATAAGCAATAAAGGAACTGGACCTATACAACTAACCCACTCAAAGTTGAAACCAAACGAACAACAAATTATTTCAAGCCAAAAACAATACAGAGATTTCACTAGCTTTCAGAACAAGATTAAGCTACATTGAAGCCAAGAAACCAATTTAGAATAGTGTTTCACCATTTTACACACAATAGGCCATATCACTCTTGATTAAAAAACAAGCAGAATAGGGTGTAAAAGTAAAGAGAATATACCTCTTTTGGAGTAGTGAACTCAGAACAAAATGAGCCAGCAACGAGCTTCCACGAGTTCTTCCACCACCACCTCTGAAATTTTGATACGAAAAGCAAACGAGGAGACTCGAGTAAGAAATTCAAATAGTAGCCTCCTTAAAACTATGTATTAAAAACCATATAGTGAAGACTGAATTCTTTTTTGAGTGAATCAACTCCCAAAAAACCAACCGAATGAAGGTTGAGGGGCCTTTTATAAGTGAAATTAGGGTTCGAGATTGAGAGGGAAAAAGGGCATAAACAGATAAGGCTCGAGAATTTTTTGAATTCCAAGTCCAAATTCTATCCAAAATGAATATTCCCCAAATGAATTTCATAAATTCCTCAACAAATCCGGATGAAAAGAGGCGAGGTGGACGACCTTGATTCACTCGAGCATCCTTGAGCGTTAAGTGGCTCAATCTTGAATTTGCAAGGATGATTATGCAGGTTGGAATTGTATGAAAAGCACTGCCGAGGCGAGGCAAAGGAGAGAAGACAACAAGGCGAGCTGAGGTACTGCTGTACGCATTTTTGACATTATGAACGACTGTTACTCTCTGTGAAAGTTGGGATATTGTTGTGTATTGATGCCATTTGGAACTGTTGTTTGTTTTGCTGCTGATGAACGTTTGAAATTGGATGTCGTGAAGACTCCTTCACTTTTGTCTGCTGGGATCACAATTGTATTGTACTCACGCCGTGTATTCGCTTCTTTTGTCGGTGTCCTTTGTGAGAATGACGATGTTGATGTCTTCTAGATCTTTTGACGCTGTTTTATTGAACACGTTGGAATATTGGAATGAAAAGGATGGGCCGGGTCGGGTATTGGCATTGGAATATTAGGGAAAAGGCTGAAAATTGGTATTAGAATGGGCTAATGAGTTGGGTTGGAATGTAATTGAGGTGCTGATTGGAATTGTTAAATTGGGTTTAAAGGGGGGGGGGTAAAAGAGTGGCTAGATTCGTCATAAAGGTATAGCCAAATGAATTTCAATCGTAGCCAAATTCAATTTAATTGGGAAATTTGGTCAAAATTTAAACAAGATGAATTAACATAAATTAATTAATGAACTTCTTAATCTTAACGAAATAAAATAATTAACTTGATTATAAAATAATTAATTTAAAATTATAATCATAATTCGAACTAAATTAAATTAATGAAATATTTTACTAAATTGTAAACTCTTTTTAAGATGATTTTCAAATATTCTTAAAATACACTAATTATATAAATATATATATATTATATAAAAATTATAAAAATAACATAATTAATTAAAAATAACCTTAAATTTTTTTTGAACTTTATAAAAATAAATTATTTAAAATCGTTTGGAATTTAAGAAGCTCGATGATTAATTTATATTATGGAGGGCCAAAATTAGGTGTATAAAACTGTCCCTCGTTTGACTTGGATTGATGAAATTAATTCGAGGCACATGAAATTGATAAATCTAATTTTGATCGACCACATCTTCTTCCTTCAGAAAAGGATTTTGGTACGGAATTAAGGAGTTATGGCCGAACCCCAATATCGGATTTTCTACATATCTAGGGCTATATGAGAATTCAGGCCACTTGTAGTTCGATACGCTTGATTTGACACACGATTTCGAAAGAATTCAACAGCTATCCTGATATCGAATTATGAAGAAACTGAAATGATCGAGAATAAAATTTAAGATAGAGTGTCGGAATACAATCGAGTTTTCAATATTGAGCCCGCCTATATATCTCTCAACTCAGGAAATCAGGTTGTTTGTAGTTCGAATCGATAGGTTGAAAAGTAAATCTAGTATGCAAGATAACCTTTGGTTGAGAAAAGTGACAAAAGAATTGAGTATGAAAAAGAGTCTTGCAACCTCTTGGCCATGAATGTAGAGCTCTTCACATCCATAAGTAAGAACTTACATAGCCATATTTTTCAAAGCTTTTGGTGCATTGTCACTCGGATTGGAAAGTTGCCTCCGGTGAAAGCCGAAATTATCCGGATGCAAAACTGAAACCGATAAACTCAAAGAGAAAACTCACATGTCTTCTGATAGGGGTGTGGTTTGATAGTGGTGGAAGTCGCTCCTCAGCTCGTGTGCTAAGATTTTGGTATTCCTCTTCGGACTGTGTCCCAGTCCGCTGCTAAGAAAAGTTCCACGTTGTGCTGCATCTTTTTTGATGTCGTTCGCACCTGTGGTTTCTTTGAGAATTCATCCTCTTGGATGCTCTAGAAAAAAATTGAGATAAAACTCATTAGTATAAAATATAATTCAAATGGAGAGATTGTATGTTTTACCATATTTGGCACATGTTCTTTTTTGTAAATATTCTGACGTCAGCCTCCGTCGATTTTGACGCCGTAGATGATGAATTGATATAGTGCGACATGATGATGATTTTCTCAATAATGCTATATTATTGATGATGATGCCTTATTGATAGGATGATGATGCTCCGTTGGTAGGATGTTGCCGCTACATGGTATGATGATGATGCTCCATCGATAGGATGATGATGTTGATGCTTCATTGATAGGATGATGATGATCCATTGGTAGAAGCAAAACAATGTTACTCGTATCCCGACAAACAATTTTGGATGATCATAACGCTCAACTACACCTATCACAATTCAAGATGTAGGAAGTCGTTAGCAGTATAAACCCAACGGGGAGTTGGGGTCGATCCCACGAGGATTGGAGCTGAGTATAGAATTCAAATATGAAGTACTAAAATGATCTAGTTTTTTGTAGAGGTAAGCGAATGAATCGATGCATAAAGTATATTTCCTAGGTTTCAATTATCAACAGAAAAGAGCTTAAATGATTGATTTCAACAAACACGAGTTAAAGAGAGATTTAACCAATGAAGATTTTGGGACCTTAGGGATGTGTGAGTGTCAAATGCCAATTTCACTGAATGGGTCATTATAAATTGCTTAAGAGTGCTGAAACATAATTGGTAGGCAAGATAATAATCATGATAGCTATTTTGCAATCAACTATCATGCTTTCAATTGGGTTTTATCAAACCCCAACAGGCTATACAAATTGAGCACAATCATATAACTTAATTAAACCCAGTTTAACAAGCTGAGTAGTACAAGGTAGAACTCATACAATTATCAGTTAATAATTTCACTCAATTGCATCTTCAACAAGCATACAAAGAGATATAAACTAGAACTGAATTTGCTACCTCAATTCATAAGATAAAAACATGAATTATCAACTGAACCCATTTTATTTCAACTTTTAATTCAGCAATCCATAAGACCCATAAGCTAATTAGGAATTTGAACACATAATCAAACCCCTAAGGCAATGCGTTTTAGCCAATCATAGTAATGATGAAGAGATAGTTACCAAAAACATTAGCCATTGATTTTTCAAGTCTTCGAACAGCAAATACAATCAGCTAAAATTTATCCAAAGTTTAACTCCCAAGAAATCACAGGAATAGTTCACCAAATCTCTCAAAGTGCAATGTACTTTCTCAGTTTGAGTTCTAGTTCTTCTCCCCCAAGCACTCTCAAATTCAATTAAAAAATTTCTATTTATACTTTCAAAAAAATTCCATACGATTAGAATTACGAGGTCATTCGGCGGAGTTAGTCGGGCTCACCCTTTAACTCGGCGATGCACCGAGTTGCTTGGTCTCGCCTTTTGATTATTTACTTTAGTGCTGATTTCATTCTGGAACATTAAGCGGTGTGCATCGGGCTAGCCGTTTTGATCAGCGACGCACCGAATGGTTCCTCAGCTCACCGACTTGGCCTAGATTCACTCTTTGTTTGTTGGAACTTTAGGCGAGGCTTCGTTCACTCGTCGACTCGCCGAGTTGCCTTTGGCGAGCCTCAGCCTTCTTGTTCCTTTAACTTTTGCATTTTTTTGGCTTCTTTTTGCAATATATTACCCTTGCCTCATTCCAAGTCCTTCATGCTACACACAAATGATTTAACATTAGTTATAGGTGCAAAATGTGCATTAAGGACACTAATTTGGCACAATCGAAGCTATAAATGAGTCAAATCTACCGACTCATCAACACCCCCAACTTAAACTTTTGCTTGACCACAAGTAAAACAATAGCTCAATGAACTCAATAGGAATGTCTACAGGTAGTGCTGCTTGAGAACTCACATGAAAGTGCACACAAGGATTAATCTAAGATACAAGGATCAAATGCACACCAAATGCGTCAAATTCTGACTAGCCATCATCAGTTAAAGTATATGCTCAGAAGTGCTTATTTAAAATGCAAACTTATGCCCACAAAGATATTCGAATGCCCTTGGATTCCAGTCTCTAGCCCAAGTTCAATTGAAAATCGATATTTCGAAATCAGTACAACACTCACACTCTCAAAAGAGAAAGAGTTTGCACAACTTTGCCCATAGGCTTGGCCGAGTTTTCCATCAAACCATCACAAGGTTCATGTAAGATCACAAAGGACTTTAGAGGCTTGTAACAGGGCTGAGGTTCAAGGTATGGTCATTTTTGGTTTAGTGGCTCTACCTTCAAGAAGCATGGTTTCCATTTCACTTCTTCTTCCCTTTCTCTCAATCATTTCAATTTCACAACTGATCCTTTGTAACTTTGAAGAACACAAATCATTTCTATGAACACCCCCTCTTTTATTTTCACGTCCATGCACAATGGTACTATTTTATTCACATCTTTTTCTTTTCTTTTCTTTTCACTTTTTTCTCTTCTCCCCATTTTTTTATAGAGGGGTTCAATCTTTTTCACAATTCGCCTTTCAAAAGATCAAGATTACAAACCTTTAGCTCAGTTTTCCTCTTTATTCTCACCACATCCCCAACTTAGGCCTTTGCCTAAGTTGGCTATTCAATTGACCAATACTTCATGAAGGTTATAGGTATGAGAGATAAGGCATTTTCACACAAAAGGCTAAGGTTCTTGCATTTATGGTTCAATCAAGGAGAAGGATAGGCTCAAATTGTGCCAAGCTGGATTCACACCCTCACAAGGTAGTCCAGAAAGGTTTAGCAATTAGGTTCACCCTAAAAAAATTTCATGCCTAAGATCATTTCCCACACTCATCAATGCTTACCAACACGGACTACCAGGGCAAGTTCTAGGCATCATCATACACACTTTTCAAGTAAAGCTCACCACACATGGCAGTCAAACACAATTGTGGATCACAACTCTACGAGTCAAGCTTGCGTGCAACGGTCATTGCAAGACTCACCATCAACAATTTACTAGTTACAACGAGAGGCTAAGGGTTTACACAAGACTATGCAACTCCAATTTTCCTCGTTGGACGCACACCAACATATTGTTCAATCAAGAGCACTGTTCAAGTCATCGATATTGGGCACAATCGACACTCAAAAGTACACGAGAACTGCAAGCACTCATTTAGCACAAAATCGACAATGAAAAGCAAAGAGAGATATTGCTAAAACTCAAAACCATTTCATTCAATTAAAGAAATATCCAAAATAACAATCAATGGAGAAAAAACTAAAGTCATTTCAAAAATAGCAAATAGCACCCCACCAAAAAGACAAAGCAGTGTCCTTAATGTGAAATAATAAAATAAACATACAAACAAAAGATAAAAAAGTGCAATAGAAAGTCCCCCTGTCCCGCTATGTTGGAGGTGTGTCCTCAGCCTGGGCATCAGTACCCAGTGCTCTCTCCACCATCTGGTAAGTCCTACTCGACCCGATCATCGAAGTTTCCCAGAGAGACACATCAGTGAAAGCCCAAATTAGGTCCCCCTCTAGGTCCTCGAGGTCAGCATACACCTCTCTATCCCGCAAAGCAAATCCTCCTCATCCGTCTTAGTGCATCAGACGCACCGTCATCATCAGCAGTCGGAGTAACATCAGTGGGGTTAGGCGGAGGATCATCAACACTCGTACCCTCAGGCACAACCACACTACCCCAAAGCATGGTAATGTCTGTGGACTTCAGCTCGTCCACATCTCTCCTCAAACCTATGATCTCAGTGCGGATGGCTGTCAACTCTATGGAGCTACCCTCACGCTACTCAAATGTCTCGACTCTAGTGGTGAGGGCTGCCAAAATCTCCATGAGATGTAATGAGGCGGCGCTGATCAGCTAACTCCGTGTGGATAGGGTCAAGGGCAGCAACTAAAGCCCTGTCAAGTATGCCCGGGACCGCTGTCTCAACCCGAGAAGCTCTCACATCGGCTGAGTGCGCAAGATGCCCCATCTAGATAACCATGGCCTGAGTCAAAGGCCGGATGCCTGGGGCTGAAGCTGAAGCAGTGGAAGAAGTGGGGCCTGGTGCAAGGACAGAAGTTGCAGGAGCATCCGGAACAGGCGTACCTAACACCTCAACTGCATGAATGGGAGAACCCATCTCCATGGCATCAACATCCACAGCCGGAGAGGTATCAACAGGGGGTCTCCTCCTCTCTACCTCATATTTCAAATATTCAGCCTCAATCCTCCGAATGTCATAAGACGTGGTCGAAGTGACCTCAACATCCGTTTTCTTGTCGAAAGGAACACCCGCTCGTCTTCACAGCTCACTAATCAATATCGAGAATGGGAGGGAGGTATGCTGCAGGTTAGCTCTAATCAACATCTCGCACTCAATGATCATGACAAGATTCAGCAGCTTCATATCAATGATACACCCCAATAGAGCTACCTTCTGATGTCGAAGAATTGACTCATTCTGAGAGGGCATGAGAGTGCTACTCAGGAAACCAAACCAATACTGAGCCATTATGTTTAGGTTCTTCTTTTCAATGATGGCTCCACTATCTAACAACCGGGGGGAGGCATCACTTATTAACGGCGCCAACCACCCCTTCAATGTCTCAAAACTCCTTTTCAGCTTATCTGCCAAAGAATGCCTATACCTATAAGTGCAACCCAGAACGTCATTTATCTCAGTCTTGCTACACTTGACCTTCTTACCCTTCACGATGACAAAGTCCATAGGCTTCATAGATTGGGCCAACTTCTTGACCCTTGGGACTAGACCGGAGTAGGCAGCATAGAACTCTCGAACCCATGCAAGCACGTACGGGCTCCGGGGCTGTGTAAAGATCTGAAACTTGTGCACACAAATTGTGTCCCATACCACAAGTTATCTATCCACCACCCTATCGGTAGGCAATCTCTTCTACTATTCATCGACCTCGAAAGTTAGGTCGGAGCCGGAATCTAAGCTAGTGCAGTAGGAGCAGGTACCGAGGCTGTTAGGGGCTCAGGTTTGGAAGAAGAATTGTTGACCCCAGCTATTGGGTCATGCAGACTCTTGGACCTCAACTTAGCACGGGTCTGCTTCAGAATTTTACCAATAGGAGTCTCAGACTCCTCACCCTCAGAACCCTCAGACTCTGTAGAAGTAAACTGGATGGAGAGTTCTTGTCTCTCATAAGAGGACTCCTCGATGATTTGCCACTTGCGATTATCCTTTGAGTGGGCCTTGGGTTGTGGTGGTTGACATGGTCGATTAACCTCTGAAGCAATCACTATGCCTTTTGCCTTTTTCTTCGGAGGTCTGTGGGCGACAACTTTACGGCGAGGCATATCTCAAGACTGAAAATGAAATGTACACATGATGAAAATTGAGGCGGGGACACGTCCAAAGCACTCCTACTAGCAACCAATGGCAACAAAATGCAAATAAAATATGCAAGAGTGCGGTGTGTGAGGATATGAGGAAAATTTCAAGGATGATGAAATTTTAATTCGAAAAGATTAAAAATCCTTCAGTTTGCGCCCCAAAGGGCGAGGCTATTAACGTCGCTGATCCACTTGGCGATGCGTCGAGTGGTACCTTTCCTCACCGAAAGTTTTATAAAACCAAGCCATCATTCAAGTCCAAATGGCGAGCTAAATCGGGCTCGCCGATCCACTCAGCGACGCGCCGAATGGTGAAGATTCTCGCCTAATTTTCTAGTGTAGCTTGCAACTTCAGCCTCAAATTTCTAATGAATTTAGATGATCCTAGGGGAAATTGGGCGATGCGCCGATTGGACCAACCCCTCGCCTAGTTGCATTGCCTCGAAATTTCCAACTCCAACCTACACACTCAACACACGTTATTCAAAAATACTAAAAGAAATCTTGGGTTGCGTCCCAAGAAACGCCTTATTTAACATCGTGGCATGACGTGGACATGCATTCAAGCATCATCCAAGTACACCACATCAATAAATCGCACAACGGGAGCTTCTCCAAAATAGAGTTCCAGCCTTCTTCCATTAACTTTAAAGAAAGACCCGTTTTCACCTTGAACCTCAATAACTCCGTTGTCAAACACATGGACAAGCTTAAAAGGGCAAGACCACTTAGATTTGAGCTTTCTCGGAAACAGCCGCAAATGAGAATTGTAGGGTAACACATAATCACCCACCCTAAATTCTCGATGAAGTATTCTTGCATCATGCCACTTTTTCATTTTCTCCTTATACAGAGCAACACTTTCAAAAGCTCGAAGCTGAAATTCATCCAAAGCATGAAGTTGGTTAACTCGACTTTTGGACACAACGTCCCAATTCAAATTTGTAGTTTTCAAAGCCCACAAAGCTTTATGCTCAAATTATCACCGGGAGATGACATGATTTTCTGAACACCAACTGATACAGTGACATACCAATTGGTGTTTTAAAAGCAGTGCGATAGGTACACAAAGTATCCTCTAACATTTGTGACCAATCTGAACGATTTGCATTCACGATTTTGGCAAAAATTTCTTTAATTTCCCGGTTGGACACTTCAACCTGGCCACTTGTTTGCGGATGTCAAGGGGTGTCAACCTTGTTCTTTACTCCATACTTGCGCAGTAGTGATGCAAACAATCAGTTGCAAAAGTGCGAACCTCCATCACCAATAATTGCTCGAGGTGTACAAAACCTTGTAAAAATATATTGCTTAAGAAATGTAATGACACTTCTCCCCTCATTGTAGGGTAAAGCGACAGCTTCCACCCACTTAGACACATAATCAACGGCCACCAAAATGTATTTGTTCCCAAAAGAACTCATGAAGGTACCCATAAAATCAATTCCCCACACATCAAACAATTCAACCTCAAGGATAAGAGTAAGGGGAAGCTCGTGTCTTTGTGACACTCAACTTGCTTTTGACATGAACTACACATGCGGACAAAAGAATTTGCATCTTGATACAGCCGGGTGCCAGGGGCTGAAACTGAAGCAGTGGAAGAAGAGGGGCCTGGTGCAGGGATAGAAGTTGCATGGGCATCGGGAACAGGCGTACCTGACGGCTCAACTGCATGAGTGGGAGAACCCGTCTCCATGGCATCAACATCCACAGCTGAAGACGTATCAACTGGGGGTCTCCTCCTCCTCTCTGCCTCATCTTTCAAATATTCAGCTTCAATCCTCCGGATGTCCCAAGACGAGGTCGAAGTGACCTCAAGATCCGTCTTCTTGTTGAACAGAACACCTGCCCGTCTGCACAACTCACTAATCAATATCGGGTATGGGAGGGAGGTATCCTGCAACTTAGCTCTCATCAACATCTTGCACTCAATGATCATGCCCAGATTCAGTAGCTTCCTATCAATGATACACCCCAATAGAGCTGCCTTCTGATGTCGAAGAATTGACTCATCCTGAGAGGGCATGAGAGTGCTACTCAGGAAACCAAACCAATACTGAGCCATTATGCTTAGGTCCTTCTTTTCGATGATGGCTCCACTATCTAACAACTGGGGGGAGGCATCACTTATTAACGGCGCCAACCACCCCTTCAATGTCTCAAAACTCCCTTTCAGCTTATCTGCCAAAGAATGCCTATACCTATAAGTGCAACCCAGAACGTCATTTATCTCAGTCTTGCTACACTTGACCTTCTTACCCCTCACGATGACAAAGTCCATAGGCTTCATAGATTGGGCCAACTTCTTGACCCTTGGGACTAGACCGGAGTAGGCAACATAGAACTCTCGAACTCATGTAGGCACGTACGGGCTCCGGGGCTATGTAAAGATCTGAAACTTGTGCACCCAAATAATGTCCCATACCACAGTGTATCTATCCACCACCCATCGGTAGACAATCTCTTCTCCTCGAGGATTGTACGCACACCCTTGGCCTTCAATCTATTTATCAACCTCGGATGCTAGGCTGGGGCTGAAATCGGAGCTGGAGCAGTAGGAGCAGGTGACGAGGCTGCTGGGGGCTCAGGTCTGGAAGAGAAAGTGTTGACCCTAGCTATTGGGTCATGCAGACTCTTGGACCTCAACTTAGCACGGGTCCGCTTCAGAATTTCGCCAATTGTAGTCCTAGACTCCTCACCCTTAGAACCCTCGGACTCTGTAGAAGTAAACTAGATGGAGAGTTCCTCGCTCTCAAAAGAGGACTCCTCGATGATTTGCCGCTTGCCCTTATCCTTTGAGTGGGCCTTAGGTTGTGGTGTTTGACGTGGTCGATCAACCTCCGAAGCAATCACTACGCCTTTTGCCTTTTCCTTCGGAGGTCTGTGGGCGACAACTTTTCGGTGAGGCATATCTGTCAAAAAAAACACGCAAACACAAAGATCGATAAGAATAGGGTAGACAAGAATCATCAAGATAATTATACAGAAGGACTCGCCGAATCGATCGGTGAGTCACCGAAGTTAAAGGGCGATCAAAAGAAACCTCACCTAAATTAACAAAGGTGACTCAGACAATAAGTAAGAAAAAGGGCAATAAAACTAACCAATTGGTGAGTCACTGAGTTCACTCAGTGAGCAAAAGGGGGTCGCCGAATGTTACAGAATGCACATGCCATAAACACACCGACAAAGGGCTATGGGGATGCATTGGGTGAGTCGCCGAGTGGAATGGCGATCCCGACTTAGCTCGCTGAACCACTTCGAAACAACACCCTTCCAAAGATTCTTAAGATTTTCAATTAACAGCCCAACACACAACAATTAAAAGTTAAATATCAACAATCAACCTATACCCATGCCCAACTTCACCTCGAGGTACTCAGACTTCCCCAAATCCCATCGAAAACAACAAAACGATGATTTTCCATTAAGAAAGACGTCACCCAATCCATCATTGGGCATTTAAAGCCATTTTATTGAATTCAAGGCTACCCAGGCTTTACCCAATTAATAAATAACAACCCACAAACAATCAATTCAAAAACCTAAATCACAAAGCCTGCAATCACAAAGAGTTAGTATTCAAGGACTCAAATTAAATCAACAAAGCAATTAACGGCAAACAAGGCATGCAAGCACACATAAAATCAGGTACCCAAGTATGCGCAATTGGTATTTACAATTCATGGCGAACATAAATCGAAAATCTCGACACCTAACTTTAAGGCCGAAAATGCAATGATCACACAATAAAAATGGGATAGGGACACGTCCAAAGCACTCCTAATAGCAACCAGTGGCAACAAAATGCAAATAAAATACGCAAGAGTGCGGGTGTGTGAGGATATGAGGAAAATTTCAAGGATGATGAAAACTTGAATTAGAAAAGATTAAAAATCCTTCAGTTCGTGCCCCAAAGGGCGAGGCTTTTAATGTCGCCGACCCACTTGGCGATGCATCGAGTGGTACCTTTCCTCGCCGAAAGTCGCAGAAAACCAAGCCATCATTCAAGTCCGAAGGGCGAGCTAAATCGGGCTCTCCAATCCACTTGGCAACGCACCGAATGGTGCAGATTCTCGCCTAATTTTCCAGTGTACCTTGCAACTTCAGCCTCCAATTTCTGATGAATTTAGGCGATCCTAGGGGCAATTGGGCGATGCACCGAAAGGACCAACCCCTTGCCTAGTTGCATTGCCTCGGAAGTTCCAACTCCAACCTACACACTCAACACACGTTATTAAAAAATATTAAAAGAAAACTTGGGTTACCTCCCAAGAAGCGCCTTATTTAACGTCATGGCACGACGTGGACATGCATTCAAGCATCGTCCAAGTACACCACATCAATCAATCACACAACGTGAGCTTCTCCAAAAGAGAGTTTCAGCCTTTGTCCATTAACTTTAAAGAAAGACACATTTTCACCTTGAGCCTCAATAGCTCCGTTGTCAAACATATGGACAACCTTAAAAGGGCCAGACCACTTAGAGTTGAGCTTTCCCAGAAATAGCCGCAAACGAGAATTGTAGAGTAACACAAAATCACCAACCCTAAATTCTCGATGAAGTATTCTTGCATCATACCACTTTTTCATTTTCTCCTTATACAGAGGAGCACTTTCAAAAGCTCGAAGCCCAAATTCCTCCAAAGCATGAATTGGTCAACCCGACTTTTCGAAGCAACGTCCCAGTTCAAATTTATGGTTTTCAAAGCAGACAAAGCCTTATGCTCAAATTCCACCGGGATATGACATGATTTGCCGAACACCAACTGATACGGTGACATACCAATTGGTGTTTTAAAAGAAGTGTGATAGGTCCACAAAGCATCCTCTAACCTTCGTGATCAATCAGAACGATTTGCATTCACAATTTTGGCAAAAAAAATTTAAATTTCTCTGTTGGACCCTTCAACATGGCCACTTGTTTGCGGATGGTAAGGGGTGGCAACCTTGTGCTTTACTCAATACTTGCACAGTGGTGATGCGAACAATCGGTTGCAAAAGTGCTAACCTCCATCACTAATAATTGCCCGAGGTGTACTAAACCTTGTAAAAATATATCACTTAAGAGTAATGACACTTCTCCCCTCATTGTTGGATAAAGCGATAGCTTCCACCCACTTAGACACATAATCAACGGCCACAAAATTGTATTTGTTCCCAAAAGAACTCACGAAGGGACCCTTAAAATCAATTTCCCACACATCAAACAATTCAACCTCAAGGATATGAGTAAGTGGAAGCTTATGTCTTTGTGACACTCCTCTTTGCTTTTGACATGAACTACACCTGCGGACAAAAGATTTTTCATCTTGATAAAGTGTTGGCCAATAATAGCATCTTTGCAACACCTTTGCTGCTGTTCGTACCACATTGTAGTGGCCACCAACTAGAGATGCATGGAAGGCAACAAGAATAGCGTCAATTTCGACTTTCGGTACACATTTCCAGATTATGTGATCAGCACACTCCCAGACCAGATAGGGTTCATTCAAAAAATACCTTTTTTCATCGAAAAGAAACCTCTTGCACTGATAGAATGTTAGCCCATCAGGAAGAAGTCCACACACTACGTAGTTTGCAAATTCGGCATATCAAGGATTGGAGCTTTTAGATATTATCATGACCATCTCATCAGGAAAAGCATCCTTAATATCCCTGTCACCTGACACAACGACACTCGTTTCAAGTCTGAATAGATGATCAACCACTTGATTTTCGCATCCTTTTCGGTCTTGGACTTCAAAATCAAACTCTTGTAACGACAACACCAACCGAATTAGTCTCGGTTTAGCATCCATCTTAGCCATTAAGTAACGGATGGCCGCATGGTCAGTGTGCACCACTACCTTAGTCCCCAACAAGTAAGCTCAGAGTTTCTCAAAAGCGTACACTACAGCCAACAACTCTTGTTCGGTAACAGTGTAGTTCCTTTGAGCCACATTTAAGGTTTTGCTTGCATAGTATATCGGGTAAAATAGCTTTCCTCTACGTTGACCAAGTACAGCCAACACGACGCCACTAGCATTACACATCAACTCGAATGCGCTACCCCAATTCGGGGCAACATTAACCGGAGCCGACAGAAGTTTCTCGTTTAGACACTCAAAAGCAATCATATAGTCTTCATCAAACATAAAAATGCTATCTTATAGAAATCCTTTATAAACTGCCGATAGAAACCCGCATTCCCTAAGAAGCTTCGGACACCCTTAACTGAGATGTGAGGTGGTAATTTGGCAATAACTTCAATCTTTGCTTGATCCACTTGTATACCTTTCCTTGAAATCTTGTGCCCCAAAACAATCCCTTAGTTCACCATGAAGTGACACTTCTCCCAATTAAGTACGAGGTTTGTTTCGACACATCTCTTTAAGACTCGGCCCAAGTGTTCAAGGCATTGTTCAAATGAGTCCCCAACTATGGAGAAATCATCCATAAAAATCTCCATCGAGTCTTCAACCATATCAGCAAAAATAGACAACATATACCTTAGGAATGTTGCCGGTGCATTACACAACCCAAAAGGCATTCGCTTAAATGCAAATGTTCCATAGGGACAGGTGAATGTAGTTTTGTCTTGATCCTCTAGGACTATGGATATTTGATTGTAACCAGAATAAGCATCAAGGAAGCAATACCATCCACGCCCCACCAATCTATCAAGCATTTGGTTAATAAAGGGCATTGGAAAATGATCTTTTTTATTTGCCGAATTAAGCTTTCTATAGTCCATGCACACACGCCAACCAGTAACTAGACACATTGGTACAAGTGTACCTTTCTCATTTGGGACCACGGGCATACCACCCTTCTTTGGGACGCATTGAACCGGGCGTTCCCACTTGCTATCCAAAATAGGGTAAACCACACCTGCATCTAACCACTTGATGGTTTCCTTCTTAACTACTTCTTGCATTTGAGGATTCAACCTCCTTTGGTGTTCGACACTAGGTTTACACTCAACTTCTAACTGAATCTTATGCATCCAAATACCGGGAGGGATCCCCGATATATCATCAATTGTCCATCCATAGCTTTGATAAATCTTTTTAACATACTAACAAGTGATGAACATTCCCTTCAAGTAGGTTAGCTGCAATGATTACCAACAAGGTATTGTTCACCCCCAAAAATATGTATCTAAGATGAGAAGGAAGAGTTTTCAACTCAAGCTTCGGAGGTGCTTCAATGGATGGCTTCGCGGGAGGACTTTCTTTATTTTTCAAATAATTTTCAAACTTCGAAGGAGTTTTCGAGTAAGAACCTAAACTCGTTAAAGCAGCCACCACTTCATCATAATCTTGGATCTCTTCCCCATCATAGTTCAATAGGACAGCAGCCAAAGCTTCGCCAATACAAGAGATTTCGTCAATACTAGCCACCGCTTCATCAATCACATCAATAATAGATACCACATGGATATCATTGGGTTGTTTCATAGAGACTGCCAATAGGTCGCTTAATAGAAATATCCGACATGAGAAGTCGCATTGTGGTTGACTTAGGCTCACCTAGCCGAAGTTGCTTGAAAATAGCATATTTCAACAAGTTCATACTAGCTCACAAATCACATAATGCTTTGGCAAACTTGAACACCCTAATAGTGCATGGTATTGTGAACGCTCCCGGATCCTCTTTTTTAGCAACCACATTTGACATGATAGCGCTGCAACTATGGGATACCTCAACCATTTCAAAGTCTATACTTCTCTTCTTTGTGACCAATTCCTTCATAAACTTAGTATACCCCGTCATTTCTAGTAATGCGTCCACCAGTGGAAGGTTTATAGAGAGAGATTTAAAAATAGAGAGAAACTTTTGGAATTTTACATCATCATCTCTCTTCTTCAACCTTTGTGGGAAAGGGGGTTTAACATTAGCCAACGGCTTTGGAGCAACTGATTTAGACACATCCACAACATTTGATGTAGTAGTTCCATCGGGCTTCACATCATTCATTGAATCAGCATCTTTGTTGGGTACACCGTTGTCTACATCATCATCAGCCCCATCAACCTCAACCACATCGTTACCCAAAACTTTTCCACTTTGAGTCACTACCGCCATACACTGAGCATTATCATTCTTTGGGTTAGCCAATGTGTCACTAGAAATGCCACCATTTGTTCTTTGATGCAATTGAGTGGATAGTTGAACTATTTGTGATTCAAGAAGCTTAATAGAAGCAGAGTGAGAAGTCACCACTTGATTTAGAGAGGAGAAATCATCCTTCATCTCTTTGAGTACTTTGTCCCACCCTTCCACCTCGTGCAAAATACGTGCAAGCATATCTTCAGTTCTAAAACTCTCAAGATCAGTCTTTGGTTCGGTAACTTTAGGACGATTATGCGGAGGCACATATCGATCTCTCTCACCATCACTCCAATTGGCACCTCGATCACGCCACTCCTGGTTATTTCTCCAACCACCACCTTGATCTTTATTCCAACCTTGATTCCAACCCGGCTTTTTATACCTCGGACGAGAACCCACCATTTGATTCGACACAAATTAGACTTCTTCATTGTACATGGATTCAAATGCAACATCATCCGGGCTCATAGCAACTGCGTTAACAGCTTTGGAACCCGCACCCATAACATGCTTTGTTAACAAATCCATCTAAGTCATCATCTTGGCCATATTCGCATCACACTCTTGATCTTTCTCAATTTGCTCCTTATTCATTCCGACTACAAGAGGTCATACTTGGTCTTCTCTTGTGTGCCAAGCCCGGTTGATTTTGGTCATATCATCAAGCAATGATGATGCAATAGGGAACGGTTGTCTCATGATTCCACCTTGAATCAAACAATTGGCAATAGACTTATTTACCGAATCAAGGCTATGGTAGAAGTATTGCAACAACACATTTTCAGGCAACCCATGGGTAGGACATTGTAGAAGAAGCTTTTGGAATCTGAGTCATGTCTCATGGATTGGTTCACCATCAAGTCTCTTGAAGTTCTGAATACCATCTCTCAATTTCACCATCTTTGAAGGGGGGAAAGAATCATTCAAGGAATGCTTCTGCTAGCTCCGCCCAAGAAGAAATTGAACCTCTTGGTAATTCAGCTAACCACTTCGTTGCTCCCCCATTTAGAGAGAAAGGAAACAACCGAAGTTGAATAGACTCTTGAGAGATGTTCTTGAATGTGAAAGGGCTGCACACATCCAAAAAGTTTTGATGGTGTTCATGGGGTCCCCATGAGTGAGTCCTCCAAATGAGCCTTTGATTTGCAACAACTGAAGCATAGTTTCGGTCACGTGAAAGATGGCATTACCCATAGTAGGGGGCAAGCGTATAGCTCCAGCACTTCCAACTTGAGCTACATTGAAGTCATTCATATTACCAACGTCATCATTCACATGCCACATATCATCATTCTAGACAACAACACTATCAGCGTCACCTGTTGAAAATAAACAACGAAAAGACTAATAAGTAGATTCGACTACAATCAAACTAATTCACTCAAATATGTCGATACAAGAATTCTAAACGCCATTCCCCGGCAACGGCGCCATTTTTGATAATGCTCAACAATACCTATCACAATTAGAAATGTAGGCGGTCATTAGTAATATAAATCCAACGAGGAGTTGGGGTAGATCCCACGAGGAATGGAGCAGAGTATAGAATTCAAATATGAAGTACTAAAGTGATCTAGCTTTTTGTAGAGGTAAGCGAATAAATCGATGCATAAAGTAAATTTCCTAGGTTTCAATTATCAATAGAAAAGAGTTTTAAATGATTGATTTCAACAAACACGAGTTAAAGAGAGATTTAACCAATGAAGATTTTGGGACCTTAAGGATGTGTGAGTGTTCAAATGCCAATTTCACTGAATGGGTCATTATAAATTGCTTAAGAGTGCTGAACCATAATAGGTAGGCAAGATAATGATCATGATAGCTATTTTGCAATCAACTACCATGCTTTCAACAGGGTTTTATCAAACCCCAACAAGCTATACAAATTGAGCACAATCATACATCTTAATTAAACCCACTTTAACAAGCTGAGTAGTACAAGGTAGAACTCATACAATTATCAGTTAATAATTTCACTCAATTGCATCTTCAACAAGCATACAAAGAGATATAAACTAGAACTGAATTTGCTACCTCAATTCATAAGATAAAAACATGAATTATCAACTGAACCCATTTTATTTCAACTTTTAATTCAGCAATCCATAAGACCCATAAGCTAATTAGGAATTTGAACACATAATCAAACCCCTAAGGCAATGCGTTTTAGCCAATCATAGTAATGATGAAGAGATAGTTACCAAAAACATTAGCCATTGATTTTTCAAGTCTTCGAACAGCAAATACAATCAGCTAAAATTTATCCAAAGTTTAACTCCCAAGAAATCACAGGAATAGTTCACCAAATCTCTCAAAGTGCAATGTACTTTCTCAGTTTGAGTTCTAGTTCTTCTCCCCCAAGCACTCTCAAATTCAATTAAAAAATTTCTATTTATACTTTCAAAAAAATTCCATACGATCAGAATTACGAGGTCATTCGGCGGAGTTAGTCGGGCTCACCCTTTAACTCGGCGATGCACCGAGTTGCTTGGTCTCGCCTTTTGATTATTTACTTTAGTGCTGATTTCATTCTGGAGCATTAAGCGGTGTGCATCGGGCTAGCCGTTTTGATCAGCGACGCACCGAATGGTTCCTCAGCTCACCGACTTGGCCTAGATTCACTCTTTGTTTGTTGGAACTTTAGGCGAGGCTTCGTTCACTCGTTGACACGCCGAGTTGCCTTTGGCGAGCCTCAGCCTTCTTGTTCCTTTAACTTTTGCATTTTTTTGGCTTATTTTTGCAATATATTGCCCTTGCCTCATTCCAAGTCCTTCATGCTACACACAAATGATTTAACATTAGTTATAGGTGCAAAATGTGCATTAAGGACACTAATTTGGCACAATCGAAGCTATAAATGAGTCAAATCTACCGACTCATCAACACCCCCAACTTAAACTTTTGCTTGACCACAAGTAAAACAATAGCTCAATGAACTCAATTGGAATGTTTACTGGTAGTGCTGCTTGAGAACTCACATGAAAGTGCACACAAGGATTAATCTAAGATACAAGGATCAAATGCACACCAAATGCGTCAAATTCTGACTAGCCATCATCAGTTAAAGTATATGCTCAGAAGTGCTTATTTAAAATGCAAACTTATGCCCACAAAGATATTCGAATGCCCTTACAACAAGAAGGATTCCACTCTCTAGCCCAAGTTCAATTGAAAATTGATATTTTGGAATCAGTACAACACTCACACTCTCAAAAGAGAAAGACTTTGCACAACTTTGCCCATAGGCTTGCCCGAGTTTTCCATCCAACCATCACAAGGTTCATGTAAGATCATAAAGGACTTTAGAGGCTTGTAACGGGGCTGAGGTTCAAGGTATGGTAATTTTTGGTTTAGTGGCTCTACCTTCATGAAGCATGGTTTCCATTTCACTTCTTCTTCCCTTTCTCTCAATCATTTCAATTTCACAACTGATCCTTTGTCACTTTGAAGAAAACAAATCATTTCTATGAACATCCCCTCTTTTATTTTCACCTCTATGCACAATGGTACTATTTTATTGACATCTTTTTCTTTTCTTTTCTTTTCATTTCAGTTTTTGCTTTTCTCCCCCCTTTTTTTATAGAGGGGTTCCATCTTTTTCACAATTCGCCTTTAGCTTAGTTTCCCTCTTTATTCTCACCATACCCTTTGGCCTAAGTTGGCTATTCAATTGACCAATACTTCATGAAGGTTATAGGTATGAAAGATAAAGTATTTTCACACAAAAGGCTAAGGTTCTTGCATTTATGGTTCAATCATGGAGAAGGATAGGCTCAAATGGTGCCAAGCTGGATTAACACCCTCACAAGGTAGTCAAGAAAGGTTTAGCAATTAGGTTCACCCTCAAAAAATTTCATGCCTAAGATCGTTTCCCACACTCATCAATGCTTAGTCACACGGATTACAAGGGCAAGTTCGAGGCATCATCATACACACTTTTCAAGTAAAGCTTACCACACATGGCATTCAAAAACAATTGTGGATCACAACTCTACGAGTCAAGCTTGTATGCAACGGTCATTGCAAGACTCACCATCAACAATTCACTAGTCACAATGAGAGGCTAAGGGTTTACATAAGACTATGCCACTCAATTATTTCCTCATTGGACACACACCAACATATTGTTCAATCAAGAGCACTTTTCAAGTCATCAATATTGGGCACAATCGACACTTAAAAGTACACGAGAACTGCAAGCATTCATTTAAAACAAAATCGACAATGAAAATCTTAGAGAGATATCGCTAAAACTCAAAACCATTTATTCAATTAAAGAAATATCCAACATTAGAATCAATGGAAAAAACAACTAAAGTCATTTAAAAAATAACAAACACTACCTCACCAAAAAGACAAAGCAGTTTCCTCAATGCGAAATAATAAAATAAACATACAAATAAAAGATAAAAAAGTGCAATAGAAAGTCCCCCTATCCTGCTATGCTGGAGGTATGTCCTCAGCCTAGGCATTAGTACTCGGTGCTATCTGCTCGGTCTGGTGTGTTCCTCTCAACCTGATCATTGAAGTTGCCCGGAGAGACGCATAAGTGGCAGCCCGAACCAGGTCCCCCTCTAGGTCCTCGAGGTCAGCATATAGAGCTACCCTCACGCTGCTCACATGCCTCGACTCTAGAGGTGAGGGCTGCAAAATCTCTCCATGAGATGTAATGAGGCGGCGCTTATTAGCTAACTCCGTGCGGATAGGGTCAAAGGCAGCAACTAAAGCCCTCTCAATCATACCTGGGACTGCTACCTCAACCCGAGAAGCTCACACATCGACTGAGTGCGCAAGATGCCCCATCTTGATTACCATGGCCTGAGTAAAAGGATGGGTGCCAGGGGCTGAAGCTGAAGCAGTGGAAGAAGAGGGGCCTGGTGCAGGGACAGAAGTTGCAAGAGCATCCGGATTAGGCGTACCTGACGGCTAAACTGCATGAGTGGGAGAACCCATCTCGATGGCATCAACATCCACAGCCAGAGACGTATCAACTGGGGGTCTCCTCCTCCTCTCTGCCTCATCTTTCAATTATTCGGCCTCAATCCTCACGATGTCACAAGACAAGGTCAAAGTAACCTCAACATCCGTCTTCTTGTCGAACGGAACACCAGCCCGTCTATACAACTCACTAATCAGTATCGAGAACGGGAGGGAGGTATGCTGCAACTTAGCTCTCATCAATATCTCACACTCAATGATCATGCCCAGATTTAACAGCTTCATATCAATGATATACCCCAATAGAGCTGCCTTCTGATGTCAAAGAATTGACTCATTCTGAGAGGGCATGAGAGTGCTACTCAGGAAACAAAACTAATATCGGGCCACAATGTTTAGGTCCTTCTTTTCGATGATGGCTCCAATATCTAACCAACGGGGGGAGGCATCACTTATTAACGGCGCAAACCACCCCTTCAATGTCTCCAAACTCCCTTTCAGCTTATCTGCCAAAGAGTGCCTATACCTATAAATGCAACCCTGAACGTCAGTTATCTCGGTCTGGCTACACTTGACCTTCTTACCTCTCACGATGACAAAGTCCATAGGCTTCATAGATTGGGTCAACTTCTTGACCCTTAGGACTAGATTGGAGTAGGCAACATAGAACTCCCGAACCCATGTAGGCACGTACGGGCTCCAGGGGTTTATAAAGATCTGAAACTTGTGCACCCAAATTGTGTCCCATACCACAAGGTATCTGTCCACCACCCCATCGGTAGAAAATATCTTCTCCTAAAGGATTGTACGCTTACCCTTACTCTTTAATATATTCATCGACCTCTGAAGCTGGGTCGATGCCAGAATCGGAGCTGGAGCATTAGGAGCAGGTGCCGAGGCTGCTGGGGGCTCAAGTCTGGAAGAGAAAGTGTTGACCCCAGCTATTGGATCATGCAGACTCTTGGACCTCAACTCATCACGGGTCCGATCTGAATTTTTCCAATAGCAATCCCAGACTCCTCACCCTAAGAACCCTCGGACTTTGTAGAAGTAAACTGGATGGAGAGTTCCTCTCTCTTAGAAGATGACTCCTCGATTATTTTCCATTTGCCTTTATCCTTTGAGTGGGCCTTGGGTTGTGGTGGTTGACGTGGTTGATCAACCTCCGAAGCAATCACTACACCTTTTGCCTTTTTCTTCGGAGGTCTGTGGGTGACAACTTTACGGCAAGGCATATCTCAAGGCCAAAAATGTAATGTACATACGGTGAAAATGGGGGTAGGGACACGTCCAAAGCGCTCCTACTAGCAACCAATGGCAACAAAATGCAAATAAAATATGCAAGAGTGCGGGTGTGTGAGAATATGAGGAAAATTTAAAGGATGATGAAAATTTGAATTCGAAAAGATTAAAAACCCTTCAGTTCGTGCCCTAAAGGGCGAGGCTATTAACGTCACTGATCCACTCGGCGATGTATCGAGTGGTACCTTTCCTTGCCGAAAGTTACAGAAAACCAAGCCATCATTCAAGTTCGAACGACGAGCTAAATCGGGCTCGCCGATCAACTCGGCGATGCGCCGAATGGTGCAGATTCTTGCCTAATTTTCCAGTGTAGCTTACAACTACAAACTCCAATTTCTGATGAATTTAGGCGATGCTAGGGGCAATTGAGCGATGCGCCGAATGGACCTACCCTTCGTCTAGTTGCATTGCCTCAAAATTTCAAACTCCAACCTACACACTCGACACACATTATTCAAAAATACTAAAAGAAAGCTTGGGTTGCCTCCGAAAAAGCACCTTATTTAACGTCATGGCACGACGTGGACATGCATTCAAGCATCCTCAAAGTACACCACATCAATCAATCGCACAATGGGAGATTCTCCAAAATAGAGTTTCAGCCTTTATCCGTTAACTTTAAAGAAAGACCTGTTTTCACCTTGAACCTCAATAGCTCCATTGTCAAACACATGGACAACCTTAAAAGGGCCAGACCACTTAAATTTGAGCTTTCCCAGAAACAGCCGCAAATGAGAATTGTAGAGTAACACACAATCACCCACCCTAAATTCTCGATGAAGTATTCTTGCATCTTGCCAATTTTTCATTTTCTCCTTATACAGAGCAGCACTTTCAAAAGGTCGAAGCTGAAATTCCTCAAAAGCATGAAGTTGGTCAACCTGACTTTTGGACGCAACGTCCCAATTCAAATTTATGGTTTTCAAAGCCCACAAAGCATTATGCTCAAGTGCCACTGGGAGATGACATGATTTGCCGAAGACCAACTGATACGGTGACATACCAATTGGTGTTTTAAAAGTAGTGCGATAAGCTCACAAAGCATCCTCTAACCTTCGTGATCAATCAGAACAATTTGCATTCACGGTTTTGGCCAAAATTTCTTTAATTTCCTGGTTGGACACTTCAACCTGGCCATTTGTTTACGGATGGTAAGGGGTGGCAACCTTGTGCTTTACTCCATACTTGCGCAGTAGTGATGTGAACAATCGGTTGCAAAAGTGTGAACTTCCATCACTAATAATTGCCCGAGGTGTAGCAAGCCTTGTAAAAATATATCGCTTAAGAAATGTAATGACACTTCTCCCCTCATTGTTGGGTAAAGCGACAACTTCCACCCACTTAGACACATAATCAACGGCCACCAAAGCGTATTTGCTCCAAAAAGAACTCACGAAGGGACCTATAAAATCAATTTCCCACACATCACACAATTCAACCTCAAGGATAGGAGTAAGGGGAAGCTCGTGTCTTTGTGAAACTCCACTTGATTTTGACATGAACTACACCTGCGGACAAAAGAACTTGCATCTTGATACAGTGTTGGCCAATAATAGCAACTTTGTAACACCTTCGCCGCTGTTCGTACCCCACTGTATTGGCCACCAACTGGAGTTGCGTGGCAGGCAACAAGAATAGCATCCACTTTGACCTCCGGTACACATTTTCGGATTATGTGATCAGCACACTCCCATAACAGATAGGGTTCATCCTAAAAATACCTTTTTGCAACTAAAAGAAACCTCTTGCGCTGATAGAAGTCAGCCCATCAGGAAGAAGTCTACACACTACATAGTTTGAAAAATCGGCATACTAAGGAGTGGAGCTTTTAGATACCATCATGACAGTCTCATCAGGAAAAGCATCCTCAATATCCCTGTGACCTGACACAACGAAACTCGTTTCAAGTCTCGATAGATGATTAGCCACTTGATTTTCGTATCCTTTCCGGTCTTGGACTTTAAAATCAAAGTCTTGTAACAACAGCATCCACCGAATCAGTCTCGCTTTAGCATCCTTCTTAGCAATTAAGTAACGGATGGCCGCATGGTCAGTGTGCACCACTACCTTAGTCCCTAACAAGTAAGCTCATAATTTCTCAAAAGCATACACTACAGCCAACAACTCTTGTTAGATAACAGTGTAGTTCCTTTGAGCCTTATTTAAGGTTTTGCTTGCATAGTATATCGGGTGAAATAGCTTGCATGTACGTTGACCAAGTACAGAACCCAAGGCGACGCCACTTGCATCACACATCAACTCGAATGGGCTACCCTCATCCGAGACAACAATAACCGAAGCTGACACAAGTTTCTCCTTTTGAAACTCAAAAGCAATCATAAAGGCTTCATCAAACATAAAAACACTGTCATTCTAAAAAAGCTTGCAAAGAGGATGAGCTATCTTAGAGAAATTCTTTATAAACCGCCGATAGAAACCCTCATGCCCTAAGAAGCTTCAGACACACTTAACTGAGATGGGAGGTGGTGATTTGGCAATAACTTCAATCTTAGCTTGATCCACTTGTATTCCTTTCCCTGAAATCTTGTGCCCCAAAACAATCCCTTCTTTCACCATGAAGTGACACTTCTCCCAATTAAGTACGAGGTTTGTTTCGACACATCTCTTTAAGACTCGGCCCAAGTGTTCAAAGCATTCTTCAAATGAGTCCCCAACTACGGAAAAAATCATACATAAATATCAACATCGAGTCTTCAACCATATCAGCAAAAATAAACAACATACACCTTTGGAATGTTGCCGGTGCATTACACAACCCAAAAGGCATTCTCTTAAATGAAAATGTTCCATAGGAACAGGTGAATGTAGTTTTGTCTTGATCCTCCGGGGCTATGGATATTTGATTGTAACCGGAATAACCTTCAAGGAAGCAATACCATCCACGCCCCGCCAATCTATCAAGCATTTGGTCCATAATGGGCATTGGAAAATGATCTTTCTTAGTTGCCGAATTAAGCTTTCTATAGTCCATGCACACACACCAACCAGTAACTAGACGCATTGGTACAAGTGCGCCTTTCTCATTCGGGAGCACGGTCATACCACCCTTCTTTGGGAAACATTGAATCGGGCTTACCCATTTGCTATCCGCAATAAGGTCAACCACACCTGCATCTAACCACTTGATGATTTCCTTCTTAACTACTTCTTGCATTGGAGGATTCAACTTCGTTTGGTGTTCGACACTCGGTTTACAATCAGCTTCCAACTGAATCTTGTGCGTGCAAATACCGGGAGGTATCCCCGCAATATCAACAATTGTCCATCCGATAGCTTTGATAAATCTTTTTAACACACTAACAAGTGCTTGAACCTGCCCTTCAACTAGGTCAGCTACAATGATTATCGGCAAGGTATTGTTCCCCCCAAAAATATGTATCGAAGATGAGAAGGAAGAGTTTTCAACTCAAGCTTCGGAGGTGCTTCAATGGATGGCTTCGCGGAAGGACTTTCTCTACTTTTCAAATCAATTTCAAGCTTCAAAGGACTTTTCGAGCAAGAACCTAAACCCATTAAAGAAACCACCACTTAATCATAATCTTCGATCTCTTCCCCAGCATAGTTCAACAGGACAGAAGCCAAAGATTCGCCAATACAAGAGATTTCGTCAATACTAGCCACTGCTTCATCAATCAAATCAATAAAAGACACCACATGGATATATTACAAACTTTTTGCTTAGTGTCCCTCTTTATTCTCAGCACACCCCCAACTTAGGCCTTTGGCTTAAGTTGGCTATTCAATTGACCAATACTTCATGAAGGTTATAGGTATGAAAGATAACGCATTTTCACACAAAAGGCTAAGGTTCTTGCATTTATGGTTCAATCATGGAGAAGGATAAGCTCAAATGGTGCCAAGCTGGATTAACACCCTCACAAGGTAGTCCAGAAAGGTTTAGCAATTAGGTTCACCCTAAAAAAATTTCATGCCTAAGCTCATTTCCCACACTCATCAATGCTTAGTCACATGGACTACTTGGGCAAGTTCTAGGCATCATCATCCACACTTTTCAAGTAAGGCTCACCACGCATGGCATTGAAACTCAATTGTGGATCACAACTCTACGAGTAAGGCTTGCATGCAACGGTCATTGCTAGACTCACCATCAACAATTTGCTAGTCACAACGTGAGGCTAAGGGTTTACACAAGACTATGCAACTCATATTTTCCTCGTTGTTCGCACACCAACATATTGTTCAATCAAGAGCATTGTTCAAGTCAACGATATTGGGTACAATCGACACTCAAAAGTACACGAGAACTGCAAGCACTCATTTAGAACAAAATCGACATTGAAAAGCAAAGAGAGATATCGCTCAAACTCAAAACCATTTCATTCAATTAAAGAAATATCCAAAATAACAATCAATGGAAAAAACAAGTAAAGTCATATCCAAAATAACAAACACCACCACACCAAAAAGACAAAGCAGTGTCCTCAATGCGAAATAATAAAATAAACATAAAAACAAAAGATAAAAGAAGTGCAATAGAAAGTCCCCCTGTCTCGCTATGCTAGGGGTATGTTCTCAGCCTGGGCATCAGTACCGGTGCTCTCTCCTCGGCCTGGTGAGTCCCACTCGACCCGATCATCGAAGTGTTCTGAAGAGACACATCAGTGGCAGCCCGAACCAGGTCCACCTTTAGGTCCTCGAGGTTAGCATACACCTCTCTATCCTGCAAAGCAAAATCCTCCTCATCCGTGTCAGGTGCATCAGACGGACCATCATAATCAGCAGTCAGAGCAACATCAGTGGTGGCAAGCGGAGGATCATCGACATTCGTACCCTCAGGCACATCCATACTACCCCAAAGCATGGTAATGTCTGTGGACTTCAGCTCATCCACATCTCTCCTCAAACCTGTGATCTCAGTGCGGATGGCTGTCAACTCTGTGGAGCTACCCTCACGCTGTTCACATGCCTCGACTCTAGCGGTGAGGGCTACCAAAATCTCTCCATGAGATGTAATGAGGCGGCGCTGATCAGCTAACTCCGTAAGGATAGGGTTAAGGGCGGCAGCTAAAGCCTTCTCAATCATGATCGGGACCGCTGCCTCAACCCTAGAAGCTCTCACATCGGCTGAGTGCGCAAGATGCCCCATCTTGATAACCGTGGCCTGAGTCAAAGGCGCGGTGCCAGGGGATGAAGCTGGAGCAGTGGAAGAAGAGGGGACTGGTGCAGGGACAGAAGTGGTAGGAGCATCCGGAACAGGCATACCTGACGGCTCAACTGCATGAGTGGAAGAACCCGTCTCCATGGCATCAACATCCACAGCCGGAGACGTACAACTGGGGTCTCCTCCTCCTGTATGCCTCATCTTTCAAAAATTGGGCCTCAATCCTCTAGATGTCACTAGACGAGGTCGAAGTGACCTCAACATCCGTCTTCTTATCGAACAGAACACCAGCCCGTCTACACAACTCACTAATCAATATCGAAAACGGGAGGGAGGTATGGTGCTGCTTAGCTCTAATCAACATCTCACACTCAATGATCATGCCCAGATTCAGCAGCTGTCTATCAATGATACACCTTAAGAGAACTGCCTTCTGACGTCAAAGAATTGACTCATTCTGAGAGGGCATGAGAGGTCTACTCAAGAAACCAATCCAATACCGGGCCACAATGTTTAGGTCCTTCTTTTCGATGATGGCTCTGGTATCTAACCAACGGGGGGAGGCATCACTTATTAACGGCGCCAACCACCCCTTCAATGTCTCCAAACTCTCTTTCAGCTTATCTGCCAAAGAGTGCCTATACTGATAAGTGCAACCAAGAACGTCATTTTTCTTGGTCTGGCTACACTTGACCTTCTTACCCCTCACGATGAAAAAGTGCACAAGCTTCATAGATTGGGCCAACTTCTTGACCCTTGGGACTAGACCGGAGTAGGCAGAATAGAACTCCCAAACCCATGTTGGAACGTACGGGCTCTGGGGCTGTGTAAACATCTAAAACTTATGCACCCAAATTGTGTCCCATGCCATAGGGTATTTTTCCACCACCCCATCGGTAGACAATCTCTTCTCCTCGAGGATTGTACGCGCACCATCGCCCTTCAATCTATTAATCAACCACGAAAGCTGGGTCAAGGCCGGAATCGAAGCTGGGGCAGTTGGAGCAAGTGCCGAGGCTGCTGGGGGCTCAGGTCTGGAAGAGGAAGAGTTGACCCTAGCTATTAGCTGATGCAGACTCTTGGACCTCATATCAACACAAGTTCGCTTCAGAATTTCGCCAATAGGAGTCCCAGACTCCTAGGCGGTCCTTAGCAATATAAACCCAACGAGGAGTTGGGGTCGATCAAACGAGGAATGGAACAGAGTATAGAATTCAAATCTGAAGTACTAAAGTGATCTAGCTTTTAGTAGAGGTAAGTGAATGAATCGATGCATAAAGTAAATTGCCTAGGTTTCAATTATCAACAGAAAAGAGTTTTAAATGATTGATTTCAACAAACACGAGTTAAAGAGAGATTTAACCAATGAAGATTTTGGGACCTTTGGGATGTGTGAGTGTTCAAATGCCAATTTCACTGAATGGGTCATTATGAATTGATTAAGAGTGCTAAAACATAGTAGGTAGGCAAGATAATGATCATGATAGCTATTTTGCAATCAACTACCATGCTTTCAATTGGGTTTTATCAAACCTCAATAGGCTATACAAATTGAGCACAATCATATACCTTAATTAAACCCACTTTAACAAGCTGAGTAGTACAAGTTAGAACTCATACAATTATCAGTTAATAATTCCACTCAATTGCATCTTCAACAAGCATACAAAGATATATAAACTAGAACTGAATTTGCAACTTCATTTCATAAGATAAAAACATGAATTATCAACTGAACCCATTCTATTTCAACATTTAATTCAGCAATCCATAAGACCCATAAGCTAATTAGGCATTTGAACACATAATCACACCCCTAAGGCAATGGAGTTTTAGCCAATCACAGTAATAATGAAGAGATAGTTACCAAAAATATTAGCCATTGATTTTCCAAGTCTTCAAACAGCAAATACAATCAGCTAAAATTTACCCAAAGTTCAACTCCCCAGAAATCACAAGAATAGTTCACCAAATTCCTCAAAGTGCAATGTACTTTCTAAGTTTGAGTTCTAGTTCTTCTCCCCCAAGCACTCTAAATTTTGAGGTCATTCGGCGGCGTTAGTCGAGCTCGCCCTTTAACTCGGCAATGTGCCGAGTTGTTTCGTCTCGCCTTTTGATTCTTGACTTTTGTGCTAATTTCATTCTGAAACATTAGGCGGTGTGCATCGAGCTCGCCGTTTTGATTGACGACGTGCCGAATGGTCCCTCAGCTCGCCGAGTTGACCTAGATTCACTCTTTGTTTGCTGGAACTTTAGGAGAGGCTTCGTTCACTCGGCGACTCGCTGAGTTGCCTTTGGCGAGCCTCAGCCTTCTTGTTCCTTCAACTTTTACATTTTTTTGGCTTCTTTTTGCATTATATTGTCCTTGACTCATTCCAAGTCCTTCATGTTGCACACAAATGATTTAACATTAGTTATAGGTGCAAAATGGGCATTAAGGACACTAATTTGGCACAATCGAAGCTATAAATGAGTCAAATCTACCGACTCATTAGATGACGAACAACTATGGCCCGTATAATCATTCTTTTCAAAATAATTAGAAAAGTCGATTGATGAAATAGATTATATGCATGCAATGACAATTTATATCACAATTTTAACAAATAAGACACAAATAAGGAAAGATAATTCAACAATTATCAAATCTTAAACAATTAGCCAATAATAGTCAAATCAAATGGCTAGAACCCAATAAAATCCCCAGCAGAGTCGCTATTTCTGTTATCATGTTTAAAATGAAATAAAAGACTTAGATTTCCAAAAAATTGATTTAACTTTTAGAAAAGATCAATTTTTTTAAAAGAGTCGCCACTTAATTTTTGAGAAAAATCAAGAAAAACTTAAAATTTTCAAAAGACTTTAAAATAGGAAAAAAATCATTTTGAAAATACTAAAGGGGGTTCGGGGTTCAACTTTACACTTCAAAAAGGGGTTAGGCATTTGAAGTATCCACTAACTCGTGGTTGTCCTACGACTTTACTAAGGGTTTGACTAACTTTGAAAATATTTATTGAGTTATAAATAAAAATTATTTTTAAAAAATTACTTAAAAGGAAATGAACTTTACTTTTTTTTAAGAAAATTATTTTTTACATTGACAAAAAACTTATTAAACCAAATAATTAAACTCAAATATTTCAATCAAACATAAAAATGAAGAAAAGACTATCGTTAGGGAATTTAATTAAATAAAAACCAAATGAAAACAAGGGTTAGTGAGTTAAATATAAATAAATAATAATGAAGAAATAAATAATTCAAATTTGGGCCTTTGCCCAAATTCAAATTCATTGAGCTTTTGACACACTTCAGCCTCCGAAACCTGTACTTCTGTCTTCAACCTGTATTTGTTGCATTTTTACTTGTATATCATGTATACTGAATGTATACAGTCCAAATTTTGGACTCTTGAGACATGTAATCAGTTCCAGCCCTATAATTTTGCTTCCATTCCCTGTATATTAGCTTTCTTATCTTGGAATTGGGGGTTGACTCGAGAGAAAAGAATTTGGGCCTTCATAGCCCTCTCAAAATGCACAGGTAAGAAAGATGGAGTTCAAGAGGACTCGGATGATATCACATGCAACAAAAAATGAGGAAAAGAATTAGTACTCAATAATAATACTTCAAAAACCGTAGCTCTAAATAATAATGGGATTAACCAATCACAAAATAAGGCATCAGGAAATGCAACTAAACATGCTTCAAGCTAGAGGTAAAACAAACAAATTTAATAATATGGCAAACAAATGGCAATGGCTAAATATTCGGCTTTAAAGAAGACGACATGAACTTTTACTCAACCAACAAACATTGACATTGGCAGTAACCAAACCAACAAGCTTATAACTCGCAATATAAAGAAGCTGCACATTTAACAAATAACACACCTCATGCCATAATCAAAACCAACTCCATTTAAAGAAGATCCACATATGCCAGCAAAAGAGAAGGATATGGCTATATCCAAACAATAAAGCATGGCGATATAACTATTCAACCAAACATACTAGATACAAGCACGAGTAGGTAGAAACAGGTGCAATTCAATAGAGGACAACACTGTTAAGCAGTGACTCGCAAATGCAGCTGAGGATTAAGACCAAACAACAAGTAATAAAGAGGTGAAGTTGGGCCGAAAGCATGAAAACAGACTGCTACCCAAAGCTAAACTCAATTTGAAACAAGATTCTGCCATGCTAGAAATAGACGGAGCAACTTATATGAATACAAGAATTTGAAACAACTATGAAGGGGTATCATGGCATAAAGCAACAAGTAACTGTAGATCTCTAATAAAATAATAGGCAAGAACACATAATACGCTCATGAGGCCACTGGTTTAAAGAACTTTAAAGTAGATAAAGGACTAACAAGTTGTTCATAACAAACGACATAAGAAAAGAGAAGAGGCTGCTGTCAAAAAATAGAACGAGAAGATAGCATCATATACAACTTCAACATTAATTAACTCTTGAGACCTCATAGCTATACCAAAGTATTTCAATCTGACTAAGAACTAAATCAAAATATCTTAACCATCTAAACAGTAAGTAAAACTTGAAAGCTCATAGAATGAGATAACATACCAGACCAGTAGATAGAAGTATATAACAACTAAGTCATAAGACACAGGAAAAGCCATGCTAAGAACACACTGATTGGGAAGAAAATAAAGCAATTAGATTCTCAGTCCCAATTTTGAAATCAAAACAGTTCTAACATGAAGGCTAGCATTCCATTTATGCAAGGATGGAAATAAATTCCATGAGCTTATACTAACGTTGTTGAGGATCTATAACAACAAATCAACACAATAAAGAAGACAACTAAAGCTACGAATAAGCAATAAAAGAACTGGACCTATACAGCTTACTCACTCAAAGTTGAAACCAAACGAACAACAGATCATTTCGAGCCAAAAATAATATAGAGATTTCACTAGCTTTCAGAGCAAGATTAAGATACATTGAGGCCAAGAAACCAATTCAGAATAGTGTTTCACCATTTTACACACAGCATGTCATATCACTCTTGATTAAAAAAAGCAGAACAGGGCAAAAAAGTAAAGAGAATACACCTCTTTTGGAGCAGTGAACTGAGAAAAAAATGAGCTAGCAACGAGCTTCCACGAGTTCTTCCACCTCCACCTCTGAAATTCCGAAATGAAAAGCAAACGAGGAGACTTGAGTAAGAAATTCAAATAGTAGCCTCCTTAAAACTCTGTATTGAAAACCATATATAGAAGACTGAATTCTTTTTTGAGTGAATCGACTCCGGAAAAACCAACCCCTGCGAATGAAGGCAGAGGGACCTTTTATAGGCGAAATTAGGGTTCGAGGTTGAGAGGTAAAAAGGGCATAAATAGATAAGGCTCAAAAGTTTTTTGAATTCCAAGTCCAAATTCTATCCAAAATGAATTTCATAAATTCCTCAATCAATCCGGATGAAAATAGGCGTGGTGGACAACCTTGAATCACTGGAGTGTCCTTGAGCGTTACGTGGCTCAATCTCCAGGTGTGAGGATGATTACGCAGGCTGGAATCGTACGAAAAGCATTGCTGAGGCGCGGCAAAAGAGATAAGACAACAAGGTGAGCTGAGGTACTGTTGTACGCATTTTTGACGTTGTGAACGGTTGTTACTCTCTGTGAAAGTTGGGATATTGCTGTGTATTGATGCTGTTTGGAACTGTTGTTTATTTTGCTGCTTATGAACGTTGGAAATTGGATTCTGTGAAGACTCCATTCACACTTGTTTGCTGGGATCACAATTGTATTGTACTCACGCCGTGTATTCACTTCTTCTGTTGGTGTCGTTTGTGAGAATGAAGACGTTGTTGTCTTGTGGGTCTTTTGACGCTGCTGTATTGAACAGTTGGAATATTGGAAAGAAAAGGATGGACCGAGTCCGGTATTGGTATTGGAATATAAGGGAAAAGGCTGAAAATTGGTATTATAATGGGCAGATGAGTTGGGTTGGAGTGAAATTGAGGTGCTGATTGGAATTGTTAAATTGGGTTTGATGGGGGGAGGGGGTAAAAGAATGGCTAGATTCGTAATAAAGGTATAGCCAAATGAATTTTAATCGTAGCCATATTGAATCTAATCGGGGAATTTGGTCAAAATTTAGACAAGATGAATTAACATAAATTAATTAATGAACTTCTTAATCTTAACGAAATAAAATAATTAACTTGATTATAAAATAATTAATTTAAAATTATAACCATAATTTGAATTAAACTAAATTAATGAAATATTTAACTAAAATGTAAACTCTTTTTGAGATGATTTTCTAATATTCTTAAAATACAATAATTATATAAAAATATATATATTATTTAAAAATTATAAAATAATATAACTAATTAAAAATAACCTTAAAAAATTTGAACTTTATAAAAATTAATTATTTCAAATCGTTTGGAATTTAAGAAGCTCAATGTTTAATTTATATTATGGAGGGCCAAAATTGGGTGTCAACATATACAATAACTTCAGTACTTACTAGGTAAGATCGGAACTTGTCAAAGGCAAATACTAGAGCGAGCATCTCTTTCTCTGTAATCGTGTAATTGGATTGAGTTGTATCAACAGTCTTGCTGGCATAGTAAATGGAGTGGAACACCTTCTCCATTCTCTGGCCCAACACTGCACCCACTGCTATATCACTTGCATCTCACATAAGCTCAAAAGGTAACTCTCACGTAGGAGCAATTAAGATAGGAGCTTTTGTCAAATTCTTCTTTAGCAACTCGAAGGCCTTCAAACAACTTTAATCAAACACAAATTTCACCTCCTTCTCCAATAGACTGCACATAGGCCTAGCAGTCTTAGAGAAATCCTTAATGAACCTCCTATAAAACCTAACATGCCCGAGGAAGCTTCTGACTCCTTTCACTGAGATAGGAGGTGGAAACTTTTCAATTACCTCTACCTTGGCTCTATCAACATCCAACCCACTTTGTGAGACTTTGTGACCGCACGATGCCCCCTCGAACTAGGAATTGCCACTTCTCCCAATTCAGCACTAGATTTTTCTCCTCACATCGGGCAAAGACCCTGCCAAGATTATGTAAGCATAAATCAAAAGACTTACCAAATACCAAGAAGTCATCCATGAACACTTCAAAAAAATCATCCACCATATCGTGAAAGATCACCATCATACATCTTTGGAACGTGGCTGGTGCATTACATTGTCCAAAGGGCATACACTTAAAAGCATACGTGCCGTATGGACAAGTGAAGGTTGTCTTCTCTTGATCCGTTGGTGCAATTACAATCTGGTTATGCCCCGAGTAACCATCCAAAAAGCAATAATACTCCTACCCTGCCAGCCTATCAAACATATGATTAATAAAGGGGACTGGATAATGATCTTTTCTAGTGGCCTCATTCAGATTGCGATAATCCATGCAAATACGCCACCCAGTAACTGTCCTAGTGGGGATAAGTTTGTTCTTATCATTAGTTACCACAGTCATGCCCCCTTTCTTAGGAACAAATTACGCCCGGACATAACCACTTGCTATCTTATATGGGGTACACTATCCCTGTATCTAACCACTTGATTACTTCCTTCCTCACCACATCTTTCATGTCTAGGTTCAATCGGCACTAGTGTTGTGCACTAGGCTTGTGGGCTTCCTCCATGTATATCTTATGCATGCACAATGCTGGACTGATCCCGTGAATGTTGGACATTTTCCAGCCAATTGCTACCTTCCTCTTTTTCAAAATCTTCAAAGCCGCTTCAACCTGCAACTCAGACAATGTAATACCCCGGATTCGAAAAGGGCGAAAAATTTCAATTTTTGGAAATTTTGGTGACCTACTACTTGACCTACTAACCGTTGGTGGACTTACCAACAGTAGGTCAAGGGGTTAGAAACCATTGGTAAGGCTGCCTAAGGGAAAAAGTTGAAAAACAATTCTAAGGAGTGACCTACTACATGACTAACCAATAGTTGTTTGACTTACTAATAGTAGGTCAAGAGGGGGGGGGGGAGGTCGTTGATGCTACTGGTTGGAAGGAGGAATTATTTTAATTTTTTTTTACCTAAGGCAGTGTGACCTACGGTTGGTCAACTACGGGCAATAGGTTGACCTACCAACCGTAGGTCATATAGTAAGTGGGGTCGTTGGTGGATTTTTAAAGAGGGGTCGTTTGGTCTTTTCACCTAATGGCCTATTTACTAATCTAAGTCGATTTATACCTTCTCCTAACACTATGTAAAGCCTTTTAATCCTAAAATATACCCTTTCCAATCACTTTACAAGATTCCCCAAATTCTCCTCTCTCAAATATTCTCTCTCTAGAAGTTAGAAGAAGAAGAAGAAGAAGAAGAAGGCAAGCTAGGGTTCAAGAAATCAAGATTTTCTTCATCAATTGATCAGGAATTAATACCCTAAGGTATGATAGTGTTCATCCATGGATCCCTTTCCTCCATGGAATCCCTAAAACATCCAATTTTCAAAGCATCAAATCCCCAATTTGATTTAAGAGTTTTCTTCTATGATGTGGGTTCCTTCAATTATGATCAAATTACTTTCAATTATGGTTTTCTAAGTATGAATTGAGTTGAATTACATGTTTTAAGATGAATCCCCATGAACCCACATGAATCCCCCTTATTTCGATATTTATGCATTGATGATGGGTTGAATTATGAAGAAGATAGAGTTTATGAAGTTTATGTGAACTCAGGCATGTTTTTATGATTTCAAAAGCTATGATTCATGATGAAATTGATGAATGATGAAAAATGGGTTTTATGAAGTATGCATGTTCAATTATGGAAATTATGATGATTTATGAATTGTTTTAAGATTGAAGCTTAATTAAAGATGTTGTTGAGTTGTGAAAAGTTTTCTCATATGTAAGGTTTCATACTTGTTGAAAGGTCTTCTCAAATAAAACTTGTATCTAAGTTTAAGGAGCTATCCTAATGATAAGATAAGTGAAGACCACCCATGTCTTCTAATGATATGAAAAGTTAAGACTATGACTAATTCGTCGGAACTATGCTTAGCACCGAGTGAATATTGAGATGGAAGCCCTCCTGTTAGTAGAGGTCGGGTTTCGAGTGAAATCTCTCCCGTTAGTAGAGGCTGGGTTTTCTAAATGGAGGCTCTCCTGTTAGCAGAGGCTGGGTCTCCAAAAGCAATCTCTTTATCCCATAACTATGTGCCACCATAGGATGATTGTCTCTAAGTAGACATTAGCTAGTGAATCCACGTAAGCTAGAAGTTAAGGTCTTACCTTGGAAAGTAAGGCAACCTCTTTTTGGTGTGGGGTAGACACCGGATTCAATGTTACAACGCACATGGTCTATGTCAGTTAAGGCTCACTTCCCACAACAATGAACTAAAGTTACATTTCAAAGCATTTCACAAGTGTTTTAAGTATGTTTAACTTGCATTGACTATGATTTACGACTTATGTTTACTAACCTTTATCATGTTTAGCTTAGTCATTGCATGTCATGAAAATGTCCCATTTTAGCATGTTTTAAATAATTTTGTGCATTGATGTCATACTTGGTACTTGATTGTACTAACGCATACTCTTGCCTACATTGACTTGTTAATGTAGGGCTCGGCGATTCTCCATCTATTCGTGGCTAGAGCATAGTAGAAGGATTGTTGAAGACTTGGTGAGTCCTCATCCATTCGAGGACATAGCCTAGTTGTTCTTACTTTTATGTTCTTCATTTCGGCATTGTATTGGGTTACGTCCCAAACTTTATTTCTCATTCTTATGATAGAATGGCTTCGAGACATGAGATGTAGACTTCCGCTATTTTCTTAAAAGCTTTGATATGATATTATCTTTTGAACTCTCAAATCTCTATAATCTTGTATGTATGTATGCTAAGTGGCTTGTATGAGGCCTTTCGGGGTCTTGTATAGGCCATGTCACGTCTAGGGGGTACCTTGGGTCGTCACAGACAAATTTGTAGAAAGAATTACAGGTAAGGTTTTATCATCTCCTAGAAAGGCATGCCTCAGATGGGTTGGTAGTGTCTCTAATTTGAGCTTGGGTGCTTCTTCAATTGATGGCTTAGGTGGTGGTACTAACACCCTATTCAAAGGCTCCCAGTTATCTTTCGAAATACCAAAGCTAGACACCTCTAAAAACTGCACCATTTCCTGTGTTTCAGAATCACCATAGATATCATGGCCCATCAACACTTGCTCCAATGGATCTCTGGATGCGATGTAATGATCTTCTGTTGCAAGATCTATCACTATTATCGCTGATAGCTGTCACACCTAAAGTATCCCTAGGTGTGACAAGGCGTACAAGACCCCGAAAGGCCTCATGAAAGCCACTTAGCGTACATCATACAAGATAATAGTAGATAAGAGTTCAAAGGATAAATTTTCAAACCATTATGAGTTGACAAAGGTAGTGAAATTCTAAAATAGTCTTAAAGCCACCTAATACATGAATAGAAGAAAATTTGGGACGTAACATATACAAGTAAAAAAGTAAAGTGACATGAAAAGATAAACGGGGCATTGTCCTCGAAGTATGTGGACTCACCAAGTCTTCAAAAATCTCTAAGTACTCACTAACCACGAGCGAAAGGAGAAGAATCGCCAAGCCCTACATTATGAGACAATGTAGGCAAGAAGTATGCGTTTGTACATGGAATGTACCAAGTATTATAGCAATGCACAAAGTTATAAAATCATGCTAAAGGGGACATTTACATGATATGCACTAACCAAGCTTCATTATAAATGACATGTTAGAAAACGTAAATCATAATCATGGCCAATGCAAGTTAAACATATTAAAGCACATTTGAAAACACCTTTAAAAGCAACTTAAGTTCATTATTGTGGGAAGTGAGTCTTAACCGACGTAGACCATGTGAGCTATAACATGGAATCCGATGTCTATCCCATACCGAAAAGAGGTGTCCTTACTTGTCAAGGTAAGAACCATAACTTCTAGCTTAAGAGGACCCACTAGTTAATGTCTATCTAAGATAATCATCCTATGGTGGCACATAGTTATGGGATAAAGAGATTGCTACTAGAATCCCGGCCTCTACTAACGGGAAAGCTTCCATCTCAATATCCTCTCAGTGCTAAGGATAATTCCCATCGATTAATCATAAATCTTGACTTGTGTTATCATTAGAATAGCTCCTTATTCTTGATGCAAAGGTTTGGTTGAGAAAGCCTTTCAACCCTTATGATTCCTTCGTGTGAGAAAATCCTTTCAAAAATCAAGTTTTGAGTATTATGTGAGAAATCCTTTCACAACCCAATAACAACAACATTTATGCATCACTCTCAAAGCAAATCTTAAATCATCATAAATTCATTATTTGAACATGCATAACTTCATAAAACTTATCCTTTGATCATTCATAAACTTCATCATAGACTCATAGCTTAGAAATCATAAATGAAGCATGGGCTCATATAATTTCATCTTAAAATCAATGAATTAACTCAATTCATACATAAATAAACATAATTCAATCAATTAGATCATAATTGTAAAAAACCCATGAAATCGAAGAAAACCCTAAGTTAAATTGGAGATTCTAACTTGTAAAATTGAAAAATTTAGGAATCCTATGGAGGAAGGGACTCCATAGGAAAAGAACTATCATACCTTGATGCCAAAATCCCACAATCAATGGTGAATTTAGGAGACTTGATCTTGAAACCCAAGATTCTTCTTCTTTTTCAAGCTTCTAGAGAGAGAAATATTTTGGTGAAAGATTTGGAGGGAGTTAGGAAGTGATTAGAATGAGTAGAATTACGCTTAGAAGGCTTATATATGGTCTATGATTAGGGATTAACCGACTTAGATTAGGAATAGATCAATTAGGGAAAAGACCAAAAAGCCCTTAAAAATAACTACCAGATTCAGACCTACGGTCCGTAGGACTGTCCTAGTTAACCGTAGAAAGATTCAGAAACTATGATTTTGGACCTTCAAACGACGGGACCCCGTGTACGGTTCATAGGTCCATTAACGGACCGTACATACCAACCATCAGTCCAACCTTGAACCCTCAAAATTTCACTAAGTCTAGGAGTGACCTACGAGACCTATCTACGATCCGTAGAAGCAATGACTGGCCCACCTACAACTCGTAAGTCAACCTACGGCCCATAGGTGGCTTCCGTCAGTACTGGCACTAGTTTTGAAAATAAAAAATTTCCTTCTTTTCAAATTTGAGGTGTTACAATATCTCCCCCTTGGGAACATTCGTCCTCGAATGGGAATCAAGACATCATAGGAAGGGTAGGAATTACATCTAACAGCCCAACATAAATGCAATCCCATAAATGCACATATCCGAGGAGGAAACATCAACTCCAAGCTAAAGTAGGTTCAAAATATCATTTCATGAGGTCTATATGCAGCATATACTTAAATGCACATAAACATGAAGAAATCAATCAAGTTAACTCATTTTCTCAAAATTTAAGCTTTTCTTGATCATGCATAAATGAGGAATCATGGGAATATCTAAGACACATAAGACCAAAAGAGTGAACCATGAGGAACTAAATACTTCAAGTAAGAGTAGGAGCGGAGGGAAAAAGATGAGGATAACGGGACATCATATCGGCCTTCGCCTCCCAAGTAGCACTCTCAACTAACTGAATCCTCCAAAGAACCTTAACGGAAGGAACTTCTTTATTTCTCAACTTCCGAACTTGCAAATCTAAAATCTCAATCAGAACCTCTTTGTAAGAAAGACTCTCTTTTATGCCAAGGTTCTCTAAAGGTACTATAGATTCCGGATCACCAACACATTTCTTTAAGAAAGAGGCATGGAAAACTAGATTAATTGAGGCCAAATCATTAGGCAAGTCAAGTTCATAAGCAACCTTACCAATACGCCTCAAAATCTGATATGTACACACATAACGGGCACTAAGCTTCCCTTTCTTCCCAAACCTCATCACACCCTTCATGGGTGAGATTTTCAAGTAAACCCAATCATTGACATCAAATTCTAGATCTCTTCTCCTAACATCTGCATAGGACTTTTGGTCATTTTCAACCTTTCTCTAATAAGCTGAACTATCTTAGGCATATTTATCTGTCGATTAACCAATAATTACAAACTTTAGTCTTGTGTTTAAGAATAATCTTTAAGCTATTTGTTGTGTTTTGAGTAACTTGCAATGATTGCACACTAAGATATGTGATTAGATTATGCAGGAGTTTTCAATGAAAATGGAGTCTATGAAAGAAAGCGCAAAAAGGGAAGCATGAATACAAGTCAAGGAATGCTGGATGAAACGAAGAGAGGAAAAATCAGGCCTGACAACTCTTGGCGCAGGGCGCCAGGCCCAAACTACAGAGGAGTGTAGTTGGCGCACTGACGGCGTGCCACGTCATGCACTAAACTGCTAAAGAAAGGTGCTGGCGCCTTAGTGGCGCACCACGCCGGCCCTTGTCCGACATCCCCAGTGAAATTAAGTTAAACTAGGATTCCTTCTTGGGCCAGAATTAGGATTTTATTTACAAAACTCTATAAATAGGACCCTAGGTTTATTTTGTAAAGGGTCCACTACTTTTTGGTGTGCAAGAGCAAGAGATTACAACTCATCCTAGGTTTCAATTCTCTACTCCTTTAAGATTAAGTTTGATGAAAACTATTGTTTTTGAGTTTATGAACATCATGAGTGGCTAAAAGCCTTTGTTCTGGGTTGTAGCTATGAGTTATTGTTGAACATCGAATTGCTTTTGAATTAATTATTGGTTATCTTCCAAATTACTTTTGTATTCTTGTTTTAGTATTTCATGATTGACCACCATTGAAATAAACATATTGTCTATTCTTGGACTCGAAGACGATAAGGTAGATAGACCAAAGAATACAAAAAGTTTGATCTAACTTGCATATCACTTGTTTAGATTCGTGTTTAGGAGTGACGCCCGGGCGAACACCAAGCTTGGTTTCAACACAGGATGAAATATAAATGCTCACCAATTAGGGCTGCCTATCCCCGCTCAACGATGTAGTTAGGCAGCTAATTTGGGTAGGCTATTCGAGGTCGGGAGACCATGATCATAAAATCAACCCTGTAAATCAATAATTTGATAACCTTAGTTAATTCATTGCATGAGATATGATACATGAAATCCAAAGCATGTTGCAGCTCTGGAATTGTCTCTTATTTAAAACACCAAAAATTAAAGTTGTCCGCATTAGTTACTTTTACTTTTCAAATTATTGCAATAGTAGTATAAAAATCTCAAGTTCCTGATTCATTTGTGCTACTTGATAGATTTGATAGAATTGAATACAAATTGAGTGTAAGTCCCTTATATTCAACAACCGGGTTCTAAAAGAGCTAGTTATTACTTCTACGACTACGTACACTTGTCTGTGCAATTGGAAGTAACAAGCATTTGGCGCCATTGCCGGGGACTTTAAAAATTAATTTATATTTAATTCTTTTAAGTCTACTAGTCAACTGTTCAAGTTCTAATAAACTTGATCTTAGTTGTTCGTTGTTTCAAGTACTAAAGGCTAAAGTATAGCTTGAAAAAGAGATCTTGTTGAACCAGACGACGAACCTGAAAGAGCTCTTTGACTAAAAAGAAAGTTGGTGAACCACGGGCGAGAACAAGAATTAGGAATAGGTCTCCAGGGAAACCGGGAGGAAAACCTAGCTAACGATCATGAAGAACACGTGGAAGAAGAACAGGTGGTAGTACTGACAGTGATAACTGCAAGGCCAGTCCGTCATGTGGCAGTCCCACTCACCACTAATGTTACATCAAGTATTCGTAAACCACACCTGGGTGGTAGATTTGAGCTGAAACAAGCTATGGTGCAACTCATTCATTCAACTGGGCAATTCACTAGCCTGCCCCATGAAGATCCCTAAGAGCACATCAGGAATTTTCTGGAGATAAGAGACACTTATATTCCACATGGGGTATCAATGGATTATGTGCGATAGACTCTCTTCCCATTCTCACTATTGGGAGAAGCAAGGCGGTGGTCAAATTTTGAGCCACCTAATTCAGTCACCACATGGAACTATCTTGCTAAGAGTTCCTTAATCGATTCTTCCCATCGGGTAGAATCGCAAGGCTAGAAGTGCAATCTTGAGTTTCAAGAAGAAAAGCGAGGAGAACATGTATCAAGCCTGGGATCAATTTAAACAAATGTTGCTCTATTGCCTACATCATTATCAAGCTTACGAAGTGCTAGCCCACACCTTCATTGAAGGTCTTGAATACAATGCAAGGGTACTACTGAATCCTGCAGCAGGTGGGCAAGCCTTAGAGAAGACCTATGATGAACTGTTTAAACTCCTGGACAAACTATCAGAAGACAACCCGGATTGGAATGGTGATACCCAAAGGAATACAGTGCTAAAATATGTTGGGATGTTAGAAGTGGATCTAGCAACTGCATTAAATGTGACGTTAGATGCTTTAACGAATCACATTACCACACAGTTCAAGAATCTATCAATTGGGCAACAATAAGCACAGGTAAATGCGGTAAACCAACCTCAAGGATGGTGTGAGGTTTGTGGAAGTGGAGACCATATGGCTGAATATTATGGATCAAATCCAGACTCTATAAACTATTTGGGTAATGTACAAAGAGGAGGCAGCACAGAACTATGGTAACTCCAATAACTCATGTTGGAGGAATCACCCCAACTTCTCATAGGGTGGAAATCAGAATTAGCACCAAAACTAGGCGCAAGGGCAAAACCAATACCGATCACAAGGGAACGGGCCGCAGTATCAACATCATAGCCAAGTTAATAATCAAGGTATGAAGCAAGGTGGCCATAGAACCAAGCAAAAACAAATATTCACAATTTGGATAGAAACTAGTAAACTATAAATTCTAAATCTATTCAATACGCCAAATTGTTCCCCGTCAGCGGTGCCATTTTTAATACCACTTAACTACACCTCTTATAATTCTAAGTGTAGGTGGTCAATAATAAGTATAAACCAATTGATGAGTTGGGCTCGATCCAACGATGAACAATGTGTAAGCTATTAAAGAATTAAAGAATTACAATTTACATATTTGAACCCGAAATAAAAGTTACAATTATGATGTGAAGATATCAGGTAACAATTTAGGATAGGGGAGAGCGGAGAAAAAGGACTAAAGCCTTTTCGAGCGAGGATACCGATGGGATTTTGGAATGCGAAGTCAATCAACACCTATACGATCCATTGCATATTAGCTTCATTCAATCTCAATTAATCATGGGTAAAATCATATATACCATGGAATCTAAATTATCCACCTATTTCTCTCGAAAATAGGCAAATACTTCACAACTAGTTCTTTCGAACCTTGTCCAGTGACAACACAATTAATCCATTTATAGGCATTGCATGACATCACTATCTGTAGCGATTATCCGATATGTGTGTTGTTACACCTCAAATTATGCACCAGTCAACCTTTACCAACATCAATTGACTCTTTCAAGCTCAATCAAAGTACATGGGCTAGGAGTGATCAAATCCATTGGAAAGCTATTAAAGCATGAAATTGATTGGATAATCAAAGGCCCATTTCATATATGAAAAACTATTCAACTAACTACAAAAGCACAAGGTAAGATTAACAATCCAACACCAGAGTGGAGGTAAGTCTATTATTCAATTCTTGGAAACTCTTTTCACACGCTTCAAACCATACAAAGTTAACTTTCTTTTTGGTCAACGCCGTCAATGGAGAGGCAATCAAAGAAAACCCTTCCACAAACCTTCTATAGTAACCAACCAAACCAAAGAAACTTCGAATATTCGAAGGGGATAGTGGTCTAGGCCAACTTTTAACCACATCCTTCTTCTTAGAATCTACCTCAATACCTTACCCAAAATAATGTGAAAAAGAAAATCCACGGATCTCAACGAAAACTCACATTTACTAAACTTTGGAAAGAGTTGTTTTTCCTTAAGGACTTGCAAGAATATTTTCAAATGATTGGTGTGCTCATCTTCACTGCTTGAGTAAACAAAGAATTCCTCGATGAACACAATCAAACATGTCAAGGTATTGTCCAAACACCCTATTCATCAAATCCATAAAGTCGGCCGAAGCATTAGTCAAACCAAATGATATTACCAAGAACTCATAGTGACCAACCGAGTTTGGAAAGCCATCTTTGGAATGTCATCTTCTTTCACCCTCAATTGGTGATAACCCGACCCAAGGTCAATCTTAGAGAAGTAACTCGCTCATTGGAGTTGATCAAACAAATCATCTATCCTTGGAAGAGGATACTTATTCTTAATGGAAACGTTGTTCAATTTATGATAATCAATAAACATACAAAGTGAACCATCTTTCTTTTGAACAAACAAAACTTGAGCACTCCATAGAGAGATACTCAGTCGGATAAAACCCGATTCCAACAAATCCTTCAATTGCACCTTTAATTCCTTAAGTTAAATTGGAGCCATTCGGTAAGGAGGAATAGAGAAAGGTTGCATATCGGAGAGAAGGCCAATGCCAAAGAATATTTTCCTTTCAAGAGGAACACCAGGTATATCATCATGAAACACTTCTAGAAACTCATTAACAACGGAGACCGACTCAAAGATAGGTGTTTCAGAATCCATATCCCTAACTCGAACAAGAAGGTATGTTCAACCCTTAGAAATCATCTTTCTAGCATTAAGACAAGAAACAAATTGACCTTTAGGTATAGAATTTCCCCCTTTCAACTCTAGGACGGGCTCATTTTTAAATTTGAACTTAACCACTCAGGTTCTACAATCAATAGAATCATAACAAGAATGGACCTAATCCATACCAAGAATAACATCAAAGTCTACGATATAAAGCTCTACAAGATAAACATGAGTGACTCTATGGGATAAGGAGCCGAGACTACTTCTATAGACACTCTTAGCCACAATAGATTTACCAATAGGTGTAGAGATAGAAAAAGGATATATCGACACATCGAGAAGAACATTAAACCTCATTGCCACATGTGGCATCACAAAAGACAAGGTAGCACCAGGATCAATAAAAGCATAAACATAAAGATGAAAACTTTCAACATAGCGATTACAACATCGGGAAAATCCTCTTGTTCATGTCGAGTTTTGAGTGTATAGAACTAGTTTTGCTTTGGAGCACTTGAACCCGAAACACTAGGCGAAGCTTGCCTACCATATTTTCCTTTTTCAAGTCTAAGCGGACAATCCCTCAAGCGCTGACCACTCTTGCCACTACCAAAGCAATTATCCTTACCTATCAAGCATTTTCTCGGATGACTCTTGCTACACCTTTGGCATGTGGGAACCGAAGATCCACTTCCAGTACCATTTCCTCCTTGATGCATAGGGTTAGACACCCTTTCTTTGTCAAACTTTGGGGCTGGAAAATTGGAGAAAACTTGAGCAAAAAACCCTTGTCGGAACTTAGAATGACCATGTTCAGCGGACCTTGAGTATGAAAAGTAACCATCACTCGTCTTAGCCCTCTTTGTCTCCCTAGACTTCTCCTTAAGTTTCTCCTCTTCAATTTTTTGAGTATATATCATTATGCAAAAAATATTCATTTCCTCAATGAGCATGCCGGTGTGACATTTATTAACCACCATTTCGGACACACCCGAAACAAACTTTCTCATCTTTTCCCTAGGATCGGCAACCATAGTAGGAATATATCTAGATAATTGTGTGAATTTCAATGTGTACTCCTTCATACTTATGTTTCCTTGATGGAGGTTAATGAATTCAAGCACCTTTGACTCTCTCATCTCTACGGGAAAGAACCTATCAAGGAAAGCAACCTTAAACTTTTTCCAATTAAGAGGACCCACATCAACCACCCTTTCTTTCTTCCACTGAATGAACCAAACTTGAGCAAAACTCTTAAGTTGATAACTGTCCAATTCTGCCTTCTCTACCAGCATCACACCCATGATCATCAAAACCTTTTATACCTCTTGGATGAAGTCTTGAGGATCTTCCTAAACCTTGGTACCATGAAACTACGGAGGATTTATCCTATTGAAGTCCCTCACTCTACTTTTCATCGTACCCACATTTGGGTTCACACGGACAGCAGCCTCCCTATTGGCTTGAGCCATCATGGCTTGGACCAACACTTGAAAAGCAGCCCTAAACTCTGTATTAGTCACTTGCTCAGCCAAAGGGTCAACCGAAACCAGGGGTGCTTCTTGAGGAGCTTCAGAAGCTTCTCGTTACACATTCCCTCCCGCATTCCTTCTAGCATATACCCTTCGAGTGGCTATTTCCTGAAAATCATCGGATAGGGATTAGGACAGAGACATATATAGTTAGACTCTATCGCACAAATTTAGAATAATGAAAGAAGTGGAATTTCCTAAACATCTTATAGCCTCTCATTCCATAGTGTGGTGTGCTTCACACTCATGAAAAAGACTCTACTCGATGTGGCTTGTGAGAAATCCTAGGACCTTTCTAAACTGGCTTTGATATCATGTTTTTAATGACCTAAATTACACCATAAACGTGACATGGCGTATACAACCTCGAGAAGCCTACACAAGCAACTTAGCATACATCATACAAGATAATAGAAACAAACATTTTAAAGGTAGCATTTCATATGAAAGAGTTTTACAAAAGCGGAAATCTACATTAGTCACAAAGCCATCTAATACATGATAAGAAAAGTGATTGGGACATAACCCATACATCATAAAACTATAAAAGGTCTAGCTACTTGGAACATGAGGACTCACCACTAGCTTGAGGAACCCAATAGATGTCTAGCCACAAATGTGCGAGGTAGGAACGTCGAAACTTACATTCATGAGATAATGTAGGCACAAGTATGCATTGGTACATGAAATGTACTAAGTATGAGGCAATATGCATAAACATGAACATGATAGAAAAAAATGACTTAAATCGAATAGGTATGACCATAATGAGACATTTAAAAGCTTTATAGAGAAGAAATGACATGAAGTTCATAGGGCATAGTTAAATACATTAGTATAAAGGACATAAGAAAAGCATTGAAGAAAACATAACTATTTTATGGGATATTAGCTTTAACCAATAATAAGACCATGAGAGCTATGTCATGGAATCTGGTATATCCCTCATACCAAAAGAACGGGAAACTACATTCCAAGGTAGAATCCTTACATATCATCATTTGCTAAAGTAGATCCACTAGCTAGGTCATTTAAGACAATCCTACGGGGGCACGTAATTCTAGAGTAGAGGTTGCTACTAGAGACTACCCTATATGAGCCTCCACCTCAAGCCATCTGAGTGCTAAGTTTAAATCCCAACGGAATAGATAAAAGTCAAATAGAAAATAAACAAACGGAAAGGCAATGATTAATACCGATCCACACATTTCAAGGTCAAAACATAGAATAACTCCTTAAACATAATTCAACATGGATGTGAAAAACTTTCACCTATATGAATTCCTTTGTGAGAAATACCTTTCACAATCATGATCATCATAGTAAGTGAGAAATTCTTTCACAATAACATTGATACTTTCCTTTTAAAGCATCAAAAAATCATTTATAATCATTTCATAAAAACATGCATATCTTGATAATTTTGTAATTCATATATTCAAGGGTCCATCACAGAATCATAGTTGAAAAACATAATTTAGGCATAGGTGAGTGTAATTTCACAAAATATCATGGGTTAACATCAATTCATGCATTAGAATAGATAATTAATCAAAAACAATCATAATTGGAAGAAACCCACATCTATTTTATTGAAAACCTAACTTGATCAATCAAAATATGGTTTGGGATATCTAAATTTTTGAGGACTCCATGGAGGAAAGGACTCCATGGGTGAATACACGCATACCTTGATGCAAGATGACCAAAAATAATGGAGGATTGGAGACTTGAATGGAACCCTAACCCTTCTTCTTCTTCCTTAGAGTTGAGAGAATTGGGAGGATGAATTTTGTCATGTTTTGAGAATTTAGGAGAATGAGTTTAGAATGAGTAATTTTTGGGCTAAAACCCTTTATATAGGGCTTAGGATAGAAGAAAAACAACATAGTATTGGGTTAAAAAAATTAGGAAAAGACCCAAAAGCCCCTCTTTAAAACACTGCAAAACCTCACCTACGGTTAAGACCTATGGTCCGTAGGTCCTACTACGGAGCGTCTTGGTCAACCATAGTTAGATTTAGAAACCATCAGGTTGGACAATCGAATGACGGGACCCATGTACGGTTCATAGGTCAACCTACGGACCGTACATGGAAACCTAGGTCCCAACATTGCTCTAAAAAAATTAACTTCATTCCCCTCTACCTACGGATGCCATCTACGGTCCATAGATGCTTCTACCGACCGTAGGTGGGAGCTTTAGGTCATGCTTGTAACCCAAAATTTTTATTTTCCTTCTTTTCCGAGTCTGAGGTATTACATAAATGTATTTATTGCTACAACATGATGCCATTTGGTTTAAAGAATGCTGGTGACACATATCAAAGGGCTATGTAAAATATATTTGATGGATTTCTACATGAAATGTTGAATACTATGTTAATAACTCTGTGGTAAAGTCGAGAAGGAGAGGCTATCCTTTGAAATACTTAAGAATGGTGTTTGAGTTGCTCCGAAGATATCAATTAAGGATGAATCCATTGAAATGTACCCTCAGTGTTACTTTTGGCAAGTTCCTTGTCTTTATTGTGGGACATCGAGGAATTAAAATTAATCAAGATAAAGTCGATGCAATTTCAAAGATGCCCGAGCCTCGACATTCTCATGAGTTCAAAAGTCTCTAAGGAAAGAAAGCCTAGCTAAGGAGGTTCATATCAAATCTACTGGGAATAAGTCAATCATTAGGTTATCACATGAAGAATGGTGCTCTTTTAATGTGGGACCAAACATATAACGATGCCTTTAAAAGTATCACATCATATCTAGCGAAACACCTAGTTCTAGTAGCCCCTGCACTTTGAAAGCCATTGATACTCTACATTGCAACACAAGAAAGGTCTATAGGAGCTTTATTAGCTCAAGTGAATAGTGAAGGAAAAGAAAACTCTTTTTATTACTTGAGCAGAACGATGGCACCAAATGAGCTGTACTATTAACTATTAAAAAAGTTGTGATTGGCGCTAGTCTTCTCAATTCAATAGATGAAGCATTATTTTCAAGCTCATGTTGTGTGCCTTATTTCTAGAGCAAATCTCATAAAGTTTTTTAGTCAAAACATAACCTTAGTGACCGACTACCAAGGTGGTACTTCTAATTCCAACCGTTTGAGATCATGTACATCCCTCAAAAAGCTGTGAAGGGACAAGCATTAGAAGATTTATTGGCAGACTACCTGATACTAGATTATTTGGAGTTAACCGATGAGTTACCATATAAAGATGTGATGGCTATTGAAACTCAACCTCCTTTGAAGATGTACTTTGATGGGGTGCACATCATGGCGGAGCTAGCACTGGCGTGGTGTTCGTCACTTCAGTAGAAGAGATTCTACCATTCTCCTTTACTTTGAAGCAACGTTGCTCAAACAATGTCGCTGAATACCAAGCGTTGATACATGGACTTGAAATGACCATTGACATGAAGCAATTACACTTAAAAGTCTTTGGGGACTCTTAGTTGGTGATCAATCAACTCTTGGGAAGTTATGAGTTGAAGAGGCCTGAATTATACCCTTATCATGGTTATGCTCTAAAGTTGATATGATGGATTAGAGATGTAACCCTCCAACATGTGCCTAAAATGGAAAACAAGAAAGCTGATGAGTTGACTACTTTAGCTTCAACGCTAACTTTTCCTAATCAGACACAAGTTACTATATGCCAAAAATGGGTAGTACCACCACCAAATGAGGATGAATATAAAGAAAATGAGCTTGAGCATCTCATCGCAGTTTCTGAAGCCGCGAAGGGAGATTTGAAAAAACCTATTACCGAATATTTGTTTTATGGGATACTTCCAGAAAATCCAAAGAGGAAGGCTTCCATTCGTCATCGTGCACATCGCTTCCTTTAGTACAAGGACACATTATATAGAAGATCAGTTAAGGGAGTCCTCTTGCGATGTTTGGGAGAGGAAAAAGCAAACTAAGATCTGCAAGAAGCACACTTAGGAGTATGTGGATCACATAAATCTTCACCAAAGCATCCATTTCACATAAAGAGAATGGGGTATTATTGGCCAAATATGGTGAAAATTGCTTAGACTATGTTCGAAGGTGTAAGGCTAGCCAATTTTATGCGAATTTCATACATCAGTGGACCGAAGTATTACATCCAACTATCGTATCATGGTCATTCAATCCTTTGGGATTTGATGTTTTTGGACAACTACCAAAATCTTTTGGTTGACACTTGTACATCTTGGCTGCAATAGATTACTTCTCAAAATGGGCTGAAGTTGTCGCTCTTAAAAAAGTGAAGAAAGAGAATGTTGCAGATTTCATCTGAGTGAATATCATCTACCGCTCAGAATCACTCGCTACATAATAACAGAAAATGAGAAGCCATTTTATAGCAATATAATGAAAATAACCTGTGATCTCTTTGGCTTCAAGCAACACTAATCTTCTATGTATCATGTTGCTACCAATGGTCTAGTTGAAGCATTCAATAAGACTCTATGCGATCTGCTGAAGAAAGTTGTCTCCAAGTCAAAACGAGATTGGCATGAAAGAATGGGAGATGCTTTGTGGGCATATATGATGACATACCACACACCGACTCAAGAAACCCCTTATTCAGATTCTTTTGGAGTTGAAGCAGTCCTTCCACTTGAGCGTCAAATACCTTCCTTAAGAATTGTTTTTCAAGAAGGGCTTAGTGAAGAAGAAAATGCTCGACTACATCTTGCCGAGTTAGAAGTAGTTGATGAAAAAAGGCTAGAAGCACAGCAAAACCTTTAATGTTTACAAGATCGTCTACCTTGTGCTTTTAATAAGAAGGTTCACTTAAGGTGCTTCATAGCTGCAGATCAAATCCTTTCAGTATGAAGACCCATTATTACTTCGCATAATTCTGGGGGCAAATTTACCTTAATGCGCGAAGGAGCATATATCAAGAAGTATATTCAAATGATGCTTACAAACTTGTTGATGTAAATGTCGTGAGGATTGGTCCTATTGTTGCAAAATTCCTAATGTGGTACTACCCTTGAAGTAAGATGATGCTCCTTGAGGTACGACCCTAAACTACATGTCACCCATGGCCCGTAAGAGTATAAACTGTGTATGAAAAAAAAACACTTTCCCATAACAGCATTGTGACTTGATCCCCTTTACTGAGGTACGTAGGTGCTTAGAACCATCTTCTTAGTTAAGTTGCATGAGTATCAAATAAACCACAAGTTCCCACTTTATGTATCCTAAGAAAGTTAAAGCTATAAGTAATATTTCAACAAACTTCAGACTTGCATCAAATGGTGCTGATTCGGGGGAAAAGCCCTTTGAATATTAGTAGTTGCAAAAGTTGAAGTCATCTAAAATCTCTAAGTCTGCAAATTTAAGTCTTCAAATTCTTCATGTCCGCAAGTTAAAGTCTTCAAATTCTTTGAGTCTCCAAGTTAAAGTCTTCAAATTCTTCAAGTCTCCAAGTTGAAGTCTTACAATTCCTCACGTCTTCAAGTTGAAGTCTTGAAATTCTTCAAGTTTGCAAGTTGATGTCTTCCAATTCTTCTATTCTTCAAGGTTAATCTTCAAATCAATTAAGTTTACAAGTTGATGTCCTTAAATTCTTCAAGTCTTCAAGTTGAAGTCTCATATCAATCAAATTTGTTAAAGTTTTCAAATTCTTCAAGTTTGCAAGATGGATTGTCAAATTTATCATGTTTTCAAGTTAAAGTATTCAAATTCTTCAAGTCCGCGAGACAAGAGTCATGAATTAGTCAAATATGTAAGTTGAAGTCTTCTAATTATTTAAGTCTGAAAGTTGAAGTCTTCAAGTCTTGACTTTTAAATTACCTTTTCTTAGGGTAGGGATGAGTATCTATCCCATTCCTCCATAAGAATACCATAAAATTATTTTTCTTATGGCATGGATCCCTTTCTACCATAACAATACCATAAAATTACGTTTCTTATGGAAGGGATAAGTATACATCCCTGTCCACCATAAGAATACCATAAAATTACCTTTCTTATGGCACAGATACGTATCTATCCCTTTCCACCATAATAATACCATAAAATTACCTTTCCTATGGTAGAAATGCATATCCGTCCTCTTTACAAATGAAGAATACTATAAAATTACCTTTCTTAGGGCAGGGATGCAAATCCATCCTCTTTGAACCTTACGAATACCATATCATTACCTTCCTTAGGGAGAGAATGTGTATACATCCTCTTTATGCCTTAAGAATACCATAAAGTTACCTTTTCTTAGGGCAGAGATGTATATCCATCCTCTTTATGCCTTACGAATGCCATAAAATTACTTTTCTTAAGGCGGGGATGCGTATCTATCCACTTTACGCCATATGATTACCTCTAATTTACATTCCTTAAGGTGGGAATACGTATCCATCCCTTCAAACCATTGCACCTTTAGAATATTATTAAATTATCTTCCTTATGTAAGAGATGAGTATTCATCCCTTTGCGTCATAAGACTACCTTCTCCACGGAACATCGCTTGAAGCCTACCTACAAAAAGGGGGAAAAGCCATCACAATGAAAACACAAGTAGAGGAGAGATTATTACCTATCAAGAAGTTTCAATATGAGGGGACCATGCAAGGCTAACTAGACTAGAATTGAGACAAGATTTTGTTGGTGAGAATGAAATATCCTTTCTACATCAAGGAAAGAAATACTTTTTTAGAAAACAAAAAATCTGAAATCAGTTACGTGACATAATTTAAAGTTTACTACAAAAAAATTTTCTAGAATGATATTTAAAGAGATTAGTTCTATATTCTGGATATGTTGTATCCATTTGTATCTAGTTTTTGTAGAATCAAACGGATTGCAATTTCGATACTTCTACATCAAGATACAATATTTTTGGTGTTGTAGCCCAAATCTGTAACGGTTGGTGCACCAAAGTCTAAAGTTGATTTCGTAATCATATCTAAAATAATACATAAAGTTTTTAATTTTGAATTTTTGATATGTTGTATACATTTGTTTCCAGATTTGGAGTAATTAAGCAGCTTGTGATTTCGTCATTCCTACATCAAGATACGAGAGTTTTTTTAAAGCCACACAAATCTGAAATTTTCAGCATGACATGATCAAGAGCTAACTTAAAAAAATTATCTAGAACTGTTTAGAAGGTATTAAATTCTGAATTTTAGATATGTTTTAGCTCAAGAAGTCTAGTTTCTGCAAAATAAAACCGTTTGTGATTTTGTAATTTCTACACGAAGATAAGATTTTTCTACCACAGACATGACAAGCTATAACAAGTGACGAAAATCATAAAAAGGGAGGATATTACCTTTCATTATGCCCCTTTCGTCGTAGCTCTCAAACTGTAATTGATTGCACATTAATGAAACAATGTGTCTATTTATATAGATAATAGGCTATTAAAGTTAATTATCCTTATCCAATATTAATTGGGTATCCTAATTTCAATGAATAAGGACCCCTAAAAAGTGTAAAATTGGATTCCTAAAAGGAGTAAAATGTCATTGATGCGGGTAAGTATATAACTTGTACGTTTACTTTCTCACTTGGTTTCCTATAATTAAAAGACTGAAATCTCATTTATTGTGGGCAAACCAATATTCAAATTGATGAAAATTTGGCTTTACAAAAAAAATAATCATGTGATGATCATTATAATAGTACTCTTATATATATATAAAAGAGAATCTTAGATGTGACCATGTGGCGCCCTCGCATATCAAGATTCTTATTTAGCCCTTCTTAAAAGTCACAACCGTATGAAAAGACATAATTTTTCATAATGGTCACAACTCTTTAGAAAAATCAGAATTCTTCATAAAAGTCACAAATCTTCACTAAAGTCACAACTTTTCTTAAAAGTCACAACTCTTCACAAAAGTCACAACTTTTCACAAAAGCACAATTCTTCAATTTCTATTCACACCTTTTAAAACCCAGCATTTAATTCCAAGGCACCAAAAGAAGAAATAATAAACAAAGAAAATTGATTTCAATTGCAATGCGACGTTACTATTCTTGCGCCTCTCAGTCCACAACTTATAACGATGTTGGACTGGTTCAATTCATAACATTTGATTCTTAAGTAAACAAAACTTCTATTTCTTCCACTATTAATTGTAGGTTTTTTCTCCAATAGGAGAGCCTAATTCAAATACATTAATTAATCTTCTTATGAAGTGTGTTTCATTCGTCAATGTTTTCTTCCTCCTTTTTCATGAATCTTAATCTTTTACTATAAGTCATAGTGATTCATGTAACTATTTCAATTTCCTTTTGCTATTTTGGTGACTTTTTTGAACTCTGTTAATAATTCCAACAAGGATGATTGAAAATTAATCTTCACTTTTGTCCCTCCACATACTTTTTGGGAAAATTGTTTGTGGGTTACACTATATTTTATAGCATACAACAACAAATATGTGACAACTAATACAAAACTAATGGTGAAGTTTGTTAAAAGAACCAAACAGATTGCTCTATTGCTTGCCACTGTTAGTATATTATTTTGATTTTTTTATCTTAGGTACAATTTTTTTTTATGCAATTGCACTCTTCCTAGAATATTACTATAGAGACCATTAGTCCACTTCTTTTATGGCAAGTTGACTAGGTTGTCATATTTCTTCCTCTCTTTTTTTTGGGCATAACTAGAGATCATGTTTTCTTGAAACCAACAGATGCCCAGAATACACTATAAAAAAATAAGTTTTATCAGCAATAAAGATGCACATTAACGAAGAGTGCTAGAGCCTTTACTGACATTATTAATTCTCATTAGGTTTAATGTCACTACCGGCTTTAGGTACATTTATAGGGAGTTATAATTGCCTCTGAAAATATATATTTAGTGGCAATTAAGCTATTAATTGCCATTAAAGATTATTTTTGATGTAGTGTTAACTCTTTCTTTTAGCTTTTTTGAATTAAATTTGTGAACAGTAAACTTGGATACAGCATGACGGACTATTTTTTTAATAATATGTTAAACAACTTGCCATTTTCAACTTGATTATTAGGAAAGTAAAGTTGTCTTTATTATATTTGTGGAAATTTTTGCGTTCTAGTGCTCATAAAATTATATTATGATATTTTAATATGTTATGTATCAAATATTTTGTTTAGAATATCAAGTTGTGAAAAGTTCCATTCAAATGCCACGTATTGCTTGGTTGATCATTGCATTAATTCTTTGTAACTGCATACTATAACCATAACAATAATTATGGTTCAATCCCAAATAATTTGGGCCGTTAATATGGAACCTAAGCAAAAGTAATGACTTTTCTGAGACAATTAGGAAAAACCTTTATGATATTAACAATTTTTTGGTCACTTTTTACATATACATGATACTATAATAAAAAGAGATTGATGGAGATTCATAAGAAAGGAACCGAAAGTCCTCCATTTGAATTTAGTTTATTTTCTTCTTGTATGGAAGTGATGTTGCACTTTACTTTGGAGTGTTATTGATTGATGTTTTTTAGTCTCTTCTTTAACGTTTAATATTTATCTTTAGAACTTCCTAGAATTTATAAAATTTAGTTATTTCTGACCAACTATTTCTATGGAAATTTTCTTAGACTTGTTTCTTTTGCTTATTCTTGACAATGTAATGTATGTATCGAAAATACGGATACTACTGGATGATCATAATTAAGCTTAATGAAATAGTTCAATTCCATGAGAAGCATAGACAATTTACCTAGTCTTATATGAATCCCAGGCCTATCAACGTGGAACCCTTAGAATTTAGTAATTTACTTTTATGTTTTTCTTCATACTTTTAGGTTTTATACCCCTAATTTATTTTTACCTATCAACCCATTTCTTCAATTCTGTTGTATCCCTTCGGTTGCACCTCTTCAAGAACTACCTATAAAAACAAGGCAAATCATACCCGTAGCTATATCTTCTTCGTGACAAATTTCATGCCTAATTTCTGTGAAACTTCATCAATTCCTTGGATGTCTATATTGGATCTTCCCAAAAAAAATAATCAAACAAAACTATAATTTCCTTGTAGGTTTATCCTTAATTCAACATGTGACAGCTCAATTCTTGAACAACTAATCAAAATGTAAAATCGCTGATTCAAAAAGAAGGAGAATTTCTTGTTTTTTCAGAACTGGTGCCAGTACTGACGGAAGCCGCCTACGGACCGTAGGTTGACTTACGAGTCGTAGGTGGAAACCGTAGATGGCAAGGTAAACTTTTTGAAAATGCCAAGTTTCAGGATCCTTTCTACGACTCAACATGACGGTCCATCATTGTTTCTACGGATCGTAGGTAGTTCATGTAGGTCTCTCCCAGACTTAGTTAAATTTTAAAGCCTTAAGTTGGGATCTATGGTTTCCATGTACGGTTCGTCAGTGGACCTACAAACCGCACATAGGTCCCGTCGTTTGAAGTCCATAGTTATTAGTTTCTGAATCTTTGTACGGTTGACAAGGACGGTCCGTAGTTGGACTTATGGACTATAGGTCGGAACCGTAGGTCTGTGTCCAACAGTTATTTTTAAGGGCTTTTTGGTCTTTTCCCTAATGAACTTATACCCAATCTAAGTTGGTTTAGTCCTAATCCTAGACCCTATATAAGTCCTCTAAGCCTAAATTATACCCATTTTTAATCACTTTTCAGCATCCCCTGAAATCCCTCAAAGTTTCCCCTCAAATATTTCTCAGTCTAAAACTTTGAAGAAGAAGAAGAAGAAGAAGAATCAAAGGTTTCAAGATCAAGCCTCCTAATCCTCCATTCATAGTGGGTTTTGAACTCCAAGGTATGATAGTTCTTCACCTATGGAGTCCTTTTCTCCATAGGTTTCCTATATTATTCAATTTTCACAAGTTAGAATCTCCAATTGAAATTAGGGTTTTGTTCAATCTCATGAGTTCTTTCTAATTATTATCTAATTGATTGAATTATGTTTATTTTTATGCATGAATTGAGTTATTTGACAATTTTAAGATAAAATTATATGAGCCCGTGCTTGATTTATTATTTTTAAGCTATAAGTTTATGATGAAGTTTATGAATGATCAAAGGATAATTTTTATGAAGTTATGCATGTTAAAATTATGAAATTGATGATGATTTAAGATATGCTTTGAGAGTGAAGTATAAATGTTGTTGTTGTTGTGTTGTGAAAGGATTTCTCACAAACTACTCAAATCATGATTTGTGCAAGGATTTTCTCGCATGAAGGGTTCGTAAGGGTTGAATGATTTTCTCAACCAAACTTTGAATCAAGAATAAGGAGCTACTCTAATGAATAGACAAGAGGTGATTACCCATGTCTTCAAATGATAAGATAAGTCTAGACTTATGATTAATCCGTGGGAATTATGCTTAGCACCGAGAGGATACCGAGATGGAAGCTCTTCTGTAGTAGAGACCGGGTTTCCAGTAGCAATCTCCTTATCCATAACTATGTGCCATCATAAGATGATTGTCTTAAATAGACATTAGCTAGTGGATCCACCCAAGCAAGAAGTTATGGTTCTTACCTTGGCAAGTAAGGACACCTCTTTTCGTTCAGGGGTAGACAACGTATTCCATGTTATAGCTCACATGGTCTATGTTGGCTAAGGCTCACTTCCCGCAATAATGAACCAAAGTTTCTTTAAAGGTGTTTTAAAATGTGCTTTAAAGATGTTTAACTTGCATTGGACATGATTATGATTTATGTTTTCTAACACGTCTATTTTAATGAAGCTTGGTCATTGCATATCATGTAAATGTCCGCTTTAGCTTTATTTTATAACTTTGTGCATTACAATCATACTTAGTACATTCCATGTACTAACGCATACTTTTTCCTACATTGTCTCATAATGTAGGGCTTGACGATTCTTCTCCTTCTGTTCGTGGCTAGTCAGTACTTAGAGGTTTTGAAGACTTGGTGAGTCCTCACACTTTGAGGACATTGCCATGTTTATCCTTTCATGTCACTTTACTTTTGAACTTGTATGGGTTACTTCCCAAATTTCATTCCTTTCATGTATTTGATGGCTTTGAGACTATTTTAGACTTCCGCTTATTTTGTCAACTCTTAATGATTTGAAAATTTGCATTTTGAACTCTTAACTAGTACTATCTTGTGTGATGTATGCTAAGTGTATTGTATGGGCCCTTTTGGGATCTTATATATCATGTCACGTCTAGGGGGTACTTTAGGTCGTGCCACACAACCATGACAATTTTTTGGTTCGTACCTACTTCTTTATGTGGGCTTTTCCTTTCTGTCATCACTCTTTCCGACAACTTACGTCAGTGTTTTATACAATGATTTGTAATGTTTTATCTTTTAGGAATTTGTCTTGAATTACTTTTTTGGTATTGGTAATTAATATTTTTTAAGCATTCATTATTGGCTGATATGGAAAAGTTCCAATCCATCAGAAAAGTTAAACCTCTTTGAAATAGTCACTACCCATCAAAAAACTCACAATCCTTTAGTATGAAAAGATGTATACTTTAAAAATATTTTATAATATAAATAAATATAGTATGAAATATTTTGTAGGATTCAGGCTAAGATTTTTTGTATTAGTCCTTATCCAACTTCTTTGAGATAATCAATAAATTGTACCAATGGTCCATAAACTTGCTTAAGAAAATTATAGTATGAAATATAGAATAGGAACTCAATTGAGTGTTAAGAAAAAGAAGAATAAAAAATTTAGAAAATTTGTGGTTTAGAATTGCAACTGGTCCTTCACGAAGGTCAAATGATCATCAAACTCAACTTGATCATACTGGAGCACATGAGACTCATCACGAACATATTGGCGCAACATAGAAACATGGAAAACCTGATGAATAGATGAAAATGTAGGAGGCAGGGCTAGCTCATAAGAGACATCTCCAACAGTCCACAAAATCTCAAAAGGCCTTATATACCTGGGGCTAAGCTTGCCCTGGTTCAAAAATTGCAGCATGCCCTTAAGGGCGACACTCTGTGAAACACCCAATCACCAAGTCCAAGTCTCAAGAATGGACGCGTTTGATCAGCATAACTCCGGTGCCTACTCTAAGTTGTCATGTGTCTTATCTTGATCCACCCACACATGATCTATGTTCTTCTAAAGCAAATCAGTACCATGCGGCCTAGGCTTTAAAAACTAAAATCAACCAACTGGAGAGCGACAATGTCTACCATATAAGGCCTTGAATAAGGCCATATGAATACTCGAGTGGTAGCTATTGTTGTACACGAACTCCACCAATGAAAAAAACTTGTCTCACTGACTTCTAAAGTGTAAAACACATGTCCATAACATATTCACCAAAACCTAGATAGTATGCTCTAATTTTCCATTGATTTGCAGGTGGAAAGTTATGGTAAGATCAACACGAGTGACCAACTCTTCCAAAAAGTTCCTTCAAAAGATTGAAGTGAATGGAGAACCCTTATCAGAAATGATGGATATCGGCACCCCGTGAAGATGAACTACCTCTTTAATGTTCATACGAGCTAACCTCTCAGTGTTGAAAGATAATTGAATGGGTAGAAAATGCGCAGACTTTTCAAGTAATCAACAATAACCAAATATTGTCAAAACCTCTAAAATTCTGAGGTAATTCCAAAACAAAAAAGATCATGGTGGTACACTCCCACTTAAATTATAGAATGGGCAATATCTGAAACCCACCACCAAGCCTCAAATGTTCGACTTTCACTTACTGACAACACTAGAAATGGGACACATAGTCCTAAAATCTATCCCCATGTCACTCCACAAGTAATTTTGCTCAAATCACGATACATCTTTGCAGTGGCCAGATGGATAGAATATCAGGAATCATGGGCCTCATGAAGTATCAGCAGAATCAAATCCCAAACTCTCAAAACACAGATAGGAATTTCAAACCTCAAATCCCCATTAGATTCTAAGGTAGCATGACAACATCAACTCACAAAACCCAATCACACATAGAAACCAAGGACTCATCATCAATATGACGACCATAGATCTGCTCGAATAAAGATAAATAAACACCAACATGGGCTAACACCCGCGTAAAATCTAAAACATCAAGCCAAATAATGAGATTGGCTAAGGACTGAATGTATAAAGCCATGGGCCACTCTAAAACCGAAAGGAAGGCTAGACTATCCATACTCACCGTCTTCTGACTCAAGGCATCTGCTACAACATTTACCTTGCCCCGATGGTATAGAATAAAAAGGTCATAGACTTTCAGGAGTTCAATCCACATGTGCTTCCTCAAATTAAGGTCCTTCTAGATCATAATATACTATATATTCTTCTGGTCAGTGTAGATCTCGCATCAAACTTCGTACAAGTAATTCCTCTAGACCTTAAGTGCAAAAACTATTGCCGTCAAATCAAAATTATGAGTGGGGTAGTTGCACTCATGCACCTTAGGCTTCCTCGATGCATAAGCTATAACCCGGCCCTGGAGCATAAATACACAACCCAAACAAATGTCAGTTGTGTCACAATACACCGTGAAGCCATTGCCCTCAACTGGAAGAGTCAAAACAAAAGCGATGATAAGCAACTCTTTAAGCATCTGAAAGCACAACTCACACTCCTTAAGCCACTCAAATGGAACATCAAGGTGACTAAACTGGTTCAAAGGTTAAAAATTAGTATGTAAACCCTTCAAAAAAACCATCTAAAATGGCCCGCTAATTTGATGAAGCTCTGAATCTCATTAATCGAAGTGGGCCTAGCCCAATCACGATAGCCTCAATCTTTTCCAGATTTGCAATGATGTCATTCTTGGACACCATATGTCACAAGAATGCTATAAACTCAGGCCAAAACTCATACTTTGAGAATTTTTCATAAAGTTGCTGATCTCTCAAGATAAGGCCTAAACACACACTTCATGATATCCATAAATGTCGAAAGGACTAATTAGTAAACTCAAAAGACATCACTAGGAACTCATAATGGCCCTAACGAGTTCTAAATGCATTCTTAGGGATGTCCACTACCCTAATACTCCGGTGATGGTAATTGGATCTCAAGTCAATCTTTCCAAACACCCCGACCCCCTGAAGATGGTCCAACAAATCATCAATATGAGGTATTGAATAATGGTTTTTCGCCATCACCTTATCAACTACATAGACCTGTCCTTCTTCTTCACAAGATATCTTGAAGCTAAACTCCAAGGTGACATACTCAATAGAATGACTTCCTTACCCCAGAGATCTTGAAGCTAAGCACTGAGCTCTTTCAGCATTGTAGGGGTAATACACAGGGGTGGAATAGAAATAGGATGAGTGTTCGCCTCAAAATAAATATAAAAGCCAATATTACGCTCTAAAGGAAGGCCATGTAGGTCAGTAGAGAAAACATCCATAAAGTCTCTAAAAATAGGGATTGATTCAATTGTTAGGACCTCTCTACTCATAAACTACACATAAGCCAAATAGCTAGGAACCCGCTAGCCACTAACCTTTGTGCCCAAATAAAAGCTATAACCCTAGTCAGCGTGTTACTACAAGAGCCATGCAACACCACCAAAGTGACACAGGGCATTGCTAAGATAATGGTCAAATCAAATCAATCCAAGAGCGCACTTTAGGGGGATAACTAGCTAATGCCCTGGAAAACATCAAAATCCAACATATCTACAGTGTCTCGCCTCTCGATAGTAACCAAATAATATCTATATACATGATCAACTACTAAGACTCACTGAAAGTAACAACCTCCATTTAAGGTGGTGAGATACCTGTTGGCTTCTACATGATGCAAGTTCAATCGTTGGTGTACTTTAGTTCCTTTTGGCTTAAAATCCATTAAACTTGTTTTTTACAAGGAGTGCATGTATACAAGAGAACTAGGGCCTACAACCCCTTCAATTATCATTCAAACATGGAAATAATTCATAAATTTGAGTCCAATGAATCGGTAAAATAACAACTCATCAAATTCTGAAACTTGAACTATTGCTTATCCTCGAGTAAAAAATTCACTAAGGAGAGAAGCAAAGCTTGGTTATGCCCAAGATAGAATTTCCATAATCACGCTAAAAAATTCTAACCAATAAGAACACAAAATAAAAGATAAAAAAGGGACTCAAAAAAGCACCACTAACTATTGGTTCCACCATCAATCGCTCTACAAAGATTTTAGATAAATATTTTTAGCACAATTCTGGGACAATCATTCTTTCAAGAACAATTTTAATGTATCTCAAGACAATGCGATCAACCTTCTTGCATTGCCTAAATATTTACATGGATATGACACATTCATGTAATTCAATTGAAATCTAGACATCACACTTCATATGAATGATGTAATGCCACTCACATAACAGAGAATCCCACACACATTTAAGAATACCAATTTTCATGGATTATAGAATATGCAACTACACTCTCACAAATAAATTCAATCATATACACATTGATCCATAGGCTTGCCCTTTATGTAGATCGTCACTAATGTAGATTGGCAAGGCTCAAAATCTTTAAGGACTTGCGGGTTTGTCTTAGGTTTGGGCAAAAGGTAGGATATTATTTGGCCAACTAATTAAAATGTTTCCCTACCAATTTCATTTTGATTAAGCCTTCCGCTCACATGATAAACCAACACAAAAAATTTTCTTTTTCTTCATTCACAGACATTTTAGCACTTTTCAATTTTAAGCTCATGGTGCTCTTTTGATTTTATCTAAACCTCATTGTTTTCCTTTTTGCAGGAACCCTAAACTTAGGCTTTTGCCTACATTTCAATCTCATCTTCTTTTTATGTTTTTCTCCTCCAAACATAGGCTTTTAGCTTATGGGAAACTGTATTTGGTAACTAGTGAGGCTTGAGGTTGTTAAGATAGAGGGATACGAATGTTCAAAGTATGCAATATGGTGACAAAAAATATGGTTTAGGCTCAATAAGGTTGAATGGGATCATGTTATTTGAAAGTATAATTTGGAATGGAATGACTTAGTCAAAAAGGGCCTAAGTTCATCTTTTGAACCAATACAAATCTAGAATTTCTCCTTGAAACACATTTAAGGGTAAATTCTAGATAATATGCACATACAAGAATGAATTAATTATTTCTGCACAAGGCATTACAGTGCAACAAATTCTTAAGCTACTCTCAAAATCAATAAAATCGAATCGCTTTTCACAATCTCAACAAGAAAATTCTGCTGTCAATCATAAATCAAAATAAAAAATGTACAGAATCATGACAAGATATTGCATTTCCATTCACTTTTTCCCATTTGGAATCATTTCGAAAATAAAATTCCTTTGCCACAAATGTTTTGGTGGTTCCTCTTCTAAGAGGTGCAACACAAGACCCGATTTAAAATAATACTTTGCAATTTCCCTTTAAAATGTTTCCCATAATCCATCATATGGAATGACAACCCGGTTCCACAAAAAAATACTCTAGAGCAAAATAAAATAATATAAAGAAAGATGTTTTTCTCCCTGTGAAAAAATTGTGATATAAAGAAAACCCTTGGAGTTTATTCAACTACTACTACTATTCACAAAGGAATTTTTTTATACATTAGCCATAAATTCATTGAGAGAAAAAGACCTTAACGAAAGACACTAAACATGAATCTCAATAAAAAAACATAGGTAGTAAAATAATAGAAAAGTGTAGGACCAACCCAGTTTAGACAAGTGATTATCCACAAAGTATGCTTCGCAAGGCAAAGTACAACATTCATACAAATAAAAAGGATGAGATCAATAGTCAGATGGTCAAATCACACAAATAAAAAGGAAAAATAAAAGTTAAAAATATTCACACAACACAATTACCATCAAATAAAACTACCCCCAAACATAAGAGAGGGCATTGTCCTTAATACTTTACTGGTTCAACATGGAAAAGTGAAGGATAAACTGATCATATTGTAATGACCTTCGTGGTTATTTATGTGTTTTATGCATGTCTTCCAATTTTCCCTTCCTGTATCTTCATTATAACTTTTGTGTGGTGCTGGGTTGGGTGTCATGCTTCTCGAGGTGTTTGGTATAAAATTTTGATTTTTGGAAGCTTTAAGCTTTGAAAAGGTAGACTTCAGTTAATGTTTAGAGATTCGAATATCATATCAAAATTGCATAATTTTTATCAGCTTCAGAAGGGTCATTTTTATCTAGTGTGATGGGTCGGTTGGGTTTTGAAGCTTCCATTTAGAGTTGGTGTGATTTTGCATTTTAGCCTTTAAGTTTCCTCCAAAGTTTGACTCAGGTCAACCTTTTTGGTAGATGCACTCAGAATCAAATTTTGCCAGTGAAGTTAGCTCTGGAATGCCAAATTTTATGGTGTTTGCCATTTTGTTTGTTAATTGTTTGTAAGTATTTACTTCGGTCAACCTTTTGATGGGATGACCTTTGTTTGTGGTTTCATCGATTCATTTAATTCTGAAATGTCATTTCCAGTCTAATCGCATGTTTGGTTTGCAGTGTTAGGGTTCCGAACGAGTTCTAGAGCCCCAAATGGAGAGTTTGGTTTCCAAGTGAATTGTTGTGCAGTGCTGCTGGTGCAACATTAATTCCTTTTTTCCAATAGCGGGCCCTTGGCCACATTTATGGAGACCAACTCCCTATATCTCCATGTTCGCGAGGCTTTTCCATAGATCACGAAAGGGTGCCTCCTCATGCCTTCACATTGGCGAGCTGTGCTTCTATATTCCTGAAGGCTCTACTGTATAGGCCGTCACGTTCGCGGGCCTCGCGCCGCGTTCACGATCAAGGCTTCTGCATTTGCGAAGGACATTTTTACTGGCAGTCCAGGCTTATAAAAGCCAAAATGTCGTTGCATTTCAGCCTTGTTAAGCTTAGTTAAGGGGCGGTTTAGAGAGCAATTTTGGTCCATCTTTTGTGATTCTTGTTCGAGCGCGTTCGTAAAGTTTTTGGGCACGCTTCGAGGTTGATAAATCATCCATTTCCCTTGGAAAATTAAGTCAATTGCCCTTTTAATCATAGTTTTAATTTCAATTGAGCTAGAAGATGGGTGGGGCTGATTTGGTTCAATTAATTATAGGATTGTGCCCATTTCCGGTGTACAACGTCCTTAAGTATGTTGGGACCTCGTGATTGAGTAAATTTTGTGACTCCATGTGCAGGTCCAATTTTTGCCTTTCAGGTTTCTGATGGGTCGGTAGTTTTGACTCATTTATAGCTTCGTTTGTGCCAAATTAGTGTCCTTAATGCCCATTTTGCACTTATAACTAATGTTAAATCGTTTGTATGCAGCATGAAGGACTTGGGATGAGGCAAGGACAATTTAATGCAAAAAGAAGCCGAAAAGTTGCTAAAATTGAAGGAACAAGAAGGCTGCGGCTCGCCAAAGGTAACTTGGCATCACGCTGAGTGGACATTGCCTCGCCTAAAGTTCCAGCAAACAAAGAGAAGATCTAGGTCAAGTCGGCGAGCTGAGGGACCAGATGGTGAGTCACCAATAAGAACGGCGAGCCCAATGCACATCGCATAAAGTTCCAGAATGAAATCAGTATTGAAGTCAAGAATTAAAAGGAGAGATCGAGCAACTCGACGCATCGCCGAGTGGAAGAGCGATCCCGACTTACGCCGCCGAATGATCCTGAAATTTGAATCGTGTGGAGTTTTTGGGAAAGTATAAATATAATTTTTTGAATTGAATTGAAAGAGTGAGTGATACGGAGATAAACAACAACTCGAACTTAGAAAGTATATTGCACTTTTAAGGATTTTGTGAACTATTCTTGTGATTTCTTTGGAATTGAACATTGGGTTGAATTTTAACTGATTGTATTTGTTGTTTGAAGACGTGGGAAATCAATGGCTAATGTTTTTGGTAACTATCTCTTCATCATTAGTATGATTGGCTAAAATCCCAATGCCTTAGGGGTGTGATCATGTGTTTAAATGCCTAATTAGCTTATGGGTCTTATGGATTGCTGAATTAAATGTTGAAATAGAATGGATTCAGTTGATAATTCATGTTTTCATCTTATGAATTGAAGTTGGAAATTCAGTTCTAGTTTATATCTTTTTGTATGCTTGTAGAAGATGCATTTGAGTGGAATTATTAACTTAGAATTGTATGAGTTCTTACTTGTACTACTCAACTTGTTAAAGTGGTTTAATTAAGGTATAAGATTGTGTCTTATTTGTATGGCCTGCTGGGATTTGATAAAACCCAATTGAAAGCATGGTAGTTGGTTGCAAAATAGCTACCATAGTCGTAATCTTGCCTACCCATTAAGTTTCAGCATTCTTAAGCAATTCGTGATGACCCATTTAGTGAAATTTGTATTTGAACACTCACGCATCCCGAAGGTCCCAATTCTCACTTGTTAAATCCCTCTTTAAATCATGTTTGTTACAATCAATCATTTAAACTCCTTTCATTTGATAATTGAAAACTTGACGATTTACATTATGCATCGATTCATTTGCTTACATCTACAAAAAACTAGATCACTTTAGTACTTCATACTTGAATTCTATACTTAGCTCCATTCCTCGTGGAATCAACCCCAATTCCTCATTGGGTTTATATTGCTAACGATCGCCTACATCTTGAATTGTGATACGTGTAGTTGAGCATTCTCAAAATTGTCGCCGCTGTCGGGGAATGGCATTTAGAATTCTTTTATTGACGTATTTGAGTGAATTAGTTTGATTTTAGTCGAATTTACTTATTAGTCTTTTCATTGTTTATTATCAACAAGTGACAACATGAGTGACGGTGATAGTGATGTTGGTCATAATAATGATATGCATCATGTGAATGATAATGTTGGTAATTTTTTGACTTCAATGTATCTCAAGTTTGAAGTGTTGGGGCTATACGCTTGCCCTCTACTATGGGTAATGCCATCTTTCATGTGACCGGAACCATGCTTCAGCTATTGTAAATCAAAGGCTCCTTTTGAGGACTTGCTCATGAGGACCCCATGAGCATCTTCAGAACTTTTTGGATGTCTGCAACCCTTTCACATTCAAGAACATCTCTCAAGAGTCAATTCGACTATGGTTGTTTCCTTTCTCTCTAACCGGGGAGGGAACAAAGTGGTTGGCTGAACTACCAAGAGACTCAATTACTTCTGGGGTGGAACTGACGGAACCATTCACTGAACGATTCTTTCCCCCTTCGAAAGTGGTGAAGTTGAGAGATGGTATTCAAAACTTCAAGAGACTTGATGGTGAACAAATCCATGAGATATGGCTCAGATTCCAAAAGCTTCTTCTACAATGCCCTACTCATGGTTTACCTGATAATGTGTTGTTGCAATACTTCTACCGTAGCCTTGATTCAGTGAACAAGTCGATAGCTGATAGTTTAATTCATGGTGGGATCATGAGACAGCCATTTCCTATTGCATCAGCGTTCCTAGACGATATGACTAAAATCAATCGGGCGTGGCACAAAAGGGAAGACATAGTATCACCTCTTATGGTTGGAACGACTAAGGAGCAAATTGAAAAAGATCATGAACATGATGCGAACATGGCAAAGATAATGACTTAGATTGATTTACTGACAAAACATGTAATGGGTGTGGGTTCTAAAGCCATTAATGCAGTTGCTATGAGCACAGATGATGCGGCATTTGAAACCATGTACAACGAAGAAGTCCAATTGTGTCGAATCAAATGATGGGTTCTCATCCGAGCTATCAAAAGCCGGGTGGGAATCAAGGTTGGAACAAAGACCAAGGTGTGGTTGGAGAGATAATCGGGAGTGGCTAGATCGAGGTACCAATTAGAGAGATGGTGAGAGAGATCGGTATGTGCCTCCACATGATCGTCCTAAAGTTACCGAACCAAAGGCTGATCCCGAGAGCTTTAGGACTGAAGATATGCTTGCTCGAATTTTGCATAAAATGGAAGGTTAAGGAAAAGTACTCAAGGAGATGAAGGTTGATTTCTCTTCTCTAAATCAAACGGCGACTTCTCACTCACCTTCAATTAAACATCTTGATGCACAAATGGTCCAAATATCCACCCAATTGCATCAATGACCAAATGGTGGCCTTCCTAATGAAACATTGGCTAGTCTGATGAATAATATTGCCCAATGTATGGCAATCGTAACTCGGAGTGGCAAAGTCTCAGACAGTGATGTGGTTGAGGGTGCGGAGGCTAAAAGGAGTGAAATTTCACCTATAGTGTGTAATGATGAAGGTCTTGAAGATTGTGAGAACAATGATGCTCCTGACAGAGATGGTGATTCAACTAATGGTGTTGTTCCTTGTGGAACTCCTACCCCTAAGGTGGGGGATGTGTCTAATTCAGTTTCTCTAAAGCCGTTGCGTAAAATTAACCCACCGTTTCCACAAAGGTTGAAGAAGAGAGATGACAATGCAAAATTTCAAAAGTTTCTCTCTATTTTTTAGTCTCTCTCTATAAATCTTCCGTTGGTTGATGTATTACTAGAAATGCCAGGGTATGCTAAGTTTATAAAGGAATTGGTCACGAAAAAGAGAAGTATGGACTTTGAAACGGTTGAGATATCCCATCGTTGCAGCACTATTATGTCAAATGTCGTTGCTAAAATGGATGATCCGGGAGCATTCACGATACCTTGCACTATTGGGGTGTTCAAGTTTGCTAAAGCATTGTGTGATTTGGGATCTAGTATTAACTTTATGCCATATGCTATTTTTATGCATCTTGGGCTAGATGAGACTAAGTCAACCACAATGCGACTTCTCATGGCGGATAATTCTATTAAGCGACCTATTAGTGTTCTTTAGGATATTTTGGTAAAGGTTGACAAGATAATTTTTCCAGTAGATTTCGTTATTCTTGATTTCGAGATGGATGCTGAGATCCCAATTATTCTTGGTAGACCATTTTTGCCTACCGGAAGAACTTTGGTTGATGTGGAGAGTGGTGACTTGAAATTTAGAGTTAATGAGGTGGAAGTAACCTTTAATGTGTGTAAGTTTATGAAACAACCCAATGACATCCATGTGGTATCGGTTATTGATGTGATCGATGAAGCGGTTGGTAGTATAGGTGAATTTTTTTTTATTGGTGACTCCTTGGCGGCTGTCCTTTTGAATTATAATGGGGAAGAGATCCAAGATTATGATGAAGTGGTGGCTGCTTTAACGGGTTTAGGTTCTTACTCAAAAACTCCTTTGAAGATTAAAATTTATTTGAAAGATAGAGAAAAGCCTTCCACGAAGCTGCCCATTGAAGCACCTCCGAAGCTTTAGTTGAAAACTCCTCCTTCTCATCTTCAATATGTATTTTTGGGGGCTAACAATACATTGCCGGTAATCATTGTAGCCGACCTACTTGAAGGGCAAGTACAAGCACTTGTTAGTATGTTAAAAAGATTTATCAAAGCTATGGGATGGACAATTCCTGATATTGTAGGGATTCCTCCCAATATTTGCACGCACAAGATTCAGTTGGAAGTTGATTGTAAACCTAGTGTCAAGCATCAAAGGAGGTTGAATCCTCCAATGTAAGAAGTAGTCAAGAAGGAAATCATCAAATGGTTAGATGCGAGTGTGGTTTACCCTATTGCAGATAGCAAGTGGGTGAGCCCGGTTCAATGTGTCCCAAAGAAGGTGGTACGATCGTGGTCCCGAATGAGAAAGGTGCACTTGTGCCAATGCGAGCAGTTATCGGTTGGCGTGTGTGCATGGACTATAGAAAGCTTAATTCAGCAACTGAGAAAGATAATTTTCCAATGCCCTTTATGGACAAAATGCTTAATAGATTGGCGGGGCGTGGATGGTATTGCTTCTTTGATGGTTACTCCAGTTAGAATCAAATATCCATAACACTGGAGGATCATGACAAACCAACTTTCACTTCTCCCTATGGAACATTTGCATTTAAACGAATGCCTTTTGGGTTGTGTAATGCACTGGCAACGTTCCAATGGTGTATGTTGTCTATTTTTGCTGATATGGTTGAGGACTCAATTGAGGTTTTTATAAATGATTTTTCCATAGTTGGGGATTCATTTGAAAAATGCCTTGAACAGTTGGAATGAGTCTTACAAAGATGAGTCGAAACAAACCTCGTGCTTAATTGAGAGATGTTTCATTTCATGGTGAAAAAAAGGGATTCTTTTGGGGCACAAGATTTCAGGGAAAGTTAAACAAGTGGATCAAGTAAAGGTTAAAATTATTGCCAAGCTACCACCCCCTATCTCAGTGAAGGGTGTCTGAAGCTTCTTAGGGCATGAGGATTTCTACAAGCCGTTTATAAAAGATTTCTCCAAGATAGCTCATCCACTTTGCAAGCTACTTGAGAAGGACAGTGTTTTTTTTTTGATGAAGCACGTATGATTGCTTTTGAGTGTCTAAAGGAGAAACTTATGTCGGCTCCGATCATTCTTGCTCCGGATTGGGATAGTCCATTCGAGTTAATGTCTGATGCTAGTGGCATTGCCTTGGGTGTTGTACTTGGTAAACATAGAGGCAACTTATTCCACCCGGTACACTATGAAAGCAAGATCTTAAATGTGGAACAAAGGAACTACACTGTTATCGAACAAGAGTTGTTGGCTGTAGTGTACGCTTTTGAGAAATTCTGAGCTTATTTAGTGGGAACTAAGGTACTGGTGCACACTGACCATGCAGCTATACACTATTTAATGGCAAAAAAGGATGCCAAACAATAGCTGATTCGATGGGTGCTGTTATTTCAAGAGTTCGATTTTGAGGTCAAAGACTGGAAAGGATGTGAAAATCAGGTGGCTGATCATCTATCTGTCACGACCCAAGCCTAGGGCCTAGATGTGACCGGCGAATGGGGAACCCGAAGGAATCCCAAACAAGCCTCATAGCGTATCATTACACATCCTTGGTCGCGGAAGCAATTAAATGACCATAAGCGATAAGCATAGTCAAGGGGAAATCGGGACTAAGGGAGCAAGAAGAAAAAAAAAATGATACATAAATACCATAGATGAGTCAAGCTCAAGCATAAAACACAACTTGTCCAACACCACCTCTAAACATGAGTACTTAGCGGGGGCCAAGACAAACTACCGGGCTCACCCTCATAGTCAAAACATAACTAGAAAGGAAAAGTTTTATACATAGCAAAAGATCATGAGCAACGTCCCCGAAATGGAGGACTCACCAATAACCACTATAGAAAATCGTACTAGCCACGCGGAGGAGGATGTCAAGCGGTGCTCCGGTCCCTACATGGTGACATCATGTAGGCATAGAGTATGCGTTAGTACATTTGAATGTACTAAGTATATGGGATGCTATGCAATGCTACATTAGATGGACATCATAGGAAAAATGCGTAATCATACCCAATAGATAGCATATTAATAAAATGATATGTATAATGATGCTTACATAAAAATCATATTTAGTGGGACGTAGTACATGTGTGGCGAGTGACCATCAATATAGTATTTCCAAGGCCTACCACCCCCTTGGAGAGGCGAAAGAGGTACAAACCCCTCAATATGGTTACACGGGCCTACCACCCCCCGTGCTAGGGACCAAGGTACAAACCACTCGATATGGTTACACGGGCCTACCACCCCCCGTGCTAGGGACCAAGGTACAAACCCCTCGATATGGTTACACGGGCCTACCACCCCCCGTGCTAGGGACCAAGGTACCAACCCCTCGATATGGTTATACGGGCCTACTACCCCCCGTACTAGGCAACCAAGGTACAAACCCCTCGATATGGTTATACGGGCCTACTACCCCCGTACTAGGCATGGTCGACTCACAACACTTATTTAGAGAAAATCATATACATGTGTCCATTTCATCATCATTTCAGTAATTACATAACCATCCGTCTCATAGGACGTACCTTGGACCTTCCCTTTCCTAAGAATTCTATAAATGGGCATTTTATCAAACACATGGTGGGCAATTGTTCATGTAAATGAAATCATGTATTTCAAGAATACTAATTCCAACCAATTCAAAAATCCATATAAATCAGCCCACCAACAACATACATATATATATCAACCTTCATAATTTGATCATGGACGCATGTAAACCATAAACATCACATAATAATTCCATTTCATGATAATATGCAAAATGGACCATAATAGGGTGTGTAGTAGTAATTCCATAATTCAAGAGTTCATAAATAATCATAAGGACCCATAAACTTGAAGTAGAAATAGAGGATAAATGGTTGGACTTGTGGAAAGGAAAGGTTTCCACAATCAAACCCACATACCTCAACTTTGGAGAATCCTTGATGAAGATTGGAATGGAGAATCGAAGCTTGAGATTGAGTCTTGAATCCGGAATTAGAGCTTGAGATGTTTGAATTTGGTTGAAGATCTTGGTGGAATTTGGAGAGAGGAGAGTGTTTTTGGAGTTTAGAAAATGACTAAGTATGGGACATATCCCCTTTTTATAAAAAATGACTCCAACCCGCCTAGAAAATTCGCTCACTGGAAATTGAAAAATCTGCACAGACAGGTTTTACGAAAATGGTCATAACTCCCTCATCCTAACGCGGAATAAGGTGAAACCAAGTGCGTTGGAAAGCTAACGCAAAGAGCTTTAATTTGATAGGTTCAGCCCTTCCAGTTCCTTGTGTGCTAAGAGATATGCCCCTTTAAAGTTGACCCTCCCAAATCGCAATTTTTGCGATTTTCGAATTTTGATACGGTTGTTCTAAATTCGGGTTAGACCCATTTCCCACTCAATTTGACCCCACAAATAAGAATATGAAGTCGAATTTCCGAAATCATGCACGGATTTTGAGATATATGGAAATTACAATTATAGGTGTTTCTGAAGCACATTTTCGGGCATTTTTGGGGTCGTTTCAATATCTCCCCCTTGGGAACATTCGTCCCCGAATGTTAAAGAAACGTACATGAGAGACACAAACATGGCAATTTCAGGCCACATAAGGATGCAACAATGCACTTACACCTTATTTCAAAACCTCAACATAGTTGTAAAACCACAATGAACTTGTCAACTTAAGCATGAATGTATGCAATGACATGGGGCTGAACTTAAGACCTGAGATTTTATAAAGGGCTCAGATCAATACCTTAGGCTCGAGTGGAGTGGAAAAGATAAGGATATCGCCTTTGCATGTCCGCTTCGGCCTCCCAAGTAGCACTTTCAACTTGTTGATTTCTCCAAAGGACTTTAATGGAAGCCACATCTTTGTTTCTCAACCTCTTCACTTGTCTATCTAAAATCTGAACCGGAACCTCTTCATAGGTCAAATTATCTTCAACAACACCCACAACATCAAGAGACACAATGGCATTCGGATCACCCACACACTTCCTCAACATAGACACATGAAATACCGGATGAACCAAATCCATCTCGCTAGGCAATTCCAACTCATAAGCTACCTTGCCAATTCTCCTCATCACCTTATAAGGACCCACGTATCTTGGGCTCAACTTGCCCTTCTTACCAAAATGAACCACACCCTTCATGGGTGTCACCTTCAAATAAACCCAATCACCAACTCGAAATTCAAGAGCCCTTCTCATCACATCGGCATAGGACTTTTGGCGACTTTGGGCCATCTTCAACCTTTCTCTAATCATCCTAACCTTCTCAAGAGCCTCCATAACTAGGTCTGGTCCTAACAAGGCCACCTCACCAACCTCAAACCACCCAACCGGTGATCTACAACGCCTCCCATAGAGAGCCTCAAAAGGAGCCATACCGATGCTAGAATGATAGCTATTGTTATAGGCAAACTCAATCAATGGAAGATGATCATCCCAACTACCCTTAAGCTCCAATACACAAGCCCTAAGCATATCCTCAAGTGTTTGGATAGTCCTTTCGGCTTGTCCATCCGTTTGCGGGTGAAAGGCCGTAGAAAGCTTGACTCTCGTACCTAGACCCCTTTGGAAAGACTTCCAAAAGTGTGAAGTAAATTGAGTACCACGGTCCGATATGATGGATAGAGGAATCCCATGCAACCTTACCAAGTCATGAATATATAACCTTGCATAATCTTCCGCCCCATATGTTGTCTTTACCGGTAGAAAATGAGCCGATTTTTTGTCATCCTATCAACCACCACCCAAATAGAATCAAAACCTTTTCTAGTCTTGGGTAAACCAACTACAAAATCCATATTAATTTCTTCCCACTTCCAAGTAGGAATCTCTATGTCTTGGGTTAGACCACCCGGCCTTTGATGTTCGGCCTTGACTTGTTGACAATTATGACAACCGGAGACGAATTTGGCAATGTCCTTCTTCATGCCTCTCCACCAATACACATCCCTCAAATCTCTATACATTTTGGTGGAACCGGGTGGATGGAGTAGGAAGAATTATGAGCCTCCTCAAGAATTTTCTCCCTCAAACCATCAACACAAGGCACACACAACCTACCTTGGTACCTAAGGGCACCATCTCCCCTTGGGAGAAAACTTCCACCTTGCCCTCTTTCACCAAGGCCTTCAATTCAAACAAGGAAGAATCAAGATCTTGTTTTTTGCTATCACCCCATCAACCAAGGAAGACCTAGCACCATCAACAACGACCACCCCACCATTACCAACCTCTTCCAACCTAACCCCCTACCTAGCCAACCGATGTACCTCCCTAGCCATTTCCCTATCACCAATATCAACATTGAGCTAGGCTACCCATAGACACCCTATCAAAGCATCCGCCACCACATTAGCTTTACCGGGATGATAATGCACACTCATATCATAATCTTTTAAGAAATTCTAGCCACCTTCTTTGTCTCAAGTTGAGATCTTTTTTTTTGGGTGAAGACATAATGAGGCCTCTTATGATCGGTGAAAACACATCGACATGCTTACCCCAGTACAAATAATGGACGACCAAATTTAAAGGCAAACACCACCGCGGCTAATCAAGATCATGCGTTAGATAGTTCTTTTCATGCACTTTGAGTTTCTAGAAGCATAGGCTATCACCTTACCATTATTTGCATCTAGCGACACAACCCAAAGCCAACTCTAGAAGCAATTCACAATACACAACAAATCCCTCAAGCCCATTCCGGTAGTGACAATATAGGAGCGACACAAGTTATATCTTTCAAGGTTTGAAAAACTCCTTTTCGCACTCGTCGGTCCACTCAAACTTAGCCTTCCTTTTGTGTCAACACTTAGTCATGGGAAAGAAGTAGAAGAAAACCCATTGCACAAATCTCCCGGTATGTAACCCGCTAAGGCCAAGAAGCTCCTAATATCCGACGGGGTCAATGGCCTTAGGCCAATTTCTAATCACATCGGTTTCTTAGGGTCTACCTTAATTACCATCCCCGACACCACATGACCTAGGAAGGCAACCTCCCTCAACCAAAATTCACACTTTTCATACTTGGCATACAACTTCTCCTCTCTTAATCTTTGCAACACAACCCTCAAGTGACCCATATGTTCTTCCTCGCTATGCGAATAGATTAAAATATCATCAATGAAGACCACAACAAAGGAATCAAGGTAGGGTTTAAAGACCTTATTCATTAGGTCCATGAAGGTAGCCGGTGCATTGGTCAACCCAAAGGACATGACCACAAATTCATAATGTCCATACCTAGTCCGGAAGGCTGTCTTGGGAATGTCACCCTCCCTCACCTTCACTTGATGATACCCAGACCGAAGATCAATCTTAGAGAAGTGGCTAGCCCCTTGCAATTGGTCGAACAAGTCATCAATCCTAGGAAGAGGATATTTATTCTTGACGGTGACCCTATTGAGTTGCCAGTAATCAATACACATCCTAAGGGACCCATCTTTCTTCTTCACAAACAACACCGGTGCACCCCATGGTGATTGGCTAGGCCTAATAAAACCCTTCTCCAACAAGTCCCTCAATTGTTCTTTCAACTCCTTTAACTCCGCCGGGGCCATACGGTAAGGGGAATAGAAATGGGTTGAGTATCGGGGAGGAGGTCTATGCCAAATCTATTTCCCTTTCGGGAGGAACACCGGGAAGGTCATTAGGAAAGACATCAAGGAATTCATTTACGACCGGAACCGACTCTATAAGAAGGGTTTTGGACTCCACATCCCTAACCCTCACGAGGTGATAGAGACACCCTTTAGAGATCAACTTACGGGCTTTAATGCAAGAGATGAATCTACCCTTGACTACCACCATTTGGGCTTTCCCACTCAAGATGCGGTTCACTTGGAATTGGGAACTTGACCCTACGGGTTCTACAATCTGAATAGAGCAAAGTATGCAGTGCAACCAATCCAATCCAAGAACAACATCAAAATCGACCCATGTTCAATTCAACAAGATCACAAGGCAATATTTTATGCAAGATGCAAATAGGACAATTTCTATAGACCTTCCTAGCAACAATATATGCACAAAATAGGAGTAGACACCTTATATGACTCACGCAACGAGTCGGGCTCGTCTTCCTCTTGTATTAGACATGATCTTGCATAGCAAAGAACAACCGTTAGGGAAGAAATTAATTCAACTCTACAGCACGACTTAGAACATAGAGAAGGGAAACAATTCCTAAAACGTCTCATAGCCTCCTACTCATAGTTGTGGTGCACAACACAACCATGAATCGGACTCTAATCAACGCGGTGTGTTGGACTCCGAGGATCATTCAAACCTAGTGGCTCTGATACCAAGTTTGTCACGCCCAAGCTAGGGGCCTAGAATGTGACCGGCGAATGGGGAACCCGAAGGAACCCCAAACAAGCCTCATAGCGTATCATTACACATCCTTGGAAGCGGAAGCAATTAAATGACCATAAGCGATAAGCATAGTCAAGGGGAAATCGGGACTAAGGGAGCAAGAAGAAAAAAAAAATTATACATAAATACCATAGATGAGTCAAGCTCAAGCATAATACACAACTTGTCCAACACCACCTCTAAACATGAGTACTTAGCGGGGGCCAAGACAAACTACCGGGCTCACCCTCATAGTCAAAACATAACTAGAAAGGAAAAGAGTTATACATAGCAAAAGATCATGAGCAACGTCCCCGAAATGGAGGACTCACCAATAACCACTATAGAAAATCGTACTAGCCACGCGGAGGAGGATGTCAAGCGGTGCTCCGGTCCCTACATGGTGACATCATGTAGGCATAGAGTATGCGTTAGTACATTTGAATGTACTAAGTATATGGGATGCTATGCAATGCTACATTAGATGGACATCATAGGAAATATGCGTAATCATACCCAATAGATAGCATGATTAATAAAATGATAGTATAATGATGCTTACATAAAAATCATATTTAATGGGACGTAGTACATGTTGTGGCGAGTGACCATCAATATAGTATTTTCGCAAGGCCTACCACCCCTTGGAGAGCGAAAGAGGTACAAACCCCGCAATATGGGTTACACGGCTACCACCCCCCTTGCTAGGACCAAGGTACAAACCCCTCGATATGGTTACACGGGCCTACCATCCCCCCCGTGCTAGGGACCAAGGTACCAAACCCCTCGATATGGTTACACGGGCCTACCACCCCCCGTGCTAGGGACCAAGGTACAAACCCCTCGATATGGGTTATACGGGCCTACTACCCCCCGTACTAGGCAACCAAGGTACAAACCCCTCGATATGGTTATACGGGCCTACTACCCCCCGTACTAGGCATGGTCGACTCACAACACTTATTTAGAGAAAATCATATACATGTGTCCATTTCATCATCATTTCAGTAATTACATAACCATCCGTCTCATAGGACGTACCTTGGACCTTCCCTTTCCTAAGAATTCTATAATGGGCATTTTATCAAACACAAGGTGGGCAATTGTTCATATAAATGAAATCATGTATTTCAAGAATACTAATTCCAACCAATTCAAAAATCCATATAAATCAGCCCACCAACAACATACATATATATATCAACCTTCATAATTTGATCATGGACGCATGTAAACCATAAACATCACATAATAATTCCATTTCATGATAATATGCAAAATGGACCATAATAGGGTGTGTAGTAGTAATTCCATAATTCAAGAGTTCATAAATAATCATAAGGACCCATAAACTTGAAGTAGAAATAGAGGATAAATGGTTGGACTTGTGGAAAGGAAGGTTTCCACAATCAAACCCACATACCTCAACTTTGGAGAATCCTTGATGAAGATTGGAATGGAGAATCGTAGCTTGAGATTGAGTCTTGAATCCGGAATTAGAGCTTGAGATGTTTGAATTTGGTTGAAGATCTTGGTGGAATTTTTGGAGTTTAGAAAATGACTAAGTATGGGACATATCCCCTTTTTATAAAAAATGACTCCAACCCGCCTAGAAAATTCGCTCACTGGAAATTGAAAAATCTGCACAGACAGGTTTTACGAAAATGGTCATAACTCCCTCATCCTAACGCGGAATAAGGTGAAACAAAGTGCGTTGGAAAGCTAACTCAAAGAGCTTTAATTTTATAGGTTGCAGCCCTTCCAGTTCCTTGTGTGCTAAGAGATATGCCCCTTTAAAGTTGACCCTCCAAATCGCAATTTTTGCGATTTTTGAATTTTGATACGGTTGTTCTAAAATTCGGGTTAGACCCATTTCCCACTCAATTTGACCCCACGAATAAGAATATGAAGTCGAATTTCCGAAATCATGCACGGATTTTGAGATATATGGAAATTACAATTATAGGTGTTTCCGAAGCACATTTTCGGGCATTTTTGGGGTCGTTTCACTATCGAGACTCGAAACAAATGTTGTTGTGCCAGGTGATAAGGATATTGAAGATGTTTTTCCTAATGAGATGGTCATGATGAACTCTAAGGGTTCCATTCCTTGGTATGCTGATCTAACCAATTATGTCGTGTGTGGGATTATTTCGGACGGGCTGGCATTCTATCAATGGCAAAGTCAATATCTTGCACTAGGGAAGGCCAGGAAGGTCGGCAAGAAACACATCAGCAAACTCTCGGACTATAGGCACTGAATCAACTGTAGGGCCCTCCCTACTAACACCTCTAACATACACAGAATAGGCAAAATATCCGCCAGTCACTAGCCTATGAGCCTGAACATATGAAATCACTCCAACCGACGGGCGACTACGAAAGCCCTGACACACCACCGGTGGAATTCCAAGCATGGCTAAAGTAACAGTTTTGGCATAAAATCCAAGACAGTCCGGTGAGGGGATACCCAATCAATGCCCAAAATCACATCTAAATCAACCATACAAAGTACAATAAGATCAACCAGAGTGTCCTGCCCCTGAATAGTCACCACACAAGAACTACTAACCTAATCCGCTACTAAAGAATCCCCTACTGGGGTAGAAATATGCAAAGGTACATATAAGGTCTCAGGACTCACTCTGAATCAAGGAAAATAATAAGCCGACACATATGATTAAGTAGAACTAGGACCAAATAAGGTTGAAGCAGATTGATGCCATAAAAGAACTGTACCTATGATCACATCATCAGATGCCTCGGCCTCTCCTTTGGCTGGAGATGCATAGAAATTACCCTGGGTACCTCTACCCCGCGCATCCGCTCTACAACCTGTCCTGCCTCCCGGAGGACCTCCCTGAGCACCCTGCTGCTGACCTCCTTCTCTAGCTGGAGGTGCTACCGCTGAAACTGGTCTCGCCTCCTGAGGAGCTGGTAAAGCTTATCTTGAGACAGGGCACTTCCTGGACCAATGAACAAGCTCCCCACAAGTAAAGAAACTCTACGAAGATTTGCTCACAGCTGAAGGCCGACCACCCCGACCTGACGAACCTGCCTAGAACCCACCTCGACCCTGACTCGGGCCAGCACTATGGCAACTCTAATGGTGCTGCTTATTCTCTAAGGTCTGCAATGAAGCATGGAATAGCCGACTGGGCTGACCTGGCTGAAACCTATGATGACCCTGATCTCAGATATCCCTCGGCCTATGACGGGTCCCGCTGTAGCTATCATCAGATCTTGCCCTCTTGCCGCTTCCCCAGTGGGACTCGCGACATGGCTGCTCAATAGTGTGGGCATGGTCCACCACATCTAGAAAAGAACGGCACGCAGATAACATGGACTGCGACTCAATCCTCAACTGCAGCCTAACACCCCTAATAAAATATCAGACCCGCTCCTCCTCTGAAGATAGGATCATTGTGGCATGACGGGAAAATCAAGAAATCTAGCGTCATACTCGGATAAGGTCATGGAGCCCTGCTCCAACCTCAAGAAATCATTACGAAGTCGATACCTGACGCTCCGTGGAATATATTTTGAAAGAAAAGCCTCTGAAAACTCCGTCAACGATACCGGTGGTGAACCAGCTGGCTTGGTCTTGATAAAAGAACGTCACCACTGTTTGGCCGGTCCGTCTAGTTGATATGCCGTGAATTCGGCTCCCCTAGACTCCACTAGGCCAAAATTCTGTAATCGCTCCCGGCAAGTAGTGATAAACTCATGCGTGTCTCCCCTATAGGCTCGAAACACCTCGGTGGTGATAGCCCGAGAAACACCCCGAGCATCTTCTACTCTCGTAGTGGCATAACCCCATCCAAAGGGTTCGATTGGACCGTGGCTGGTACTGGCAACTGATGAACCTCTGGAGCCGCTACTGAAGGCTTGCCCTGCTGTGCTAGAATCGGCTCTAGGACTGTTGCTGGGGCTTGCTACTGCTGCTGCTGCATACCCTCGATAGCAGCTAGAATCTGGGCAAGCATGCCCTGAAGATCAGGGGCGACAGATGGTGCGGGCACTAGCTGGGATGGTCCCGGCCCCACTGACTGAGGAGGAATTTGCTCTCTATTAGACTCCGGCTCTGTCTCCAGCTCCGAAGTCCTCGCTCTATCGTGGCCTGCTGCCGCAACACCACCTCGACCTCGGGGTCGATCTCTACTGCTAGTGTGAGCCATCCTGCAACAAAGTGAAGCAAGTGAGATTTCGTGAAACCAAACACAAAATGACGCACGAAAAAAAATCAAAACAAGAAAACCTCCTACAAACACCCTGTAGCCTCTCGAAGATAGGTCACGAACGTCTTCGCGCCGATCCGCAGGACTTTACTAGATGCTAGCTCTTTACAAGTGAGGGCAACAAACCTGGAGCTCTTATACCAACTTGTCACGACCCAATCTCTCGAGTCATGATGGAGCCTACCACCCCACCAGTAGGCCAGCAAAAACCCTATCCCGGAACTTAACAGTAATATGATTAAGGGTGGAAACTAACCTCAGCTAAGTAGTAACATAAAATGAGAACAAACAAGAGAAGGCGGAAAGGAAACCAAAACCATATATATACAAAACACCTCACAGAACCTGGAAGTCACAAGTACAGAACTACTAACAAGAGTATAAGTCCAAAAAGTGCACCACAGAAACAAACTTTCTCGACAGTAAAAGAAAAGTCATAATATAAATACAGAAGGAGACAGGTAACCCCAGAACACCATGTGCTCACCCTCGTCTCCAGAACAGACATCTGCAGACTCGAACTCAACGCTGATGACTGGTGCTCGGACTTGCATCACTAAAATAGATGTAGAGTGTAGCATGAGTACCCAAACAACAGGTACCCAGTAAGCATCATAGGCCGATGGAGCAAGAAAGGAAAAAATAGGAAGACAAGATAGAATCAAACACAACAGAAGTCAACAAAATATGAAAAATGTAAACGAAAATTAAAGATAAGAATATCACAACTAAACCAAACTGGGCCCCCCATAAGACCCGCTAGGCACACTCAAGCACGGACAAACAAGAACTCGAATGGACCCCCTTAAGCCCTTTAGATACACAGAGAATCTACGTTACGGAAACAAGGAAACCCAAACTCCAAAAGCCTTATCAGCCATGGGCTTCGAACCCAATAAAGATAGCACGTGGGCCTCGAGCCCAATAAAGATAGCACCTGGGCCTCGAACCCAACCATCAGTCTCAAGCTGGAAATAACAGACTCTAACCATGTAAGATTAACCTCGGACTGGAAATAAGGGACTCAAACCGTAATCAAAAGAACCTGAGCCTCGAACCTAAACCAACAGTCTCAAGCTAGAAATAACGGAGTCTAACCGTGTAACATCATCCTCGAACTAGAAGTAACACCTCTCGCTCAACAGTCTCGAGATGGAAATAACGAACTCTAACCGTGTAACGACAGACTCTGACGGGAGCTAGCATCCCTCGCTTAACAGTCTCCAGCGGGAAATATCGGACTCTAACCGTGTAACGTCAGACTCAACTGGAGCAAGCCGCCTCGAATAGAATCTAGCCACCATCAACCAACTTAACACAAGGCTATACACTGCTGGATGCCACCCCCACAAGGATATCAACCGAAGGCTCTCAGCCTATCACAACCCAACCGTCAATAGGCGCAATAGCTAAATCTTCCGGCAGCACGCTTGAACCACAGAGATAGGAAGAGAAAGAATAGAAAATCCTAAAAGACACGAAAACACCTAAACTAAGGCCCATACTATCAGACCAAAGTATGCTATACTAGTCTACAAGTATCTAGTCCATCCGAATCGACGTCAGATACATACTAAAGTCAATCAGGTGCATAGGACTAAGGCAATACTACCCTAACTTATTCTAAGGTCGGAAATAAATCACCGCAATCAAAAAACACAAGAAAATATCTCGAACCCACGCATGCTACAATAGATAACTACCCAACAGGTAGCCCACAAGAAATCATCATTAACCCAATTCGACAACACACACTAAAGCATGATACTAACCCCGAACAACACAAAAGATCAACTCTAAATGAAGAAATAACAGAAGAAGAATAGAAGTACTAGCTACCCAACCCAGATTCACACAAGTCAACAAGTAATCACGCATTCAAGCTCAATCTAGGAAGAAGGGAAGCCGTAACCTACTAAAAGGCAAATCACACACGCTCCAAGTCTCTTTACCGGAGTTTTCCCCTTTCGAACGGACTCATACTGCTGACATGCTGAAAAAAATAGAGTCATAGCGTCAATACGGTAGTTTAGACACTAAAATCTTAAAAATTTGAGACAGACCAATTTCAGAGTGAAAATTTAGAAACGTGGGACCCGTTTTAGATTTTCTGGAATAGACTCCTTGAAGAGATCCGAAATCCTCTGCCGAACTTGTATTCCAAAATGGAACACCTATTGGGGCTCGGATCAGCTCCCAACAGCCAATAACAAGTAAAAATAAAACATTACAACTACAAGACTAGGATAGCAACTTACGCCTCGAATTCATGAAAATCGAGGAATACCCAACGCAAACAGAACAAACACCTACACAGCCAACGAGAATCTGAATGCCTGGGACTTTAAATCACCAAAAACCGATTACATATGAGGTAGATATGAATTTCCAAACTTTTCTCCAAATGAGCCTCGACCTCACCTTTATAAGCACTGCCACCCGCTAACCTCCGCGAACATAGCCAAGGCCCCGAAAATGGGGAGGGAAGACTAAAACTACTCCGCAAACGTGGCTAGGGGCCTGTGAATGTTAAGAGAAGGGACTCAGACCTCCGCAAACACAGAACCCTATCCGCAAACGCAGAGAAAAAACTCCCTCAGGCTTCCCAGCCCAATCCGTGAACGCGGAGAAGGATACCTCAGACCTCCGCGAACGTAGATCCTCGCTCGCGAATGCAGAGAAGACAGGCCCACACCTCCGTGAACGCGGAGCCAATTGCACGAACTCTGAGAAGGAATTGGTCTATAGATATCAGCTGTGCACCAGCTGAGGTTTGGGATTTCCCAAAACTTCGACGGGGTGCTCGGAAATCGTTCGGAACCCCGTGCATGCAAAGAAGATATTCTACCCTATAAAATTCGACGTTCCGAACTCAATGTCGGAGTCACAATTTCCATACGAGGTTGTTTCAACAAACGTGGGTCCCACACCCAATGGGCCATTTCTTCCAAATTCTACTAGAGGCCTCAGAATTTTATCAGAAGCTCCCTGAAGTTCTCGACAGATAATTCTAGACCAAACTTGGCATTCCAAAACTAACTACACTGACAGAATTCTCATATGAGCGCATTTATAAAGAATGTAGACCAAACTCAACTTTAAGCCAAATTTCGAAGGCTAAAGAGCTAACTAGCCCCAAAATCATACCGGAAGCCCCATCAGTCAGGCCAACCATGCTTCTAGTGTAAATTTGCCACCCCGGAGCTGATGGAACCGTCAGAATTCCCATCTGAGGTTGTTTACCTGAAGTTATGACCGAAATCAACTTTTCAAGGTTCAAAAGCTCAACAATAGGAAAACATGCCTGAAAGCCAAATTAACGTCCAGGCAATCGAACCTACATTGCCCGCAAGTCAGAAATGACTTGGGGTCGCTACAGGAATTCTCTAACCGACAGAAAAGAGGCACAAACACGCAAATGACATGAAAGGTCATTACAGTGAATTAGGGTCAAAATGTGAAATTCCAAATCTCCTTAGATGCTAGTCACATTTCTTCTCTGCGTTCGCGGAGGTAAGCGTAACTACACTCCACGTTCATGGAGAAAGCACCGTGTTTGTGGTACTCAGAAAAGTTACATTCCATGTTTGCGGAGGATGTCCCATGTTCGCAGTTCATAGCCGGCTAGAACTTCGCGGTCACGCCCATATCTCCGCGTTCGCAAAGATTACTGCACTGCCAACTCAAATTTCTCTATTTTCTGCTCCATTTTGCCCCAATTTCCATTCTTTTCCATCAAAACTTCTTTTTAAACAACATGTACCTGAAAAAACCATATTCAAAGGAAATTAGCCTCTTTCACTACTCGAGTGCCACAAAATCATACGAGAAGGACTCCAAATGAGTGAAAATCACCCACTCATCAACACACCCAACTTTGAAACTTTTCTTGTCCTCAAGCAAAACAAAATCAAAAGCACAAGAGACAGTAAATTTAATCACAATACATTCTCATTCCAAATAAAGATCAAGATCATGACTTTGGTTGGTACTAACAAATAGTCTTCAAGCAAACTATTCATAAAATCAACCCCTCATTCTCATGGAACATTTTTCAAAAACCATGAATCATTAAGTGACAACAACTCAAACTCAAGAAATGACTCAACTCTTTAGCTTTTCTACATGCTCACTTGATGCAATTAGGAATTTCCAAAATCACCACTCAAGCAACCTATATTCCCTCACAAGAAAGAAATGTCCCAAAACACTCACAAAGTATTTACAACCAAGGGACAAGGACACAAACACTCACATTCAAAAAAGAACATCTCATGAACACAAATGCCATACCATAGGCTTGCCCATATTTTCAATCAACATTGTCTCAACTACATTTGGTTAGAAATCACAAAGGACTTTGTTAAGCTTGTAATGTAGGCTTAGGGAAGGTAAGTATATCATTTATGTACAAGTTACTACACCCTCCTTGAACTCTACTCAAAAAGTCAACATTTTCCAACTTTTCCATATTTTCTTTACTTTCCAAACCAATGCACATTTCACACTCTCTTTTTCTTATTTTCACTCTAGATGCCCCATATGCAACCATTTTTAACTTTTGGAAGATGCAAGATTCTTTTATTCACTTTCCTTTTCGCAACTTTATCTTCCTTTTTGACTTTTTCTTCCATTCATCATTCTCTTTTTTTTATCAAGCTCTTATGCAATAGGCATCCCTTCTATGAATTTCCAAAAAAAACCCCAACTTAGGATTTTAGCCTCAACTCTAACAACTTCAAGTTAAAGCAGGGAAAGGATTCTAGAGAGATGCTTATTTTCAATATGGATAAGGCTTGTAATGAGGTTGCCAATAAAAAGGATTTAGGCTCAAAGGGGACAACTAAGGATACATTTAGTGCAAAGGTGGGATTTTTAGGCCTAGTGGACTTCAAGAACAATCAAAGAAAGCCTAAGATCTTTTTTTCAACCCAACTCAATCAAGACGAATGTTTCAAGACCAACCGGGCAAGTTCTAGGTAGCATAAGCGAACACAAGACATTATTCAACAACTCACAACACATGGCATACAAATCACTCAAAATGGATCAAAATCTTATTACCTTTTCAACAAACAAGTGGTAATGAACAATTAAACCACCAACGAATCAAAAGTCATAAAAAGAGTCATAAGAGTTGTCAAAAAATCATTCAACATATGCTCATTTTTCAAAATGGAGGGGTATATTCAAAATATTTTTCGCATTCAAGACTATATTATTAGTATCAAAGAAGCCACAACCTCCCAAAAATACAACGACGAATTACCTTCAAGAAAGTCATCAACAAATCCATCATTGGGCAAACTCATACATCAATTCGGGATCGGCTACACAGACTTCACCGCATTTCAACAATGGCTACTCAAACTTCACCACACAAAAACTATTGCTACTAAGACTTCACCACACAACCAACCGACATTTTACCCTTAAGAAAGTCGTCACTCTATCTATCATAGTGTATCGCCAATAAACAACATCTCCAATAAACCACACCATCACAAAATAGAAGCAACAAAGATAAAGAAGCTAACAAAAGCAACAAATACTAATAAAGCAAAAATGACTAATCCAACACGATTCTTGATTAAGATCCAAAAGGCCGACAAGGGCACAACATCCATAAACAAAAACAAATATTCAACAACATAATACCAAAAATCCAAAAAAAAATACAAAATAGGAGCTACAAGGGAGGCACCTCCAACTAAAAATCAAACAGTGTCCTCACAATTCATATATCAAAAGAGAATACGAGGGGCTCCTTGAGTTGCAATAACTCTGAGCTCTAATCGGAGGGAAATGGGAGGTCCTTATCATTCGAAGCAGTGCTACCGCATAAGCTCCTAAGATCTCCCATCATCTTGCTCAGGAACCTGCTCTTCCTCTTCTCGTGCTCCCGGAAGGTCCTCTGACGCTGCTCGATCTTCCCCTGCCTCCAGATCATATGCTCAAGCTTGTTGGACATGGTCTTTTATGCAGTAGCAACAGAAGCAACAGTGGGTGCACCCTCAGCAGTGGCAGCCCCAGACTGACAAGAAGGAAGGCCAGGGACCAACTCTCTAACATGCGCATCGACTCAAGAGATCTGGGAGGATATATGGGGCATAGTGCCAGGTCCAAACTAGAGAGGTCCCACAGAAGATGAAACACGAGACGTAGAATCGGGCTCGATGAACTGTCCAAACTGGGAATCAAGCACGTCGATCATTCTCTTCTTGTGTTTATCGCCCTGTGTATCCCTCTTCTTCAGAGGGTGAATCTCTGTACCCGGCTTTTTCTCCTCATCTGTGGGCAGTCTCGACACTCCGGCACTATAGCACAGCTAAGTAATCAAAGAAGGGACAATAATGTTCTTGGCTCTCCCCTGAGCCATCTCAATGATGTGATCCACAATTAGCTGGCCCAGATTAACCTCTAGCCCATCTAGAATAGCTGCAATCACCAGTACCCTGTCCAAGGTGACCTCGGTATCATGGGTGGAAGGTATCACCCGAGCACATATGATAGAGAACCAAGTATTGGCCTCAGCTGTGAACTCACGGGACTCCACCCCTCTCTTATTCTAGAACCACTTCGGAAGCTTAGCATTATGCAACTTATCCACATGCCACTGACCACCCAATTCTTTGTAGCGGTCCATATATACCATGTTGTTAGCATTTGGGAGACCATAATACGCATTAATCACTATCGGGCTGAAAGACACCGCACCCCTCGGACGGTAGTAATTGTAGCTTCATTACAGTTAGTCTCAAGGGCATTTGCATAGAACTCCACCACGATGGTGTGATTAGCCTTGATAGGCTCAGCAGCAAACACCATCGACTTACTAGCCACAAGACGATTATAGATATCCGGTATTCCACTCCCAAGCTTATCAAAACATATCCCTTTATCCTTCACTACAACCCGGCATAGGTCCTCATCGTACTTTCGGGCACATTTAGATGAGAGGAATTTTGTAGCATCAAAATAATCTTCCTCAGGTGCAATTTTGGACGATTGAGGAAAGTTGTCTATTGACATAATTACCTCAAAATACCTACAAAAGAAGACAACATGTTAAAAGTTCTTGTGGACACTTAAAACAATGTATTAGAAAGTACTTTGGCCAAAGAAAATAATTAAAGAGGTCCCGAGCAACGTATTGAGAAGCTACTATTTTGGGACGGAATTGAATCCTTCTTTGCGTTCGTGGAGAGTTAACAGCGTTGCCTCCGTGTTCGTGGAGAGGCAGCCACATTCGTGGCTCAGCACCTAGCAGACCACCATGTTCGCAGACTAAGTGGCTGCGTTTGCGGAGTACAAGGGGACAGAGACCTCCATGTTTACGGAAAGAGTTCAGCGTTCGCGGAAGTGTCATCATCCAAGAAAGTCAGAATTCTTATAGGCATATTATCAAACAAGTTATGGGCATAAAAAACATCACTATTGCTCACAAAACCAACTCCCAATTCGACCCCAAAACAACATTTATCAACACTCCTCGCAACAAAAAACTAATTCCACCACAAACAATAACAATTCATCACACAAATCAATTTCAATTGTAGAACACCATGAAGCACAAAATTTCAAGGATTTTCCCACAAAAATTCCTTCCAAATCAAGCCTGATGAAGCATTTATAAATAATCACAGGGCAACTATCATGAATTCTACCCAATAACCAACAATTAAACACATACAATCAGGCAAATTCGAATCAAGAACATTAAAGGACAATTTTTTTCAACTCCATTCACCCAAAATAAACTCACAAGATGGTAGAAAGCATACCTTCAATATCGATTCCAACCACCAATTAGTAAACTAGGAAGCAATGTAGATGAGGGAAGAATTTATGGAGAATTTCGGTTCTTTGAATGAGGGGACAAAATTTCTTTTAAAGGTTTGTTTTGAAACTGATTTCAACCTTTGGCATTTCTCCAGATTGACTTATGCGTTCGAGGACTCCTATCCGCGTTTGCGAAGAGCAATTTAGGCCTGAACCCCTGGCAATATTTTGGAATTTTTGGCGATGGGTGGGTCCAATTAGTGACTCGCCCAATGCATATTGGCGACCTTCAGCTACCAAAAAGTGTTCCAACCCCCCTTTTGAAGGTAGTTCAACCCCAAACTTCAATCCCAAGTGAATTTTTTCTTCCAAACCTGTTCAAAACACTTCCAAACACTTAGTAATCATGAGGATTAGTCTAAAATAAAATTCTAATCTATCCTAAAAATAAAAACTTACTAAAAATAATTTTTTTGGATACCGATTGGTTGCCTCCCATCAAGCGCACAATTTAACTTCGCGGCACGATGCCGGTTGCATCACCCTTTATGTATCCACTTCGAGGTGTTGTACCTTCTCCCCAACTTCAAATCATTTTCTCTTTGAAGCATCTCGGGACTAGCAGAGAGCATCACACATTTCACTCAATCTCTCCACTCGAACATTTGAATTTCTTATCGAACTTCACTTCATTTTTTCGTGGAGGAGCATTGGGCAATAGTGATAGGGTCACTAGGCCATTCGCACATCGAACTTCATAACTCTTGGCTCTCAAGTGCATGACACCATCACTTTCCAATGAATTAGAGTTTCCATATATGATCTTTTTGGCTTTTTCTTGCAACTCTAATATTATTGCCTTAATTTTGGCAACTTGGAATTTTATTTGCTTTGTTTGGTTGCACACACCCAAAATTTCATCAATATTGAACACAACCCCTTTTTCATGAAATGCCAACTCCAACGTTTTACTTATGACCACTTGAAAAAGAGCTTTACGTACTCCAAACGTTGATCTAACATTGGCCTTCAAAGTAGAAATTTCAAACTCAAGTTGGATCATCTCATGGCACCTAGTTAGGTGAAAGTTGCGGAATTCATCCCTCATTTGAAACATTAAATGTCTAAGCCTCACACCCTTTTCGAGTCGTTGAGACAAATGCAAGAGCAAGGTTTCACTCACCACACTCATCCCTTCACACTTCTCTTCATTCAAAGAGGCCTTCACATAACCCTTTCCCATATGAAGTCTTCCACAACAAGGCCATGGGTCATCAACGTAGGGCTTGCAATCACTAAACCTTGTTCTTTCACAAGAAGCCATAAAAATGAACAAAAACAAAGCAAAAAGAAATATTCACAAATTGGATAGAAACTAGTAAACTATAAATTCTAAATCAATTCAATATGCCAAATTGTTCCCCGGTAGCGGCACCATTTTCGATAACGCTCAACCACACCTCTTATAATTTGAAATGTGGGTGGTCGCTAGCCAGTATAAACCCAATGAAGTGTTGGGGTCTATCCCACGAGGAACAATATGCAAGGCAATTGAAGAAACAAAGAATTACAAGCTACTAGTTTGAATCCGAATTATGAGATAAAATACAAAATGAGATGATTTCAAATAACGAATTAGGATAGGGCATGGAGGAGAACAAGGGGCAAAGCTATATTGAACAAGATTACCAAAATGATTTGGGAATGTGAAATCAATCAATACACATATGATCCAGTGCAAACTAGCTTCATACAATCTCAATTAATCATGGGTAAAATCATATATGCCTCGGACACTAAATTATCTACCTAATTCTATCAAACATAGGTAAATATTTCTCAACTAGTTCTCACGAACCCAAATAAATGGCAACACAAGCAATCCGTTTAAAGGCAATGCAAGGATTTACTATTACTAGCTAAAATCCAACAAATGAGTTGCTAAACTTCAATTAATGTAGCAATTAATCTTTCCCAACCTCAATTGACTCTAACTAGCTCAATCAAAGTAAATGGGCAAATCCAAGGAGTGATCGATTCCAATTGAAAGCAATTAAAGCATGAGATCAATTGGATAATCAAAAACGGAATTCATATATGAGAAAGAAATCAACTAATTGCAAAAGCATAAGACATAAATCAAAAACCCAACTATTGATTTTGTCTAACACAATATCCAAATCACCAATCAACAATTACTCCTAAAATTCAACAATACAAAACAAAGAATTGAAGAAAGATGAAAAATAGGTACAACCCAAGCTCACAATCTTCACTCTAATGGTGTTTGTTGAGGAGTCTTTCTCCCAAAGCTATGCCCAAATTTCATTCCCCAAAGTTCTTCTCTCTAGGATAATTTTTTTCTATGATCTGATATGGTATGGTCTCTCTCTTCAAAATGGTTGTGTTTTAGTGTATATGGTGAATTAGGATCAAAATGTGAAATTCCAAATCTGCCCAAACGCCAGTCACATTTCTTCTCCGCGTTAGCGGCAGTAGCTCCACGTTCACAGAGGTCAGCGTAATTACACTACGCGTTCGTGGAGAAAGCACCGCATTCGTGGTACTCAGAAAAGTTGCACACCGAGTTCGCGGATCATGTCCCTCATTTGTGGTTCATAGCCGGCTAGAGCTTCGAGGTCATGCCCAGCTCTCTTCGTTCGCTGAGAGTACTACACTGCAAGCTCTAATTTCTCTATTTTTAGCTCCATTTTACCCTAATTTCCATTCTTTTTCATCAAAACTCCTTTTTAACCAACATGTATCTGAAACAACCATATTCAAAGGAAAATTAGCCCCTTTCTCTACTTGAGTGCCACAAAATCATAAGAAAAGGACTCCAAATGAGTGAAAATCACCCACTCATCATGCTACCTAGTGACACCTCTCCGAATCCCATAAATGATTGCTGATGATCTGAGAACCATGTCGTGCCACAATATTAAAAAAGGTTCTTCTTGGGATGCAACCCAAGTTTATTTTTATTGTATTCAATAACATGTGTTGTGAGTGCAGGTTGAAATGAAGTCAAATTGTTGTGAAAGGTATTTCAGGTGATGCCAAAGCCATATTGACGATCCATCGAAGGCATTGTGTGGACTCATTCATGTTTGCCTTATCAATTTAGGGATCTGAGCTCCAATTGATGATCTGTCGACATTTACTAAGCTGACTCCATCGGGCTCACTAAATCAGCCTTCACGTTTGGTATATGTTCAAGTCTCATTTGGAAGCTTTAGCTCTTTTGGTGATTCGTAGAATGCTTTCGGTGACCTTAGTCGCAGATCTCTGAATGCGCTTGACATAAATAGGTCATTAGTCTTTTCAAGTTCAAAAAGAACCTTTTTCATATCTTTATGCTCATTTTCCCTCCTAAGCTCCCAATACTCTAATTACGTTGTTTCAAGTGCCTCTTGCATGTGATTTTTAGTTGTTGGAGTGTGTTGGATTGCCTACATCTCGACCCCAACCCTATTTGCCCCCATATCAGTGTTGCGCTACTGTGTGAGGTTGGTGTTTGATGCCTATCTTATCATTTGTGCTTAAATGTATGTTGTTTGACGTGAGCTTAATGCTATTATATGCTAATTGTTGTTCAAATTGCTTTGGTAATGCTAAATAGTTGGTATTGAACAATGCCTATTAGTTAGATAGATGAGCTTGTGCCCAAAATTGTAAAAATTGATTATGTCGATTAAAATGTTAAATTGAACCTTTGTATATGTTGGGTCTTTGTTAAATTTTATATTGGTGAAGTGTGATCAGTCAGTGTATCCTCGATGGCCTGAATTTTCCCAATGATAGATAGAGTGACAACTTTCATAAGGGCAAATCTTTCTTTTCGGTAATACTATATTTGGGGGAAGTCTAAGTACCAATGTATAGAAAAAGCATGTGGGAAGATTGTAGAGTTAATTGAGAATTGGGTATTGTTGCGTATTATGGTTTGACTTCATGAAAATAGGTACTAGGCTGAACACTGCCTGTTCGGCGACCTTGTCTTAGCTCACCAAGGAAATTAGGTGAATCACCGAGTAAGTCCTAGCTCACCCTTCTTTCTTGAATATGTGAACTGGGTACTGTTCCATTCGTCGGGCCTGTCGAAGCCCACCGAAAACCACTCGGTGTATAGCCAAATGAGAGTGGACATTGCCTTTTGTGCCTGTTCTTTTTATTTTTCCACTGTCACTTTTGGCAAACTTATCCTAGTCCACCAAAACCAATTCAGTACATTACTGAGTTGGAGATAACTCCACCCTTCATGCCTGAGTTCAATATTTTTTGCACTGTCAGCTCAGTGAGCTTAGCTGAGGTCTCCTTACTTGTTAAGCGAACCGTCATCCTAGTAAGTGAGCTTCATAACATGGTTTTTCATTGTATTCATTTTGGGTTAGATTTCGACTGACCTTCACCCGATCTTTGCTTTGAATTACTATGCATTGCAGGAATTGGCAAAAAACAAAAGGAAAATGAGTGGTTATTTTTTATACTGAATCTGACAGGGAATCCTCTCCTTTTCCTCCTTCAAAAAGGTATAAAGGGATTGTCATAAATGAGCTTTCTCAACAACAACACACTTTGTGCTCCTCGATTCATGAGAATGAGCAACCAAGAAAAGGAGTTGTTAGGAAAAGGACTGATATCCGGTCCAAGTTGCTGCAACCTTCTTGAGATCAGGTACCCATTTCTCATGTTCTACCGATCATATCTCCAAGGTACCTCAACAAGATCAAGGCTGCTGGAGAATGAACATCTTTAAAGGAGAGACGACTCTCTACTAATGGGGTAATAAGTGTGTATCCAGCCATATGGGATATGATTAAATTTCATGTGTTCGAGACATTCACGAGAGGAAGACCTCCTTATGTCCCTGCATGGATAGGGGATTTCCATTCAGCCTATATAGAAATGTTGCTAAAGAAGAGGAAGGGCATAATTTTGAAACCCTTCGAAGAAGTCAATGTTCATGGAAAGATGGTACTCTGACACGCAGGAAAGATAAAGGAGATATTAGGTACAAAGGGCACAATCAATGATAATTTCAGACACCGAATAAACAAAGGATTAAAGGAATAAATGATGGTTTGTCCCTCTCATCTCCCCACCTTGGATGGCTGAGGGAGCCAAAATTTAAAAGAAAGAGATGAACATCACCTCCTAGTTCAGATTCATCAGCAGTAACATCAGGCTATCTCCGTATGAGTCTATTCTCCTACTTTCGAAAGCCATACTAGTTGGCAGTATTTTTATAGGATAGAGATCGGTGTTGGCAGATTGGTTGTTGAGGAAGTTTTGATGAGAGCTAGACAAGAGAAGACTTCCCTCCCCTTTCTGGTCTAGATTACATAGTTGTGTGATGAGGAAAAAGTTCTCTTTCATGGGAAGAATGATGTGAGGATCACCCCGGCCTCTTCCAATGATATTAGGAGGATTGAGGTTGACTACTTATGGGATGATGTAGCATGAAGGAAGCTGCAACCACCAAACATGACTGATAACACTCAAATGTACCCTTTAAATCCAATTAAAAGAGACATCGATCATAGTGGATAAATATACCCAACTAACATTCTAGGTCGAATCCCACAGGAATCGTATATCTTAGAGAATTCTATAAAGAAATTTGGATTGTAAAGCTATTCATTTGTAATAGTAAAAACTAATGGGTTAATTACTCCACAAATTTAATAAAAAAGATTTGGTTATCTATTGTCACTATTAAAGTAAAGAGAGGAAAATTTTAGAATTAACAAGCAACCTATGGGTGTGGGAATTAAAAATCAATTCACATAGGGGTAATTGTGCTTCTCTATAGTGATGAACAATCATGAATAGGCGAGGTATCTTCTTTTGATCTCATAGCATCTTTGCATAGAATCTCCATTCGGTCTCATCTATATGCTATACTAAACTACCCAATACCTTACTCTACTCTCTCTTTTGATGCAGAGGTAGGGAAAATAGATTTAACCCATAACCTCTATTTTCAAGAAAATTATGGACATCAAACTTAAATTGCTCGTTTTGAACTAATTACGTAGTCCAATCCATCTCTTTCGAGAGTCGACCAGAGATCGAAAGTAGAAATTCAGTTTGAAACCTTAACCCATAAGTTAACCCCATGCTAATTAACCCAAATTCATTATGAACAGCGGAAAAACATAGCATAACAGAATACACACTACATTAAATCAACACCCAATCCCATAATTGCATCCCTAGATCTTGGGGTTTTAGCCACTCATCACAAAAAGCAAAGAAAGTATACCTTTCATGAAAGCAACTATGGGTAACATAAGTTTAAGGGAAATTTTAGGACTCCACACACATGCTTTCAAGTAAGTACTCACAACACATGAAACTTCAAAACACACTGATTTAGCATAACACATATAAGATCAAAATGCATACATGTGATGTTCATTACAAGGCTCACATAAAAAAGTAGCTAGTTAAAAAAAATTCAAAGAGATTCAACCCTGACTCTTAGGTGGGTATTTATATTGACAGTAGTTGCTTACTCTTTTGATTTGTTTTAAACAATAGTTTGTGCGTTATCAAAAATGGTTTCGTTGCCAGAGAATGATGACTAGTAATTCCATTTGAGAGATTAGTTTGCAAATATTTTTAGTTGTAGTAGATTTTTGCTTGGTGTTGTGGTTTGCTAATTTTTAGGTTTAAAACATGAGTGACAACGATAGTGACAATGATAGTCACTACGGACAAAATGACAAGACGGGTGATTAGATTTGTATGCATGCGAACATCATCCAAACCACAGGAGCCATCCGGATACCTCACACAACATGGAGGGTAGTTTTTCATGTGACCGAAACAATGCTTCAATTGCTCCAATTGAGAAGAATGTCCGGGAATTTGGCTCATGAGGATCCCCATGAACACCTTTGAAATTTTTGGAAGTGTTTGGGCCGTTTATTTTCAAAAAGATCTCACAAGAGTCCGTAAGGTTAAGGTAATTCTTGCTCTCTCTTGCGGGAGAGGCTACAAGATGGTTTGGAAAATTGCAAAATAATTCTATTACTTCTTTGGAGGAGTTGACTGATGCTTTATTGGAGAGATTCTTTGCCCCTTGAAGATGGTAAATCTTTGAATCCAAATAAAAAATTTAAAAAAGAATTGGAGGTGAACCTCTACATGAGACATCGTTGCGGTTCAAGAAATTACTTTTTGCGATGTCCAACATATGGTGCTCTGGACAATTTATTCTTGCAAAACTTTTATTGCAACCTTGATTCAGTCAATAAAGGTGTGGTTGATCAATGTTCCAAGGTGGATTAAAGAGAATATTTTATGAAGTAAAGACGTTGTTGCTAGATGATATGACAATGGTTAACCGGGCATGGCATACTAGAGAGAACCAAATGTCAACTCAACCATTGTGCATGAGCAAAGAAAATATTGAGAAGGACTATGAGTGAGATGAAAATATGGCAAAAATTATGAACCAACTCGATTTGTTATCTAAACATGTCGTAGGAGGTGGTTTGAAGTTAGTGAATGTTGTTGGAACAAGTAGTGGGTAGTGCCCGAAGGATGCCATGTTTGAGTCATTATACAACGAGGAAGTACAATATTTGGGAAACCAAATGGGGGGTTCTCACCAAAACTACCAACGACAAGGTGGGAAAAAAGATTGGAACAAGGAGCGAGATAGTGGTTGGAATGATTGGAGAGGTTGAAATTGGAGAGAAAGGGAGGCTGAAAAAGATAGATAAATTCCTCAAAGTCCACGACCAAAAGAATCAGATGGTCTGGAAGGAAACCAAATCGAGGAAATGCTCGCAAGGATCTTCAACAAGATTGAAGGGTCAGACAAGGTAATGAAAGAATTCAAAAATGATTCCCCCCCTTATCTTAGACAGTAACCTCTCATTCGGTGTCTATCAAATAGCTGGAGATTCAGATATGCAAGATCTTCACTAATCTCAATCTAAGGCATAAGGAGATATTGCATTGTGACACGATCTCTAATTCTGAAAATAAATGTTGAGGCATTCAGAGCTATGTTGTGCCATGACATTACATAATGTTCTTTTTGGGAGGCAACCCATGTTTAATTTATTTATTTCAATATTGTGTGTTGTGGGTGCATGTTAAGAAGAAGTAAAGCTGTTCAAAAAGATAACTTAGGCAATGCCAAAACCATGTCGGTGATCCGCCAAACTCATTGTGCGAGCCTATTCAAGTTCGCCTTCTAGGCTGAAAAATGTGGAGAATAGTATTGTCAATTTTTGCGACCAGGGACCAATTCGGCGATCTTAATAAGTACACTAAGCGAACTACATCGGGCCTGTCAAGTTAGACACCAAGTTGGGTATTCGTTCAGGCCTCATCGGTGAGCTTAAGCCCCATTTGGTGATCCACCAAACCTATTCAGCAACGTTAGTCGCATTTCACAGTTTGTGCCTAAGTTATAATACCCAGGGTATTTCGAATTTCAAAAAGAAACCTTTTCAACTTTTGGTGATCAACTTTCTTCCTGAACTCCCAATACCTCATTTCTTTGTGCTTTTGACCCTCATTTTCGTATTTCAATTAGCTTGGAGTGCATTGGATTTCTTGCATCGAGACCTGACAACCTCCAAATATACTTCTTGAAAAGAAAATAAACGGTCATATGCACTTAGCAGTGAGGTTAGGAAGGAAACTTTAGATCTGGAGGGCATCTTGAGAATTTAGGGTCATGTATGTGTTCCTAGAGTAGTTGGGCTAATTCTTTAGGAGTCCCATTGTTCAAGATATTCTATTCATCCTGGTGCTACGAAGATTTATCGTGAGCGGAGACAACATTATTTGTTGTGTTGGATGAGGAGGGATATTACAACATTCGTGTCTAGGTGCTTGAACTATTCTAGATGATATGCTACGAGCTTATGTTATCAATTTTTGTGGCCAGTGGGATCAGTCTCTGTCTTTGATGGAGTTTACATATAATAATAGCTATCATTTGAGCATTCATATTGCACCATTCGAGGCATTATATGGAAGGAGATATTGTTCTCCAATGGGCTGGTTTGATGCCTTTGAGGATATGCCTTGGGGCACCGACTTATTGAAAGATTCTATGGATGGTGTTTGTGTGATCATGGAGCGACTCCGTACTGCCGTGACTATGCAGAAGAGTTATGCGTACCAGAGACTACAACCTTTGAAATTCGTGGTGGGTGATCGTGTGTTTCTGTGAGTGTCACCCATTAAGGGACTGATGATATTTAAGAGGAGGGGAAAGTTTAGCCCCACCTTTATCAGTCCTTTTGAGATTTTAAGGCAGATAGAAGACGTAGCTTTTGAGATTGCCTTACCTTCTTCTCATTTGAGTGTTCATCATGTGTTTCAGGTCTCTATGTTGAGGCGGTATGTTCTGGATGAGTCTCACGTGCTTCAGTGTGACTCAGTTCTTCTTGATGAGACTTTGAGTTTTGAGGAGGAGCCTGTGGCCATTCTTGATAGGCAAGTTAGGCGGTTACGGTCTAAGGAAATCCCGCCAGTGAAGATTCATTGGTGGAATAACCTAATTGAAAAGGCTACTTGGGATACCAAGCTTGATATGTGAACCTGGTATCCATATTTTTTAAGCCTTTACGTATTGCCCTTGTGTCGCTTTTGTAAATGAAAGTCCTTTTAGTGGTATTTGTTGTAATGACCCTAAGGGTCAATTTTGTGATTTATGCATGCTTTTCTTATTTTTCCCCTTCTTGTAGGTTCCTTATAACTTTAGTGAGGAGCTAGGTTGGATGGCATACTACTTGAGGTGTTCGGTTTAGTTTTGTGTGAGATTTTGAGTTTCGGAAGCTTTAAGCTTTAAAAAGTTGACTTTATTCAACATTCGGATATTCAAATATCAGATTGGAATTCTATAAGTTCCATCAATTTCGAAACGGTCATTTTTGTGGATTGTGATAATTTTGTTGGGTTTTGAGGCTCCCGTTTGGAGTTGGTGTGATTTTGCATTTTAACCGTTAAAATTCCTTCAAAGTTGGACTCGGGTCAACTTTTTGGTAGACGCACTCCGTATAGAACTCTATCAATGCAGTTAGCTTCGAAACACTGAGGTTTGTTTAGAACAACCTTTGGTTTGAGTCTCGAGGTAGCCTTGATGTTTCTATGGTATTTGAAGTTTTTTTTGTTAACTCTTTGTAAGTGTTGAATTTGGTTAACATTATGATGAGACAACCTTGGTTGGTGGTTTCATCGATTTGGTCTAGTAGGACTTTTAGTTTGCGTTGTGGGAGCTTCTGACCCCAATTGAGAATTTTTGTTTCCAAGTGAACTGCTTATGCAGTGCTGTTGGTGCAACACTGATTTATTCTTCGCAATCATGGGCCCTTGGCCTCGTTCGTGTAGACCAGCTCCAAAGACCTCCGCATTCGCGGGACTTGTGCCGTGAACACAGAGGGCCGCCTCTTTGTGCCTTTGTGTTTTTCGATGTGCTACCTCATTCACGAAGTTTCCATTGCCGAGGACATGATGTTCGCGGGCCTCGTTCTTTATTCACAATGGCTCAACTTTGTTGATCAGTCCTTTCGCAAGCAAGGACTCCGCGTTCACGAAAACCATTTTTTCTGGGTGTTTAGTTTTTTAAAAGGCGAATTGTCCATGCATTTAGCCTTGTTATGCTGATTTAAAGGGCATTTTTTGAGAGAAATTCTTGTTTGTTTTCGGTGATTCATTTTTAGCACGTTTGAACATCTTTTGGGCACGGTATGGGGTTGATAAATCGTTTGTTTTCCTTGGTATATTCTGTCGATTTCCCTTTTATTCTCTATTTTGACTTCAATTGAGCTAAAAGATGGGTGGGGCTATTTTTGCTTAACTAAGGCTCGGTTTGTACCCATTTTCGAGGTACAACTTCCCTGAGCAGGTTGGGACCTTGTGACAGAGTCCATTTTGTGACTCTGCACGTGAGTCTAACATTTGTATTTTACGTTTCTTTCCAATTTCACTTTCCTTAGCTAATTTTTGTGCTGTTGCGCTCATTTTTGCTTTACCTTGGTGTTGTACATAGCTTGGCAGCGACCAGAGGCTCTCTAGAAGTGAAGTGCTCGATTTATAATTCATCAGCAGTATTTGGCCTTGAGGTAGGTTATGTCTTGCTTTTCTTAGACGTGTCTTAGTTATATTTATTATATTTTGGGTAGTATTGCATGATTTTGGGGGAATCCATGGGTTTAGTTTAACTTTATTAATATTTCGGTAGTTATGGCCATAGGTTGGGTTGTTTAGCTGAAGATTTAGTTTGAGAAGCCTTAGTTTAGGTGATCCTTGTGTGAGTAGTATCCTTAGACCTTGTTTTAGGTGGCGAGAAACTTAGGATTATATTGTGTTTGATTTATTTTGTTTGTCTATTTTATGGTGTGGGTCCTTGAATTGTGATTTTTTTGCTTATTAAACTTTTGAGCCTGAGGCCGTAGGTTTGGAGTGGAAGGAGTTCCACGATAGTACTCTCGTGGTGTGATAGGTATTCTTCCCAATTCTGTGTATTTAATATGATTAGTTTGTGATAATTATTTTGAGGAGTCATACTTTGATGAATTTCGATGGAAATGACTTGGTTTTGGGAAAGGAAATCGACCTTAATAGGTTTTAAGTCCTTGAGACCCGTTTTGGATTAAAAGTTGTAAAAAGTCCTCTTTTACGTGATTTATTGCACATTCTGGATGATTTAATCTGATGAGCTCGATTTACCATTCCCGACTGCCCATTGGCTTAGGCTCTGGCTCAGACTATCATTTAGATGAACATTATTGATAAGCTTGTAGTATCATCTAGGTGGCCTGTTGATACATATATCTAGGTTATTAGTATTCTTGACATGCCATTCCCGATAGGCCTTGGATACGTCTATCTGAGCTATTGACTTTTGGTTAAGCATAAAGTATCATTCGAAGCGGCTCGAGGTTTCATCTGTGCATAAAATATTTCCTTTCTTGGAGTTTTTGATTATATCATTGCACGAGTTGGCCTTTGAGTGTGTTGATTGTCTTGTTTTGTGTCTAACTATCTAACTACTTACTGAATCTTGATATTACTTGCCGGTTCTTTGTTGTATTGTTGTTGTGCCTTAGCTTTCCCTTGACTTGCTTGTATCATCGTGCTGCCTTTATATATTTGATCTTTCTAAGTTCGGTCGACCAATGATGCCTACTGAGTAACCTATCTTTTGACACTTATATTGCACTTCATCATCTTTTTCTGATGCATCTCCTAGTTCGAGCCACCCATAGTGAGCGTTGGATCTCTCATGGAGGTCATAGACTCAGACTTTTGGTGAGCTACCAGCATTCAGAGAGTTACTGTTGTCCTTATTTTGCACCGACTAGTATTTTGTATTTTAGATTAGTTAGTTGTCTGTATATATTTATGTCTTTCTATTTGTAGTAGGTCCTGTATAGGTGACACCTGGTTTGGGGGATTGGTATCCTGTGTTAGTTTGTCTATTTGGGTCATTTTTGGGCCTATTTTGTACATTTTGTATCGTACTGTAGGTATATATGATATGTTCGTTCTTCCTCTCTATACATTATTCTTGTCTTCCACTTATTACTATTGTATTTATAAAAATAGTGTCTTCCACATCTTGTTATTTTGATTTAGGCTTCTCTATTCAGTGGGTTGTAGTGTATGCCATCATGCTCTGATTTCTGGTCGTGAGAGATACCCTCATTGAATGATGATGCATCTAACATTGAGTGGGTAAACTATTCTACAACAATCTTCTTCTACCATGTGGTTCGCCTCGCCTCTCTCTTATGCCTTTTTCCTTTTCAGATACAACTGTCATGGTTGTGCTTCTGTCCTCAAGGACTCTGACTCTTTCTTTCAATCAATCCATGTTAGTCATTAATTCCTTTATGGAGTCACCTGAGGAAGAGTCTGAAAGCGTCTCATCCTTTTTATCATATTGATCTTTATTTTCTTCCATGGTGATTACGGGCTTAGAGCGAATGCAGCGGTCTATTTTGTAGATGTATATGCTACCTACTTCCTAACAAAGGAATGTAATGATTGCTCAGAAGGGTAAAAGCCCTTTGTAACTGAGGGCGCCTTGTCTGGCTTAGTCGGTCATAATTTTATGTTCACCAATTTCGAGTCCAACCATAATCTAAGGCACCACAATTGCTTTCTCCATGGAGATGTGAAAAATGTCTCCCGAAAGTATTAGACTCTTTCGCATGAAGTAAAGCAACACTTGTGCATTAGGGTGTAAATCTTGATGATGAATTTGGCCCACAATATGTATCCATATTGGTGACCCAACTATAAAGATTTCAGTCACCCAAACATATTGATCCCCATTAGACGTGGTGTAAGTGGCAAGACAGTCTTCTAGGACATGGGCACTTGGCCACATATAATACAAAAATGTTTCAGGGGTAACATCAACCTCCTCACCCTTAATAAAACTTATGTGACGCTAGAGGGAATGTGATGTTACTTGATAAGTTGGAAATTTTCACTCATTTAGGACTTGATTTTTAGTTATTTAGTGTCCGCAATTCCTATTTTGCTCTCAAAACTAATGTTAAGTTGTTTATGTGCAGCCATGGAAATTCAAGAACAAGGCAAGGATATTATTTTGCGAGAAGAGGTGAAAAGTTCGAAATTTGAAGAAAAGGCAGATTGAATCTCACAAAAGCCACTCGACGACGCGCCGAGTAAGCCTCTGGCTCGCCTAAAGTTCTAGCACGATGGCCTATGAACCAAACCAACTCAACGATCAAAAGGAGCATTTCGGTGTATCGCCGAATGAAATGGCGAGCCTGACCCACATCACCTAGTTCTCCAGAACCTTTTGAGCTAGAAATCAAGCACAAAAAGGCAACGAAGAGCATTTCAGCACGTTGCTGAGCCACTTGGAGACCACGACTTATCTCACTGAAGGGACCCACATGTTCAAATATGTGGAATTTTTGAGGAAGTATAAATTGATTTTTTGAAAAGAGAGAAGGCATCAGTTATGCTAGAATAAGAACTTTTACTGTAACAAATATTTTTCTGAACAATTCTTGTATGGTTTTTGGATTGGAGAATTTGGGTTTAATTCTAATTTGTAGCATTTGGTGTTTGAAGACTTTGTTCATCAATGGAGAATCACTTTGGTAATGATTTCTTCCCTTTTGCTATGAGTGGGTAAAACCCCAATTCCTTAGGGGTGTGAATATGTGATCAATTATCTAATTAGCTTATGGGTATTGCTAATTGCTTAATTTGATGTTTAATTGAAATGGGTTCAGTTGTGAATTCATGTTTTCAATTATGGTCTGAAGTTGCAAATTCAGATTTAGCTTAGATCTCTATGTTTACTTGCAAAAAAGGCTTTAGAGTGGAATTTGCAATTGATAATTGTTTAGACTGTTGTCTTTGCTTCCTAGCTTGTAAAAGTGGGATGAATTAAGGAATTAGTCTTTTTTGTAATGCTATGCTTGTTGAGGTTCGTAAGAACACACTTGATGCATAATGGCTGATTGACAAATAGTTGTTATAACCTTAATCTATCCTACCCATTAAGATTCAACAAATTATAGCAATTGGTAATTACCGATCAGTGAAATTTGGTAATTGATGACTCACACACTCCTAAGGACCCACCTCTAATTGCTAAAACCCCGTGTTGATTGTTTTGTTACAATTTGCTACTAAATTCTCTCATTATTGATAATTAAAATTTGATGACTTATATTATGTTTCGTTTAACTTACTTTTACATACAAAATATTAGATCACTATAGTACTTCGTAGTTGAATTATTTACTAGAACACTCCTCGTGGGATTGACTCCGACTCGTAGTTGGGTTTATACTTGCTAGTGATAACCTACACCTTGAACTATAAGAGGTGTAATTGAGCGTTATAAAAATGGCGCCGCTTTCGGGGAGTGGTGTCTAGAATTATTTTATTGATGTGTTTTAGTGAACTAATTTAGTTACAGTTGAATTTGCTTATTAGTCTTTTCGTTGTTTGTCCTCAACAAGTGAAGAAATGAGTGTCGATGAAAGTGAAGATGCTAGTGTTCTTTGACGAAATGACGACATAGGAAACCTGAATGATTTCAATATTGTTCAGGTGGGAAGCGTTGGAGCTATTAAGTTGCCCCCAACTCTGGGCAATGCCATCTTCCAAGTGACTGGAATTTTGCTTCAACTGCTGCAAATCAAAGGGTTCTTTGGGGGACTTGCTCATGAGGATCCTCATGCCCACCTTCAAAATTTTCTTGATGTTTGTAGCCCTTTCTCATACAAGAAATCAGCCAAGAGTCGATTCGACTTCGCTTGTTTCCCTTTTCTCTCGTAAGGGAAGCAACGAAGTAATTGGCTGAACTACCACGAGACTCAGTTACTTCTTGGGCAAGCTTACAGGAGCATTCTTTGAACGTTTGTTCCCTTGCACAAAGATGGTGAAGTTGAGGGATGGCATTAAAAATTTCAAGCGAATTGATGGTGAGCCCATTCAGGAAACTTGGCTGAGGTTTCAAAAGCTGCTCATCCAATGTCCTACTCATGGATTACCAGAAGATGTACTCTTGCAATCTTTCTACTAGAGTCTCGATTTAGTCAACAAAGCTATCACTAATCATCCTATCTAGGGTGGAATTATGAGACAACCGTTTGCCGTAGCATCGACTTTACTTGATGAGGGTACTAAGATAAATTGAGCATGGCACACAAGAGAGGATCCAGTGTCACCTATCACTATTGGGTTGACTAAATAACAAATGGAGAAAAACCAAGAGTGTGATGAGAAATTAGCAAAAATGATGACCCAAATGGATTTGTTGACAAAACATATCATGGGAGGTGGATATAAGGCTGTGAATGCAGTTGGTGCTAATAGTAGATTGAGTCCGGATGATGCACAATTTGAAGCTATGTACAATGAAGAGGTAAAATTGTTGTCGAACCAAGTGGTGGGTTCTCGTCCGAGCTATCCAAGACCGGGCAGGAATCAAGGTTGGAACAAGGATCGTGATCGTGGTTGAACAGATAGAGATAGAGATTGGCGTGAATGGGGTACCAATTGGAGAGATAGGGATGGTTATATAGATTGTTATGTACCTCCTAATGATCTCCCAAAGTCGAAGGAACCTCATGCCGATCCCGAAAGTTTTCAAACTGAAGATATGCTTGCCCATATTCTAAACAAGGTAGAAGCGTCGGACAAAGTGCTCAAGTAAATTAAAGCTAATTTCTCCTCGTTGAACAAAATGGTGACCTCTCATTCGGTTTCCATCAAACAACTTGAGACCTAAATGGGTCATATCTCAGCTCACTTAAATCCAAGACCAAAAGGGGGTCTTCCGAGTGATACCTTGGCGAATCCAAAGAATGACCATGCCCAATGCATGAAAATCTCGACCCGGAGTGGTAAGATGGTGGGAAGTGAGGTGCAAATTTATGACAAAGCTAGTCCAAGTAAGAGGAAACCTGTTATTTTTTAGGATGATGGACTTGGTGAATAATTGAACAATGACACTTCAAATGAGGTTGATGATGCATCAAAAGATGGTGTGGCCGGTGAAGCTAACAAGACAAAGGTGTTGGTTGTTCCTCCACAAACACCTCAAAAGCTGTTGCCTAAAATTACTCCACCATTTCCTCAGCGATTGAAGAAGAGGGACAATGATGCCAAGTTCCAAAAGTTCCTCTCTGTCTTTAAAACTCTTTCTATTAATCTTCAATTAGTAGAGGCATTATTAGAAATGCGGGGTTATGCAAAGTTTATGAAATAGTTGGTCATGAAGAAGAGAAGTATGGATTTCGAAACAGTTGAAGTGTCTAATAGTTGTAATGCCATTATGTCAAACGTGGCTGTCAAGAATGATGAGCTAGGGGAATTTACTATCCCTTGTACTATTGGAAGGTTTCAATTTGCTAAAGCTTTGTGTGATTTGGGGGCAAGTATAAATTTGATGCCCTATGCCATTTACAAGCAACTTGGGTTGGGTAAGCCTAAATCAACAACTATGAGTCTTCTTATGACTGATCAATCTACCAAGCGTCCTATTGGCATTCTTTATGATATTTTGGTGAAGGTGGACAAGTTTATATTTCTGGTTGATTTTGTAATTCTTGATTGCGAGATTGATGCCGAGGTTCTTATTATTTTTGGTAGACTATTTTTTACTACTGGGAAAGCTCTTGTTGATGTAGAAAGTGGTGATTTGAAATTTCGAGTAAATAATGAGGAAGTCACTTTCAACGTATTCAATTCTATGAAACATCCAAGTGATCTCCATGTGTTATCGGTTATTGATGTGAATGATGAAGCGGTTGCTAGTGTGGGTGAAATTTCATGTGTTAGTGAATCTTTGGCCGCCGTCCTATTAAATTACGTTGGGGCAGAAATTCAAGATTATGATGAGGTAGTGGCTGCTCTATCGGGTTAAGGGTCTTATTCTAAAAACCCTTTGAAACTTGATATTGATTTGAAGAATAGGGAAAGTCCTCCCGCAAAGCCATCCATTGAAGAACCACAAAAGCTTGAGTTGAAGCTACTCCCTCCACACCTTTGTTATCTATTCTTGGGAGCTAATAACACTTTGCCCATGATTATTGCTGTGGATTTGCTTGACTGGCCAACCCAACAACTTGTAAGTGTGTTGAAAAAGTTTATCAAGGCTATAGGGTGGACAATTGCCGACATTGTGAGAATTCCTCCGGGCATTTGCACCAACAAGATTCAATTGGATAGTGATTGTAAACCAAGCACTAAACATGAAAGGAGGTTGAACCCTCCAATGCAAGAGGTTATCAAGAAAGAGATCATCAATTGGGTTGACGTGAGAGTTGTCTACCCTATTGCGGATAGCAAGTGGGTAAGCCTTGTTCAAGCGTTCTAAAGAAAGGTGTTATGACCGTTGTCTCGAAGCAAAAAGGTGAACTTGTGCCAATGCCACGGGTTACCCATTGGCATGTATGTATGGACTATAGGAAACTTAATGCAAGTACCAAGAAATCTCATTTTCCAATGCCCTTTTATAGACCAGATGCTTGATAGATTGGCGAGTCGGGGATGGTATGGCTTTTTTGATAGTTACTCCGGTTATAATCAAATCCCCATTGCACCATAAGATAAAGACAAAACTACTTTCACATGCCCCTATGGAACGTTTGTTTTTAAAAAAATGCCTTGTGGGTTGTGTAATGCAATGGCAACGTTTCGGAGGTGTATGCTCTCTATTTTTTCTGACATGGTGGAAGACTCGATGGAAGTTTTCATGGATGACTTCTCAGTTGTGGGGGATTCATTTGAAGCATGCCTTGAGCATCTTGGTAGAGTCTTTCAAAGGTATATTGAAACAAATCTTGTCCTCAATTGGGATAATATTTCACATCACGGTCAAGGAAGGTATTGTGCTGGCGCATAAAATTTTTTGAGACGGCATACAAGTGGATCAAGCTAAGATTAAAGTTATTGCCAAGTTGCCTCCTCCATTTTTGGCTAAAGGTGTTAGAAGTTTCTTCGGACATGCAGGTTTCTACCGGAGGTTCATTAAAGACTTCTCTAAGATAGCTCATCCTCTTTGCAAGCTACTTGAGAAAGAAAGTGTATTTGAGTTTGATGAAGCTTGCATGAATGCACTTGTGTGTCTAAAAGAGAAGTTAGTGTCGACTCCGATCATTGTTTCTCCGGATTGGGATAGCCCATTTGAGTTAATGTGTGATGCTAGTGGTGTTGCTTTTGGAGCTGTACTTGGTCAACAAAAAGGCAAGTTGTTTCACCTGGTCTATTATGCTAGCAAGACCTTGAATGTAGCTCAAAAGAACTACACTATCATAGAACAAGAGTTGTTAGCTGTGGTGTATGCTTTATAAAAGTTTAGAGCCTACTCGTTGGAAACCAAGGTGGTAATATACACTAACCATGGACCTATACGTCACTTGATGGCCAAAAAGGATTTAAAACCAAGATTGATTTGATGGGTGCTATTATTGCAAGAGTTCAGCTTTGAAGTCCAAGATTGAAAAGGGTGTGAGAATCAAGTGGGAGACCATTTATCTAGCCTTGAAACGAGTGTCGTTGTCTCCGGTGAAAAAGATATAGAAGAAGGTTTCCCCCATGAGTCGGTGATAGTTTTGTCAACGGGTACCACACCTTGGTATGCTGATTTTGCCAATTATGTGGTGTGTAGGATTCTTCCCGTTGGGCTGAAATTTTACCAACGCAAGCGATTTCTTTTTGATGTGAAGAAATATTTTTGGGATGAACCTTACCTATTCCGTGAGTGTGCTGAACATATAATTAGATGATGTGTTCCAGAGGTTGAGGTAGTGGCCATTCTTAGTGCATGCCATGCATCACCGGTTGGTGGACACCATAGTGGGGTGCGTATAGCTGCTAAAATGTTGCAAAGTTGTTATTATTGGCCGATATTGTATCAAGATGCAAACTCCTTTGTCCAAAAGTGTGTTCAATGTCAAAAGAAAGGCAGAGTGTCACGCAGGCATGAACTTCCTCTTATCCCAATTTTAGAGGTTGATTTGTTTGACGTATGGGGAATCAATTTCATAGGCCCTATTGTGAGTTCTTATGGGAAGAAATATATCTTGGTGGCCGTTGACTATGTTTCTAAATTGGTAGAGTCTGTGGCTTTATCTAACAATGAAGGGAGAAGTTTAGTATCTTTCCTCAAACGGTACATTTTAACAAGGTTTGGCACCCCGCGGGCTATTATTAGTGATGGGGGCTCTCATTTTTGCAACCAAATTTTTGCATCGTTGTTGAGAAAATATGGAATCAAGCATAAGGTTGCCACACCTTACCATCCTAAAACAAGTGGTCAAGTGGAAGTGTAAAATCGGGAGATAAAAGAGATGTTGGCCAAGACCGTTAATGCAAATCGATTTGATTGGTCCAGGAAGTTAGATGATGCTCTTTGGACGTATAGAACCGCATTCAAGATTCTGATTGGAATATCCCAATATCAAATGGTATTTGGTAAGGCTTGTCATCTGCTGGTTGAACTAGAGCATAAGGCATTGTGGGCCTTGAAGGTCATGAACTTGAATTGGGATGATGCATCAAAGGATCGTGTTGACCAACTCCATGCTTTAGAAGAGCTTCGGCTTCGAGCCTTTGAAATTTTAATTCTTTATAAGGAGAAATTGAAGAAGTGGCATGACGCAAAAATTCTTCATCGTGAGTTTAAAATTTGAGATTGTGTGTTACTCTATAACTCTCATTTGGGACTCTTTTCGGGAAAACATAAGTCTAAATGGTTGGGTCCGTTTAAGGTAAATCGTGTGTTTCATAATAGGGAAATTGAAGTTGAAAATGAGGATGGGTCAATGTTCAAGGTTAATGGACAATGACTTAAGCTTTACTTTTCAGAGCACCCCAATATGATGTGGATTGATGTGTTGTATTTGGAAGATGCTTGAAGGCATGTTCATGTCGTGCCACGACGTTAAATAAGGTGCTTCTTGGGAGGCAACCGAAGTTTTACTTTTAGTTGTTTGAATAACGTTTGTTGGTTTTGTAGGTTGAAGTCGTATTTCAGACAAAATGTGGAGAGTCAAGGGACTGGGCCACTTGGCGAATCGCCAAATTGCCCCCATTATCGCCCAAATGAATCACCCCTTGAAAGTCATTGGGGATGGATCTCTTGGAAATTTAGGCAAGCTGCCTTGCAACTCGGTGTGTTGCCGAGTAGTTCGGCTAGCCCGATCCAACAGGCCCTTTGGACTTCTTATAAGGCTGGCTAATCTGTTAACTTCAGCGAGCTAAGAGGCCATTCGGTGCATCGCTGAATTGATCGGTGACATTAGTCCCATCGCCTACCTTAGCGTGAACTGAACAGTTTTTAATCCTCTTATATTCAAATCTAAATTTTCCTTGTAAATTTTAACTTCCCTACTCATTCCATCATACTTTAGCATTTTAATTTCATATTTTATGTGGTGTGTGTTGCTTCCGAAGTGTAGATTTTACTCATCTCCTTTTCCCTGTTGTCGTACCTATATTCTTGCCGAGTTTAAGGTTGGTGTCGCTTGATTACTTTATTCTCGTATCAATATTGATGCGATCATTGTTGGGTGTTCATTGTTTCACTGCTTGGTTGCCTCGTTTGCTTAAATTGATGCCCTTTGCACAATATTTTCTTTATTCCAATTTGAGCATGTTCCTATCCCTTTTAATTGAACGATTGGGTCCTAAATTCGTGGGGTAGATGTTGATTTATGTTTGTTAGTAGTTGGGTTTCATGTGGGTGAAGTCTGAGTAGCCTGAATTCGATCAAATGACTTTAATTTGCCAAATGATGGATTGGGTTACGACTTTCATAAGGGCAAATCATCGTTTGGTTGATTTCAATTTGATTAAGGGAAGTCTAAGTACCTAGGGTAGAAATTTGGTTGTGGTTATCTGAAATATGTTTTTGGTTGAACATGAATTGAAGTGTCGTGGGCTGTTAGTTCGAAATCAAATCAACTTGGGGAGGGGACACGTTGTTGAAACGACCCCAAAAATGCCCGAAAATGTGCTTCGGAAACACCTATAATTGTAATTTCCATATATCTCAAAATCCGTGCATGATTTCGGAAATTCTACTTCATATTCTTATTTGTGGGGTCAAATTGAGTGGGGAATGGGTCTAACCCGAATTTTAGAGCAACTGTATCAAAATTCGAAAATCGCAAAAATTGCGATTTGGAGGGTCAACTTTAAAGGGGCATATCTCTTAGCACACAAGGAACTGGAAGGGATGCAACCTATCAAATTAAAGATCTTTGAGTTAGCTTTCCAACGCACTTGGGTTCACCTTAGTCCGAGTTAGGATGAGGGAGTTATGACCATTTTCGTAAAACCTGTCTGTGCAGATTTGCAATTTCCAGTGAGCAGTTATTTTTTAGGCGGGTTGGAGTCTTTTTTTATAAAAAGGGGATATGTCCCATACTTAGTCATTTTCTAAACTCCAAAAACACTCTCTAAGCCCTCTCCAAAAAATTCCACCAAGATCTTCAACCAAATTCAAACATCTCAAGCTCTAATTCCGGATTCAAGACTCAATCTCAAGCTTCGATTCTCCATTCCAATCTTCATCAAGGATTCTCCAAAGTTGAGGTATGTGGGTTTGATTGTGGAAACCTTCCTTTTCCACAAGTCCAACCATTTATCCTCTATTTCTACTTCAAGTTTATGGGTCCTTATGATTATTTATAAACTCTTGAATTATGGAATTACTATTACACACCCTATTATGGTCCATTTTGCATATTATCATGAAATGGAATTATTATGTGATGTTTATGGTTTACATGCTTCCATGATCAAATTATGAAGGTTGATATATATATGTATGTTGTTGGTGGGCTGATTTTTATGGATTTTGGAATTGGTTGGACTTAGTATTCTTGAAATACTTGATTTCATTTACATGAACAATTGCCCACCTTGTGTTTGATAAAATGCCCATTTATAGAATTCTTAGGAAAGGGAAGGTCCAAGGTACGTCCTATGAGTCGGATGGTTATGTAATTACTGAAATGATGATGAAATGGACACATGTATATGATTTTCCCTAAATAAGTGTTGTGAGTCGACCAAGCCTAGTACGGGGGGTAGTAGGCCTGTATAACCGTATCGAGGGGTTGGTACCTTGGTTGCCTAGTACGGGGGGTAGTAGGCCCGTATATACATATCGAGGGGTTGGTACCTTGGTTGCCTAGTACGGGGGGTAGTAGGCCCGTATAACCATATCGAGGGGTTGGTACCTTGGTTGCCTAGTACGGGGGGTAGTAGGCCCGTATAACCATATCGAGGGGTTTGTACCTTGGTCCCTAGCTCGGGGGGTGGTAGGCCCGTGTAACCATATTGAGGGTTTGTACCTCTTTCGCCTCTCCAAGGGGTGGTAGGCCTTGGAAATACTATATTGATGGTCACTCGCCACACATGTACTACGTCCCACTAAATATGATTTTTATGTAAGCATCATTATACATATCATTTCATTAATATGCTATCTATTGGGTATGATTACGCATTTTTCCTATGATGTCCATCTAATGTAGCATTGCATTGCATCCCATATACTTAGTACATTCAAATGTACTAACGCATACTCTATGCCTACATGATGTCACCATGTAGGGACCGGAGCACCGCTTGACCATCCTCCTCCGCGTGGCTAGTACGATTTTCTATAGTGGTTATTGGTGAGTCCTCCATTTCGGGGACGTTGCTCATGATCTTTTGCTATGTATAAAACTTTTCCTTTCTAGTTATGTTTTGACTATGAGGGTGAGCCCGGTAGTTTGTCTTGGCCCCCGCTAAGTACTCATGTTTAGAGGTGGTGTTGGACAAGTTGTGTATTATGCTTGAGCTTGACTCATCTATGGTATTTATGTATCATTTTTTTTTCTTGCTCCCTTAGTCCCGATTTCCCCTTGATTATGCTTATCGTTTATGGTCATTTAATTGCTTCCGCGACCAAGGATGTGTATGATACGCTATGAGGCTTGTTTGGGGTTCCTTCGGGTTCCCCATTCGCCGGTCACATCTAGCCCTAGGCTTGGGTCGTGACAACTTGGTATCAGAGCCCTAGGTTGAATGATCCTCGGAGTCCAACACACCGCGTTGATTAGAGTCCGATTCATGGTTGTGTTGTGCACCACAACTATGAGTAGGAGGCTATGAGACGTTTTAGGAAATGTTTCCCTTCTCCATGTTTTAAGTCGTGCTGTAGAGTTGAATTAAGTTCTTCCCTAACGGTTGTTCTTTGTTATGCTAGATCATGCCTAATACAAGAGGAAGACGAGCCCGACTTGTTGCGTGAGTCATATTAGGTGTCTACTCCTATTGGTGCATATATTGTTGCTAGGAAGGTCTATAGAAATTGTCCTATTTGCATAAAATATTGCCTTGTGATCTTGTTGAATTGAACATGGTCGATTTTGATGTTGTTCTTGGGATGGATTGGTTGCATGCATACTATGCTTCTATTGATTGTAGAACCCGAAGGGTCAAGTTCCAATTCCCAAGTGAACCATTCTTGAGTGGAAAGCCAAAATGTGGTAGTCAAGGGTAGATTCATCTCTTGCATTAAGGCCCGTAAGTTGATCTCTAAGGGGTGTCTCTATCACCTCGTGAGGGTTAGGGATGTGGAGTCCAAAACCTTTCTTATAGAGTCGGTTCCGGTCGTAAATGAATTCCTTGATGTCTTTCCTAATGACCTTCCCGGTGTTCCTCCCGAAAGGGAAATAGATTTTGGCATAGACCTCCTCCCCGATACTCAACCCATTTCTATTCCCCCTTACCGTATGGCCCCGGTGGAGTTAAATGAGTTGAAAGAACAATTGAGGGACTTGTTGGAGAAGGGTTTCATTAGGCCTAGCCAATCACCATGGGGTGCACCGGTGTTGTTTGTGAAGAAGAAAGATGGGTCCCTTAGGATGTGTATCGATTACCGGCAACTCAATAGGGTCACCGTCAAGAATAAATATCCTCTTCCTAGGATTGATGACTTGTTCGACCAATTGCAAGGGGCTAGCCACTTCTCTAAGATTGATCTTCGGTCGGGGTATCATCAAGTGAAGGTGAGGGAGGGTGACATTCAAGACAGCCCTTCCGGATAGTATGGACATTATGAATTTGTGGTCAGTCCTTGGGTGACCAATGCCAGCCGGCTACCTCATGGCCTAATGAATAGGGTCTTTAAACCCTACCTTATTTCCTTTGTTGTGTCTGTCATTGATGATATTATAATCTTTCGCATAGTGAGGAAGAACATGGGTCACTTGAATGGGTTGTTGTTGCAAAGATTAAGAGGGACGAAGTGTATGCCAGTATGAAAAGTGTGAATTTTGGTTGAGGAGGTTGGCCTTCCTAGGTCATGTGGTGTCCGGGGATGGTCATTAAAGGTCAGACCTAGAAGACCGATGTGATTAGAAATTGGCCTAGGCAGTTGACCGCCTGTGGATATTTAGGTAAGCTTCTGGGCGAGGCGGCGTTACTACCGGAGATTTGTGAATGCGGTTTTCCTTCTATTGCCTTCCCCATGACAAGTGCACACAAAAGAAGGCTAAGTTTGAGTGGACCGACGAGTCGCGAAAGGAGCTTTTTTCAACCTTGAAAGATAAACTTGTGTCTGCTCCTATATTGTCACTACCGGATGGGCTTGAAGGATTTGTTGTGTATTGTGATGCTTCTAGAGTTGGCTTGGGTTGTGTCCTAATGCAAAATGGTAAGGTGATAGCCTATGCTTCTAGACAACTCAAAGTGCATGAAAAGAACTATCCTACGCATGATCTTGAATTAGCCGCGGTGGTGTTTGCTTTTAAAGATTTGGCGTCATTATTTGTATGGGGTACATGTCGATGTGTTCACCGATCATAAGAGCCTCCACTATGTCTTCACCCAAAAAGATCTCAACTTGAGACAAAGAAGGTGGCTAGAATTTCTTAAAGATTATGATATGAGTGTGCATTATCATCCCGGTAAAGCTAATGTGGTGGCGGATGCTTTGAGTAGGGTGTCTATGGGTAGCCTAGCTCATGTTGATACTTGTGATAGGGAAATGGCTAGGGAGGTACATCGGTTGGCTAGGTTGGGGGTTAGGTTGGAAGAGGTTAGTAATGGTGGTGTGGTCGTTGTTGATGGTGCTAGGTCTTCCTTGGTTGATGAGGTGATAGCAAAACAAGATCTTGATTCTTCCTTGGTTGAATTGAAGGCCTTGGTGAAAGAGAGCAAGGTGGAAGTTTTCTCCCAAGGGGGAGATGGTGCCCTTAGGTACCAAGGTAGGTTGTGTGTGCCTTGTGTTGATGGTTTGAGGGAGAAAATTTTTGAGGAGGCTCATAATTCTTCCTACTCCATCCACCCCGGTTCCACCAAAATGTATAGAGATTTGAGGGATGTGTATTGGTGGGGAGGCATGAAGAAGGACATTGCCAAATTCGTCTCCGGCTGTCATAGTTGTCAACAAGTCAAGGCCGAACATCAAAGGCCGGGTGGTCTAACCCAAGACATAGAGATTCCTACTTGGAAGTGGGAAGAAATTAATATGGATTTTGTAGTTGGTTTACCCGAAGACTGAAAAGGTTTGATTCTATTTGGTGTGCGTGATAGGGATGACAAATCGGCTACATTTTCTACCGGTAAGAAACATATGGGGCGGAAGATTAGCAAGGTTATATATCATGACTTGGGTTAAGAATTGCATGGGGATTCCTCTATCATCATATCGGACCGTGGTACTCAATTTACTTCACACTTTTGGAAGCTTTTCAAAGAGGGTCTAGGTACGGAGTTAAGCTTACTACGGCCTGTTCACCCGCAAGACGGGATGGAAACAAGCGAAAGATATCAAACACTTGAGGATATGCTTAGGCTGTTGTATTGGGGCTTAAGGTAGTTGCATGATCATCTTTCCATTGATTGAGTTTGCCATATAACAATAGCTATCATTCTAGCATCGTTTATGGCTCTTTTGAGTGCTCTATTGGATGGCGTTAGTAGATCACGGTTGGTGGCTTTGAGTTGGTGAGGTGGCCTTGTTAGGACCATACCTATTATGGGCTCTGAGAAGGTTAGGCTGATTAGAGAAAGGTTGAAGATGGCCCAAAGTCGCAAAAGTCCTATGCCGATGTGAGGAGAAGGGCTCTTGAATTCCGAGTTGGTGATTGGGTTTATTTGAAGGTGACACCCATGAAGGGTGTGGTTCGTTTTGGTAAGAAGGGCAAGTTGAGCCCAAGATAAGTGGGTTCTTATAAGGTGATGAGGAGAATTGGTAAGGTAGCTTATGAGTTGGAATTGCCTAGCGAGATGGATTTGGTTCATCCGGTATTTCATGTGTCTATGTTGAGGAAGTGTGTGGGTGATCCGAATGCCATTGTGTCTCTTGATGTTGTGGGTGTTGTTGAAGATAATTTGACCTATGAAGAGGTTCCGGTCCAGATTTTAGATAGACAAGTGAAGAGGTTGAGAAACAAAGATGTGGCTTCCATTAAAGTCCTTTGGAGAAATCAACAAGTTGAAAGTGCTACTTGTGAGGCCGAAGCGGACATGCAAAGGCGATATCCTTATCTTTTCCACTCCACTCGAGCCTAAGGTATTGATCTAAGCCCTTTATAAAATCTCAGGTCTTAAGTTCAGCCCCCATGTCATTGCATACATTCATGCTTAAGTTGACAAGTTCATTGTGGTTTTACAACTATGTTGAGGTTTTGAAATAAGGTGTAAGTGCATTGTTGCATCCTTATGTGGGCTGAAATTGCCATGTTTGTGTCTCTCATGTACGTTTCTTTAACATTCGGGGACGAATGTTCCCAAGGGGGAGATATTGAAACGACCCCAAAAATGCCCGAAAATGTGCTTCGGAAACACCTATAATTGTAATTTCCATATATCTCAAAATCCGTGCATGATTTCGGAAATTCGACTTCATATTCTTATTTGTGGGGTCAAATTGAGTGGGAAATGGGTCTAACCCGAATTTTAGAGCAACCGTATCAAAATTCGAAAATCGCAAAAATTGCGATTTGGAGGGTCAACTTTAAAGGGGCATATCTCTTAGCACACAAGGAACTGGAAGGGCTGCAACCTATCAAATTAAAGCTCTTTGAGTTAGCTTTCCAACGCACTTGGTTTCACCTTATTCCGCGTTAGGATGAGGGAGTTATGACCATTTTCGTAAAACCTGTCAGTGCAGAATTTCCAATTCCAGTGAGCGAATTTTCTAGGCGGGTTGGAGTCTTTTTTTATAAAAAGGGGATATGTCCCATATTTAGTCATTTTCTAAACTCCAAAAACACTCTCTAAGCCCTCTCCAAAATTTCCACCAAGATCTTCAACCAAATTCAAACATCTCAAGCTCTAATTCCGGATTCAAGACTCAATCTCAAGCTTCGATTCTCCATTCCAATCTTCATCAAGGATTCTCCAAAGTTGAGGTATGTGGGTTTGATTGTGGAAACCTTCCTTTCCACAAGTCCAACCATTTATCCTCTATTTCTCTACTTCAAGTTTATGGGTCCTTATGATTATTTATGAATTCTTGAATTACGGAATTACTACTACACACCCTATTATGGTCCTTTTTGCATATTATCATGAAATGGAATTTTTATGTGATGTTTATGGTTTACATGCTTCCATGATCAAATTATGAAGGTTGATATATATATGTATGTTGTTGGTGGGCTGATTTATATGGATTTTGGAATTGGTTGGACTTAGTATTCTTGAAATACATGATTTCATTTACATGAACAATTGCCCACCATGTGTTTTATAAAATGCCCATTTATAGAATTCTTAGGAAAGGGAAGGTCCAAGGTACGTCCTATGAGACGGATGGTTATGTAATTACTGAACTGATGATGAAATGGACACATGTATATGATTTTCTCTAAATAAGTGTTGTGAGTCGACCATGCCTAGTACGGGGGGTAGTAGGCCCGTATAACCATATCGAGGGGTTGGTACCTTGGTTCCTAGCACGGGGGGTGGTAGGCCCGTGATAACCATATCGAGGGGTTTGTACCTTTGGTCCCTAGCACGGGGGGTGGTAGGCCCTGTAACCATATCTAGTGGTCCCTAGCACGGGGGGTGGTAGGCCCGTGTAACCATAACGGGGGGTTTGTACCTTGGTCCCTAGCACGGGGGTGGTAGGCCCGTGTAACCATATTGAGGGGTTTGTACCTCTTTCGCCTCTCCAAGGGGGTGGTAGGCCTTGGAAATACTATATTGATGGTCACTCGCCACACATGTACTACGTCCCATTAAATATGATTTTTATGTAAGCATCATTATACATACTATTTATTAATATGCTATCTATTGGGTATGATTACGCATTTTTCCTATGATGTCCATCTAATGTAGCATTGCATTGCATCCCATATACTTAGTACATTCAAATGTACTAACGCATACTCTATGCCTACATGATGTCACCATGTAGGGACCGGAGCACCGCTTGACCATCCTCCTCCGCGTGGCTAGTACGATTTTCTATAGTGGTTATTGGTGAGTCCTCCATTTCGGGGACGTTGCTCATGATCTTTTGCTATGTATAAAACTTTTCCTTTCTAGTTATGTTTTGACTATGAGGGTGAGCCCGGTAGTTTGTCTTGGCCCCCGCTAAGTACTCATGTTTAGAGGTGGTGTTGGACAAGTTGTGTTTTATGCTTGAGCTTGACTCATCTATGGTATTTATGTATCATTTCTTTTTTTCTTCTTGCTCCCTTAGTCCCGATTTCCCCTTGACTATGCTTATCGCTTATGGTCATTTAATTGCTTCCGCGACCAAGGATGTGTAATGATACGCTATGAGGCTTGTTTGGGGTTCCTTCGGGTTCCCCATTCGCCGGTCACATCTAGGCCCTAGGCTTGGGTCGTGACATTTATATCTTTGACGGGGTGTTCAAAATTTGTTCAGAACCCCGTGCATACAAATGAGATATACTACCCTACCGAATTCGATATTCCGGACTCAACGAAGCCGTAGAAACTTCTATACGAGGTTGTCTCAGCAAAAAGTGGGTCTCACACCCAAACTTCATTTTAGGAAAAAATCCATAAGGGGGCTTGGAACTAGCCTGGGAGCCTCGGGATCTGCATTAAGGGTTGCTCTATACCAAACTTGACATTCCGGAGCTAACCGCGCTGACAGAATTCTCATTCGGACACATTTTCCAAGAATTTTGACCAAGGTCAAACTTAGACCATAACTTGAAAGTTAAAACACCTAATCACACAAACTCGCACCAAATGCCTTGGGAGCCATGCTGACCATACTACTAACCTAACATGACCCTTCTAGAGATGATGGAATCTTCAGGTGACCGAAGTTAAAACAACTTTTGATTGAAAATGACCGTTCAAGGTTCAAAAGCTCCAGGTGACCGAGCTGTCACTCCCAACAAGTCATAAATGATTTGGGCTCGCTATATGAACGCTCTAAACAATGAATAGAAGGCATAAACTCAGAGATGACCTGGAGGGACATTACAACATCCACTACTAAAAGGACTTTCGTCTGCAAAAGTAAGAGTCAAGAAGTATGAAGGCTGAAACAGCTGGGAAATTTCTTTCGCATATCATGCTCGGTCTCCAAGGTAGCCTCCTGAACTGGATGATGCCTTCAATGGACCTTAACCATATGAATGACTCTCGAACATAACTGCCATACATCTCTGGCTAGAATAGCAACTGGCTCCTCCACAAAAGTCAAACGGTTATCCAGCTCTACCGCATCATACTGGAGCACATGAGACTCATCAGGAACATGTCAGTGCAACATCAAAACATGGAAAACCGACTGAATAGCTGAACATGCTGGAGGTTGGGCTAACTCATAATCAACCTCACAACCGTATAGAGGATCTCAAAATGCCCAATATACCCGGGGCTAAGATTTTCCCACCTCCCAAATATCATTACACCCTTCATGGGCAACATATGGAGGAAAACTCGATCACCAACAGAAAACCTCAAAGGTCGACGCCTACGATCAACATAACTCAGGTGCCTACTCTAAGCTGTCCTGAGCCTATCCTGAATCACCACACATGATCCAAGGCCTTCTAAATCAAGTCAGTACCACACGGCCTAGGCTCGGTAGACTCAAACCAACCAACTGGAGAGTGATAATGTCTACCGTATAAGGCCTTGAACGGGGCCATCTGAATACTAGAGTGCTAGCTATTGTTGTATGAAAACTCTGCCAAAGGTAAGAACTGGTCCCACTGACCCGCGAACTCCTAAACACAGGCCCGCAAGCATATCCTCAAGAACCTAAATTGTATGCTCCGACTGATTGTTGGTCTACGGGTGGAAAGCTGTGCTAAGGTTGACACGAGTGCCCAACTCCTCCTAAAAGGTCCTCCAAGATCTGGAAGTGATCTGAGCACCTCGATCCGATATAATAGAAACAGGCACACCATGAAGAAGAACCATCTCTCGAATATAGATATGAGCCAACCTCTCATGCTTAATAAAGACTGAACTGAGAGGAAGTTTGGTGACTCGATCAATGGATCAGCAATGACCTAAATGCTGTCAACACCTTTAAAAGTCCGAGGCAAATCCGCAAAAAAGTCCATAGTGATGCAATCCCACTTCTACTCCGAAATGGGTAATCTTTGGAACTCACCACCAGACCTCAAATGCTCGACCTTCACCTACTGGCAACACATGCAACAGGACACATAGTCTGCAATATCTTTCCTCATGTCGCTCAATCAATAGTACTGCCTTAAATCACGATACATCTTCGTGGTGTCCGTATGGATGGAATATCTTGAATCATGGGCCTTATGAAATATAGACTTAATCAAATCCCCAACTCTCAGAACAAAATACTACCAGCAAACCTCAAAAACCCATCTGAATCAAAGATAGCCTGATCGGCATCACCCGCAAACACCCGATCTTAAAAAGCCACCAAATCCTCATCCTCAAGCTGACGACCACAGATCCAATCAAGAAAGGAAGACTGAACTCCCACACAGGCTAAGACACACCTAATATCTGAAATATCCAATCGAATCATCTGATTGGCTAAGAACTGAACCAAAGGTCGCTCTAAGGTATACAAGAAGGCTAGACTACCCATACTCACCGCCTTCCAACTCAAGGCGTCCGCTACCACATTCACCTTGCCAGGATGATAGAGAATAGAGAGGTCATAGTCCCTCAGAAGCTTAATCCAACAACGCTGCCTCAAATTAAGGTCCTTTTGGCTCATAATGTACTGAAAACTCTTGTGATCAGTATAGATCTAACAACGAACTCCATACAGATAGTGCCTCCAGATCTTAAGCGCAAAAACTACCGCCGCCAACTCCAAGTCATGAGTGGGGTAGTTGCGCTCATGCAGCTTAGGCTGCCTCGACAGATAAGCAATAACCTGACCCTACTGCATTAATACACAACCCAAACCATTGCTAGATGTGTCAAAATATACCGTGAGGCCCTCGCCCTTAACTGGAAGAGTTAATATAGGAGTGGTAGTAAGCAATGCCTCGAGCTTCCAAAAGATAAACTCACACTTCTTAGACAACTCAAAAGGAACATCCATACAAGTCAATGGGGTTAGAGGTGCTTCCAAGGTGGAGAAGCCCTCTACAAACTGTTTGTAGTAGCCTGCTAATCCGACGAAGCTCTTAGTCTCAGTAACTGAAGTGGGCCTAGCCCAATCATGAATAGCCTCAATCTTTATCGGATCTACCATGATTCCATCCTTGGACATGATGTGTCCCAAGAATGCTACAGACTCAAGCCAAAACATGTACTTTGAGAACTTCAATAGACAAGAGATTAGCTGGGGCACTGGAAGTAACACACGGGACAATATTCATGTCATGCTCCAGATATCAAATGGCACCGAAAAATATTAATGACTAGTTTGCAACTCAATAGCTTTCTTTGTAAACTTAGGAGTTCCCGTCCATATAGGCGGCATGCCATGCAAGATCATCAATAAACAACTAACACAAGTTTTAGGCTACACAACCATCCAAGACTCCGCCAGTGTAACACCCCAGATTCGAAAGAGTGGAAAAATTCATGATTTTTGTGTTACTGCCAGTAACAACGGAGGCCACCTACAGTTCGTCGGTTGACTTACGGCCCATAGGTGGGAACCGTAAGTGGCAAGACCAAGTTTTCAAAAATGTCAAGTTTCAGAACCCCAACGACGGCCAGCCAGGATGACCCGTCATCCAATCAACGAGTCGTAGATAGGTCTCGTAGGTCTCCTCCAGACTTAGTCAAATTCTTAAGCTGTAAGTCCTGACCAACGGTTGCCATGTACGGTCCGTCGTTTGACTTACAAGCCGTACATGGGGCCCGTCATTGCAGGGTCCAAGTTGACAGTCTCTGAACCCAACGACGGTTGACCATCGACGGTCCGTAGATGGACCTACGGATGGTAGGTCAGACCGTCGATGGGGCCTTGATAGTTATTTTTAAAAGGGTCTTTTGGTCTTTTCACCCAATGACTTATTTACTACTCTTAAGTTGGTTCCCCTCATTCCCTAACACAATATAAGCCTATTCAATCCAAAAATCTACCCTTTCCAATCCCTTTACAAAATTCCCCAAACCCTCCCCTCTCAAATATTTCTCTCTCTAGAAGATAGAAGAAGAAGAAGGAGAAGGCAGCCTAGGGTTCAAAAAATCTAGTTTTCTTCATCAAATTGCTTAAGGAATTGAGACCCTAAGGTATGATAGTGTTCATCCATGGAGCCCTTTCCTCCATGGAATCCCTAAATTCTCCAATTTTCAAGTTAGAAGTTCTCAATTGAATTAGGGGTTTTCTTCCATGTCATGGGTTCTTTGTAATGTTTATTTAATTGATTGATTTATGAATGATGAAGCATGAATTTCATGAATTTAGATGAATCCCTATGAACCCATGCCAATTTCCCCCAATTTCAAAAATTATGCTTTAATATGACTTTGTCTTGAACTCTTAATCTCTAAGATCTTGTATGTATGTATGCTAAGTGGCTTGTATGAGGCCTTTCGGGGTCTTGTACGCCATGTCACATCTAGGGGATACCTTGGGTCATGAAAAACTTGTTATTCAGAGCACAAGGTTTTAGAAAGATCCTAGGGTGTCTCATAAGCCGCGTCGAGTAGAGTCTTGTTCATGAGTGTGAAGCGCGCCACATTTATGAATGATAGGCTATAAGACGTTTAAGAAACTTCACTTATTTCATTACACCTAAGTCTTGCCATAGAGTTTAACTCTATATGTCTCTCTCCTAATCCCTATCGTATGCGTTTCAGGATATGGTTACTCGAAAAGCTTATGCTAGAAGAAATGTGAGAGAGAATGTGGATCAACAAGCTCCTTCTCAAGCTCCACAAGTTTCGGTCGACCCTTTGGCCGAAAGAGTATCTAATGAGGAGTTTAGGGCTGCTTTCCAAGTGTTGACCCAAGCCGTGACGGCTCAAGCCAATAGAGAGGCTGTGGCTCCCGTGAACCCAAATGTGGGTAAGGCGGCATCTTGGGTAAGAGACTTCACAAGGATGAACCCTCCGGAATTTCATGGTTCTAAGATGGAGGAAGATCCTCAAGAATTCATAGATGAAGTGTACAAGGTATTGATGATCATGGGGGTGATATCGGAGGAAAAGGCAGAGTTGGACGCTTATCAAGTCAAGGGTGTTGGTCAAGTTTGGTTCAACCAATGGAAGAGTGAGAGGGCGGTTAGTGAGGGTCCTCTTGATTGGGAGAAATTCAAGATTGCTTTCCTTGATAGGTTCTTTCCCCTTGAGATGAGGGAGGCAATGGTGCTTGAATTTATCAACCTCGTCAAGGAAGCATGAGTGTGAAAGAGTATGCTTTGAAGTTCACACAATTGTCCCGATATGCTCCTTCCATAGTTGCCGATCCTAGGGCAAGAATGAGTAAGTTTGTCTCGGGAGTGTCCGAAATGTTGGTTAAAGAGTGCCGCACCGCTATGCTTGTCAATGAAATGGATATTTCTCGCCTCATGGTGTATGCTCAACAAATAGAAGAGGAAAAGCTAAAGGAAAGGTGTAGAGAGACAAAGAGAGCTAGGACCGGTGATGGTAACTTTTCACATTCAAGGACCGATGGACATGGTCGTCCTAGATTTTGACATAGGTTTTCCGATCAAGGTTCCTCTAATGCTCCTCCCAAGTCCAACAAAGATAGGGTGTCTAACCCTAAGCCCCAAGGAGGAAATGGTGGTGGCTCTTCATTGACTACTTGTGCTAAGTGTGGGATGAAGCATGAGGGCAAATGTCTAGCAGGTTCTAATGCATGTTTTGGTTGTGGCAAGATGGATCACAAGATAAGGGATTACCCCTTAGTGTCTAAGAATGAAGGGGATAACCGTCGACGCACTCAACCTTAAAATCCATCAAATTCTAGTGAAAATCAAAAGCAAACTCGGTTTTATGCACTTCAGGCTCGTCATGAGCAAGAGGGTTCTCCCGATGTGGTTACTGGCCCGGTGCTACCTTGTCTTTTGTGACGCCATATGTGGCTATGAGGTTTGATGTTGTTCAGGATGTGTTGCTAGATCTTTTTCATGTCTCTACTCCGATTGGTGAATCTATTGTGGCTAAGAGAGTCTATAGAAATTGCCCCGTCTCTTTATCTCATAGAGTCACTCATGTTGATCGTGTAGAGCTTGATATGATATACTTTGATATTATTCTTGGGATGGATTGGTTGCATGCTTGTTATGCTTCAATTGATTGTAGGACCCGAATGGTCAAGTTTCAATTCCTGAATGAGCCTATCCTAGAGTGGAAGTGGCGAAATTCTATGTTTAGAGGTCAATTTGTTTCTTACCTAAAAGCTAGAAAGATGATCTCTACGGGTTGCATATACCATCTTGTTAGGGTGAGGGGTGTAGATTCTGAAACCCCTCCTCTTGGGTCGGTCCCCGTTGTTAATGAGTTGTCGGAAGTGTTTCCCGATGATTTACCTGGTATTCCTCCCGAGGGGGAAATAGACTTTGGTATTGATCCTTATAGAATGGCCCCGGCAGAACTTAAGGAACTAAAGGAGAGATTTAAAGACTTATTGGATAAGGGTTTCATCCGACCAAGTGTTTCTCCATGGGGTGCTCCGGTCTTGTTCGTAATAAAGAGAGATGGTTCACTCCGTATGTGCATTGACTACCGCCAATTGAACAAGGTTACCATTAAGAATAAGTATCCTCTTCCAAGGATAGATGACTTGTTTGATCAACTTCAAGGGGCTAGTTATTTCTCTAAGATCGACCTTCGTTCGGGCTATCACCAATTACGGGTGAAAGAAGATGATATTCTAAAAATGACTTTTCGGACAAGATATGGTCACTACGAGTTCTTGGCATTGTCCTTTGGATTGACTAATGCTCCGGACATATTTATGGACTTGATGAATAGGGTGTTTAAACAATACCTTGACATCTTCGTGATTGTGTTTATTGATGATATCTTGATCTACTCAAGGAATGAGGATGAGCATGCTAATCATTTGAGGATTGTATTGCAAGTCCTCCAGGACCAACAACTCTTTGCAAAGTTTAGTAAATGCGAGTTTTGGTTAAGATTCGTGACTTTTCTTGGTCACATTGTCTCTGATAAATACATTGAGGTAGATCCTAAGAAGGCGGATGCGGTTAAGAATAGGCCTAGACCTCTATCACCTTCAGATATCCATAGTTTCTTGGGCTTAGCCGGTTATTATAGGAGGTTTGTTGAAGGGTTTTCTTCTATTGCTTCTCCATTGACGGCTTTGACTCAAAAGAAGGTTAAGTTCATATGGTCCGAGGCATGTGTAAAGAGTTTCAAAGAGTTGAAAAATAGACTTACTTCGGCTCCGATATTGACAATATCGGAAGGATCCGATGGTTTTGTGGTTCATTGTGATGCCTCGAGAATTGGGTTAGGATGTGTTCTTATGAAAAATGGGAAGGTTATTGCTTATGCCTCAAGACAACTCAAGGTGCATGAAAAGAACTATCCTACTCATGAGTTGGAATTAGCGGCGGTTGTGTTTGCTTTGAAAATATGGCGGCATTATTTGTATAGGGTACATGTGGATGTTTTTACCGACCATAAGATTTTACAATATGTGTTTAAACAGAAAGATCTGAATCTTCGCCAAAGAAGGTGGCTTTAGTTGTTAAAATATTACGATATGAGTGTTCTCTATCACCCCGGTAAGGCTAATGTGATGGCAGATTCTCTTAGTCGATTATCTATGGGTAGTATTGCTCATGTTGAGGATGGTAAGAAAGAGTTGGTTCGCGAAGTTCAGAGATTGGCCCAGTTGAGTGTTCGATTGATTGATTATGCTAAAGGTGGTGTTACGGTTCACAATGGTTCCGAATCCTCTTTCATGCATGATGTAAAGGCTAAGCAAGATCTTGATCCTAATTTGGTTGAATTGAAGGGAGCAGTTCTCAAAAAGTCCGTAAAGGTTTTCTCCCAAGGGGGAGATGGTGTGCTTTGTTATCAAGGTCGTTTGTGTGTTCCCAATGTAGATGACTTAAGAGGACAAATTTTATCGGAAGTCCATAGTTCTCGATATTCCATTCACTCGGGAGCTACCAAGATGTACCATGACTTGCGAGAGATCTATTGGTGGAATGGAGTGAAGAAAGATATTGTGGAATTTGTGGCTAAGTGTCCCAATTGCCAACAAATGAAAGTTGAGCATCAAAGGCCGGGAGGTTGGACCCAAGATACTAGTATTCCTACTTGGAAGTGGGAGGATGTAAATATGGATTTTATTGTTGGTTTACCTCGCACTCGGCGACAATATGATTCGATTTGCGTTGTTGTAGATCGAATGACAAAATCAACACATTTCATTCCCGTCAAGACTTCTTATTCGGTGGAGGATTATGCTAAGTTGTATTTGAGGAAATGGTTAGGCTGCATAGAGTGCCTTTATCCATTATCTCTGATCGTGGTGCACAATTCACATCTCAATTTTGGAAGTTGTTCTAAAAAGGTCTTGGTACTCGTGTTAAGCTTAGTACGTCCTTTCATCCCCAAACAGATGGGCAAGCGGAGCTTACTATCCAAACCTTGGAAGATATGTTGAGAGCTTGTGTAATTGATTTCAAGGTAATTGGGATTATCATTTGCCTTTGATTGAATTTGCTTATAGTACTAGCTACCATTCTAGCATTGGTATGGCTCCATTTGAGGCTCTCTATGGTAGGAGGTGTATATCTCCTATATATTGGTTTGAGGTTGGAGAAGTTGCTTTGATAGACCCCGAGTTGGTGCATGAGGCTATGGAGAAAGTTTGACTTATTAGAGAAAGGTTGAAAATGGCCCAAAGTCGACAAAAGTCCTATGCCGATGTTAGAAGGAGAGATTTAGAATTTGATGTTGATGATTGGGTTTACTTGAAAATTTCACCCATGAAGTGTGTAATGAGATTTGGGAAGAAAGGGAAGCTTAGTCCCCGTTATGTAGGCCCATATAAGATTTTGAGACATGTTGGTAAGGTTGCTTATGAGCTTGACTTGCCAAATGATTTGGCATCAGTGCATCCGGTTTTCCATGTCTCATTGTTGAAGAAGAGTGTTGGTGATCCGACATCTATAGTGCCACTAGAGAATCTTGGCATAAAGGATAGTTTTTCCAATGAAGAAGTTCCGGTTTAGATTTTAGACCGGCAAGTCCGGAAGCTAAGAAATAAAGAAGTTGTTTTCGTGAAGATACTTTGGAGGAATCAATTAGTTGAGGGTGCTACTTGGGAGGCCGAGACCGATATGATGTACCGATATCCTCATCTCTTTCCTTCTGATCCTACTCTAGCTTGAGGTACCTAGTTTCTCATGGTTCACTATTTTGGTCTCATGTGTCTTAGTTATTTCCATGATTCCTTGATTATGCATGTTCATGAAGAGTGTAATGTGATTATGTGCATTGAGTATGAGTTGCATAAAGTCTTCATGAAATAATGTGTTGGATATGCTTTAGCTTGGAGTTGATGTTTCCTCCTCGGATATGTGTATTATGTGATTGCATTCTAGGTTGGGTTGTTTATCCGTGTCCTCTACCCTTCTCATGATGTCTTGATTCTCATTCGAGGATAAATGTTCCCAAGGGAGAGATATTGTAATACCCCAAAGCTTTCAAAGAAATGAAAATGCAGTTTTTCAACCTGGTGCCAGTGACTACGGAGGTCACCTACGGACCGTAGGTGGGAGCCGTTGTTGGCATTGTGGACCTTTAGGATTTCCAAGTTTCTGAACCTTGACCTACGAAGCAACAGGACGGGTAGTCGTCCAGTTGACGGTCCGTAGATGGGTTCCGTAGATCCCTTCCAGACTTAACCAAATTTTCAGCCCCAAACGAAGTCTCTGAATCAATTGACGGAAGAACAGGACGGGCCGTCGATTGATCTACGGACCATAGGTGTTGCTCGTAGTTTGCCCGTGACAGTTATTATTTAAGGGCTTTTTGGTCTTTTCCCTAAATGTTTAACTATTAATCTAAGTCGGTTATACCCTTAACCCAGACCATATATATATACATATTTTTTTTTTCTTAGCCTAATTTCACTCATTCTAAATCATTCCCAAATTTCTCCTCTTCTCAAATATTTCTCTCTCTAAGAAAATTCTCTCAAGCTTTAAGGAAGAAGAAGACAAAGATCCTCCATTGAAGACCATCAATTTCCATCAATTTGTTGTGGGCTTTGTTGATGTATGATAGTGTTCACCATTTGGAGCCCTTTCCTCCAATGGGTCCTCAACTTTCTTCAAGGTATTCAAGGTTCAATTTCCCCAATTGAATTAGGGTTTTTGATAAATTCTTATGGGTTCTTCAATTATGATTTCAATTTTTGATTTTATGATTTCTAGTGCACGATCTAACGTGATAAAGTAATTTAGTGCATGAATTAGCGTGAATTATATGATTTGATGTAAAGATCGAATGAATCCCCATGAACCCATGCTATTTCTCCCCAATTTCCTAATCTATGCTTTGATTGGGGGGTTGAGCTATGAATTGAGTAATTTTATGAAAATCTGTATGAAGCTATGCATGAATTATGAATGAATTGAGGATGACTTTATGAAGTTTAGTATGTTCAAGTCAAAAGCATGATGTTTCCTCTATTATGTGAGTTCCTTCAAGTATGGGTAAATTGTCTTATTTATGACTTTCTAAGCATGAGCCTGCATTGAATTGCATAATTTAAGTTGAACTTTTATGAACCCATATGAACTCTATGATCCATGAATTATGAGCATGATGAACTATGTAAGGATAAATCTTATGAACTTATGCATGTCTCATATGAGTTTTAATGATGAGTGAAGGGTGCTTTGAGAAAGAAGTACCAAAGTTATGACATGATAATGTTGTGTTGAGTTGTGAAAGGTTTTCTCATGTAATGCTCACACTATAAGTTAATGAACAAAGAGGCGATTACCCGTGTTCATAAGGAGCTATTCTAATGATGTAAGCTTGGACTAGTCCATGGAAGATGAAACGTCTATAAACATGATTTTAGCTTGGATTGGTAACCTTAGTTTACCTTTCCATGGATAATGATATGAATATGATAATTAACTATTCCATGGAAAATATGCTTAGCACCGAGAGGATGTTGAGATGGAAGCTCCCCCGTGGTAGAGGCTGGGTTTCTAGTAGCAATCTCCTTATCCCTTACCTATGTGCCCCCATAGGATGATGGTCTATGATAGACACTAGCTAGTGGATAAGCTACAAGTTAAGTAAAGGGTCCTACCTTGGCAAGTAGGATGGCCCTCTTTCGGTGTAGGGTAGACACTAGATTCCATGTTGATAGCTCACATGGTCTTATATGTCGGTTAAGGCTATTTCCCCACAACTAATGAACACAAGTGTTGTTATAATAATCTAAAGTAAATAAAGATGATTTAGCTTGCTTTGGCCATGGTTTATGCTTCATGCTTCTTATGCTTTATCAAGTTTTAGCTTGGCCATTGCACGTCATGATTATGTCTCATTCTAGCATGTTTTATGTGCATTGCTGATAGCATCCAAGGAAGCTCTACTTCATTGAAGGACAAGGATGAAGCTTTACAAACTCCAAGGAGGCCCATAACAAGATCTCAAAACAAGGAGTTCAACGATAAGCTCAACGGGCTTCAATCGCTGATCCAAAGGTGTCTTGTTGGGGAAGAAGAGCCCAAGCTCAAGGGAGATGAATTTTCCAAATGATACAATTATTTGGTGGTACAAGTTGAAGTCCAAGAGGAAGAATATTGGGGTCCAATGTTCAGCCTTGAAGACGTCCAAAGTGGTGCAGAAAGAGGCTCATAATCAGCCCAAAAGGAGGCCAATTTCAGCCATTAAGTGCAGCTAAAATCAGCAGCCCAATAAAGGCCCAACAGGGGCTCAAAAGCCACGACCAAGGGGGCCCATAAAGGCCTTAAATCAGCCACAATTAGTAGGGTTTTTGTTATTTTACTTTAGTCCCCAAGCTAGGGTTTTATTTTATTAAGTTATAGATTATTCTTTTAGGGTTTTATTAGGGCTAGCAGCCAACTTATTTATTCTATAAATAGAGTGCTTTTTCATTCATTAAAAAAACATTACATTGATATTAATAATATTTGAGAGAGTTCTTCTGAACCTTTGTGACTTGTTCTTTGAGAATTTATCTTTAAACCTTTACTAGTTTCATAGTATAAGGTATAAAGTAATTTCTTCTTGTTATATCTGTGATTTCTTTTTGGTATTCTTTAGAAGGTGATTAGTTTATACTAAATATTGTCTTTAGTTACTCATAAAGTGGTCAAGATCCGTTTCTACTGTTTTTGATTCGTTTTCTCAAGTAAAGGCGTTAGATTTCTTTCATAAATCTATATGTTGTTACTTGGATCTTGTCAAGGCCTTAGAATATAAATTCCTTTGAAATTCTTGGATCTTTCCTTAGAATTTCCCATATCTTTTTTTATTAGTTTCGGTTTCTTTTTTTTCTATTATTGCTTCCGCACTCTAATATTCAACTTTATATATTGTGATCTCCGTAACCTCGCTGCTATCAATTGCTATCATACTTGTTCTATCAAGGTTCCGTTCTTGATAAATCTTGGGATTTCTTCAAAAAAAAATAGAGCATATAAAAAAAAAAAATCTGAATGTGAACAGTACGCGAACAGTAAACGTGAGCAGTACATTTTTATTTTTATTAAAAAAAGAGTAAAAGCTATAACTTGCTCTCCAAGAAATCTGATTACTTGCATTAGTTTGTCTCCAAACCCAAGTAGGAAACAAGAAGAGGGGATTCTAGATCTTAAGGATAAGAAGAATTTTTTTTTCTTGTTCTTATAATTCTAAATAAGTTCCTTTTTTATTCGTGTTTTGTTTCAACTAAAATCCTATTTGTTCTAGGACTAGTTCTTTACTTTCTTCAGTGCCCCAAAAATCAATACTTTATTACTACGAACTTGATACACGTTTTGGTTTAATTATAAATCTACAAAGTATTCTTGTTCCAAGGTCATTTTGAGGGGAAAAAGGCAAGTGTGGGTGAGTTTAAAAGAGGGTAAAAGCCATATTTAAAGTGTGATACTTGATAATTATTTTCCTTTTCTTTAGATGTCTAATTCAGGTGGTGATGAGGAAAGGGATCGTCTAGAAGCCGAGATCCAAGGAAGGAACAACTTCACCCTTCAAGCTATGCACCAACAATTCGAGAGATGGAATTTGCAATTTCAAGAGATGAAGAATATGATTACCTAGCAGAATGATACCGTAGCTGCATTTAGGAGGGAGAATAGTGTTGAACAACCCCCTAATAATGTTAGGCCCCAAGTTAGAAGGAATGTACCCCATAACCCTTTTGTAAATCCTGAATATGATAATGATAATATTGATGTTGAATTTAATTTAGAAAGGAGAGATAGGAGGGGACAAAGAGGTAGAGTAGAAGATGATAATATAAGTAGTATAAAGATGAAGATGCCATCTTTCAAGGGGACAAGAGACCCAGACTTATACCTTGATTGGGAGAGACGAGTTGAAGCCATCTTTGACTGCCACAACTACTCCGAGGGTAAGAAAGTTAGACTTGCTGTTGTTGAGTTTTCTGATTATGCTGCTTCTTGGTGGCAAAAGCTTGCTAGGGACAGGTTGCAAGATGAGCTACCACCTATAGCTACTTGGGCAGAGATGAAGAGAGTGATGAGGAAGAGGTTTGTGCCATCATATTTCCAGCGAGATCTACAGTCTCGCCTTCAACACTTGAAGCAAGGCTCCATGTCGGTGGATGAGTACTTCCAAAGCATGGATATGGCTATGATCCAAGCTAACTGCATGGAGGAAGAAGAGGCTACATTGGCTAGATTTTTAAATGGGTTAAATGTAGAAATAGCTTATGTAGTAGAAATACAATAATATGTAACTTTAGATGAGTTAGTTGATTTGTCTATTAAAGTAGAAAAACAAATTAAGAGGAAGCAACAAAATAACTCATGGAGAAGTCGTCCAAACACCATGTCTAAGAAGCCATGGTCAAATCAAGAGGGAAAAGTTCCTTCCAAACCTCAAGAAGATAGAGGTAAAGGTAAAGTTGAGGAGGGAGGTAAAACCTTTAATCCTAAATCTTCTAAACCTTCTAGTTCTATTCAATGTCACAAATGTCATGGAAGGGGACATATGATGCATGAATGTCCAAGTAGAAGAAACATCATACTAGGGACAATGGAGAATATGAGAGTGAAAAAAGTGAGGGGGAAGAAGAAGAGGGAGGTGTAAGTGAGGAAGATGATCTAGAACTGCCTAATGATGGTATAATTGGGGTGGTTAGGAGAATTATAACTATCGAATTGGGGTGGTTAGGAGAATTATAACTATCGATTTGGGTAGTATTGATGAAGGGCAGAGGGAGAATTTGTTCCATATTAGGTGTGGGATAAAAGGAAAGACTTATTCTATGATTATTGATGGGGGAAGTTGTGCAAATGTGGTGAGTTCATACTTGGTGGATAAAATAGGAATTACATGCATGAAACGCTCTACCCATATAGGCTCCAATGGTTGAATGATAGTGGAGAAGTAAAAGTAAACAAACAATGCATGATTTCATTTAATGTTGGTAGGTATGAAGATGAAATTCTCTGTGATGTAGTTCCAATGCAAGCATGTCATGTTTTACTTGGCCGAACTTGGCAATATGATAGGGATACTACTCATCATGGAAGAAAGAATATGTATAGTCTTCTGCATAATGGTAAGAAGTTTACTCTCGCACCATTATCTCTTTCTCAGGTGTTTGAAGATCAAAAACGATTAAGGGAAACAATGGGAAAACAAAGGGGAGAGATAACAAGTGAGATTGAGAGAAAAGAAAAGGGCTAAGAGATAGAAAAAAACAGAGAAGACTGAAAGAAAGCGAGAGAGGGCAGCAATCTAAGTAAAGAGGTAAAAGAGGGTTTGAGTGAAAAAGTGAAAGATTTTGGTGAGAGGAAAGAGGCTAAGGAAAAGAAAAAGGAGAGTCTTTATATAAAAGCCAAAGAGTGTTTAACTGCTAGAAAAGAAGGACTGCCCATAATACTACTTACTTACATAGAAGTGTTAATTAATTTTGAACAACTAACTCCTTCTTTGCCAAATAGTGTACGTGGAATAAATTTTTTTTCACTATTTCATTGGAGTAATAATAACATATATCAGTATTTACTATTAATCCATGTCTCCAGTGAACTTAGACTGACATTTTCATTGACCCTTTTCTTTAACATGTTGACCATTGGAACCATATAGTTTAAAGTTTAAACATCTGATAAATAAATGAAAGTATTCCTTCGAGGTGCACTTCTGGTCATATATTGTGTTGATGCCATTGTAGCTGATTGTTGTTGAGTTATTTTTACTTCTTGAGAATGCTGGTAAGACATTCCAAGCAGGAGTCATGTATCTGCATGAATTTGGTGCTGAAGCTAGGAGGTTGAGCTTTGTGAAGTGTATAAGTTTCATGTTAAAGGAATTTGGAGAAGTCATTTTCTTTTGTAATCAAGATTTTAACCTGATAATGTTGGTAGCTTATGTCTATAGTACACGTTATTGTTCTCTTATTAGCAGATTCCTTCTGAAATCTTTTCTGTAGAATCATTTATGTGGTATTTATCAAAAAGAGACCAGCGTGCTGCATGATTGCAGTATGTGATTCTTTAGGATTGTCTCTTGCCTTACTCTTTTGAGAGGCTACGGGGAACAATTTCTTTGTCAGCTTCTTCTTTGAAGTGCAAATAATGTAATTTCTCCAGTCCATTGATTGTTTTGGCATAAAAGGATAATGAGACTGTTAGTGTGCAGAATGTTGTGAGCTTTTATTGAGCAGTCAAAGGAGTAGAAGTCTCTGCAAAATGCAACCGATCAGGAGATGCTTGAAATTGTAATGTCAAGGAGGGATCCTGTAGAAAATGGTTAAAATAGATTCTTTTTATATCATTGTTGTTCTTCTCTTGCAATTGAATAAAAGGTTAGGTCTTTTCTTATCTCTAGATTTAATAGTTGAAGTAGATGTACCATTAAGAAAATAGTTTATAACATGCATCAAAAGATCAACAACAAATGATATGGTAATGACTATAACTAAAGGCTGCATACAGTCAGTCTTCACATTAGATCAAACTATTATAAGGCGATAACAAGGAGGTGTATATTATCTTATTTTGAGAAAAGGAAACATGTATACTATTGTTCTTATTTTTAGAATACATGAATACTATTGTTCTTATTTTTAGAATGAAAAAGAAAACAGAGCAGAGATTGAGGGGCTGGGACTTGTTAAATTGTGGTTATTATGGCACAGTTGAGATTAATTTGCAACATCTCAAATGAGATAACAAAGCAAGCTGATGAGCGAAGTCGGCTACAACAGTTTTGAGTTCCACCATTGAAGGTACTTTTACTAAACAAACAAAAATAATGTAAATATAGAATATGCACTACTCTTATTATTTTTCATTTGAATATTTACTTATTGCTTTTATGGTTTCATATGCAGTATCTTCTTTATCTTCTACATGAGGGAAAAGATATATGTCGATATTGTATGATCTTTTAAGTTTGTTGTCCTGAAATGGAAGTATTGAAAATTATTCGAAATATTATACCCACGTCAACATTTCTATTTGCCACTCTTCTCTCCTTATGTAGTTTTTTTTCTCTTGAACATAAATAGAGTCATTGTACACAGTGGCGAATCCAGGATTTCTATTAACGGGGTTCGAAAACAAAGAGTAGTGTCTAAATCTTACATTTAGGAGGTTCAAAATCAATATATAGACATAAAAATTCTTAAAAATACCTTAAATATATAACGTAATTTTTTGCGTCCGCCTCTGATTGTACAATTATACTTATGTCCATTATATATGGATGGAGAAAACTCGGCATTGGCAAAATGCTATTTCAACAAATCGATGCCTTGTATCGATAATCAGATGGATAGTCATAGACATAATGCTCTCGACAACTTAAGAGTAGCTCGAATATTTTTTTATTTTTTTTACTCAATTTCAGAAAAAATAAAATAATAAATAAATTTTATTTTGTTAAACAAAATTTGTGACTTAAATTATTGTGATTGATTTGGAAAATTTACTTTATGGTGCATGATCTGTCGCAAAAATTTGAAGAGGTATCTTCCACTTATGTAATTTTATGTATTCATTAAGTTGAATCTTTTTCAGTGGAATCCAATTCATTGCCATAGGATATATGTTCTAACTGATTCGTAGCACAAGTGACCTTCTAATTTGCATGAGCTTTGTCCTTATTCATAGTTCTGTAATGATATTTTTGATGCTTTTACTTGAATCTATTCTCTTCTTTGTGATATTTGAAGGCTATAACCGATTAAGGTTTCAAGGTTTTAGCTTCTATTCTTCAAAAGAATTTAAGTTTTTAATGTTACATTGATGATTTGCTTGCTTTGTATGAATGCATAGTAATACGTACATTAACCCTTCACAAAATATATTTCTACCAAGCTTAACAATTTTTCTACAAGCATTATTCAAAATGATAGTGTACCTTGATTGTTTTCGTCACTAAATGACGGAAGCTATGTTTTTTAAATTATGGTTATTCAGAAGTATTTATTGCTATTGTAGATCTCAATCATATTTCTAAAGTAGATTTAAACAAATAAAATTATATCAAAACTTAAAATGTTGGGCTCGTGCTTAGCACGGGCAAGAACCATCTAGTATTATATAGAAATGTGAAGTTGGGGACGATCAAGGGTAATATGGTCATTTTATATATATATTTCATTTTAAAATTCTACAAATTCTATTTTTAAATTTGTCAAAATATTTTTTCAAGTGGCTAAATTTCCTCCACAAGTTACATGATTTTCTCTAGAAACTATAAATTATAAGATTTTTTCTAGAATTAAGTCTATGACACAAATAAATAGACACTAACCCATTCTTCATTTCCTTCACTCCTCAATTCTCTCCCCTCTCATGTCTTGTACCAGTAAATTCCTCACCCTTTATTTCTAATTGCATCCTAAATAAATACACACACTTGGTATAGATCTCTAATTAGGAAGACTAATAGTGTAGTTTTTTTCAGCATTAAGAACTTCATTTTTTTATCAATTCCCTACACAATTGCCCTCCTTTTGTAAAATAATTATAAGACAACAGTAAAATTCACTATTTGTTAGTGAACTCATTACTTCTAGGACTTGTCCATATATCAAAATTTTAGCAAAATTCAACTGCGCCACACTTTACAAACACCTAATGAACATGATAATGGACCAATTAACATGTTAAATCCAATATCAATCACTACTACTTTTCTCAAAAGGCCTAATTCATAAGGAATGCAACCAGTGAACAAGCTCTTCAAGAACAAAATTTTCAACAATTTCGGAACATGTTCTCTCCTTTTCTTTGGTTCTATTTAGACTTTTCAATTTCATGGTGTTGCTTTCTTTTTTGGATTCTAAAGATAATTTTTGAAGTATCTAATTCACTTGATTTCTCTTTTTATGTATAATCCCAATACTTCACGTAACATATATGTCATTATATTATTTTTTGAGAAGCATATATTTATTTATTACTATTATTTTATCATCAGTTAAAAAACCTTTTAAGTAAGTTATATAAATTATTATATTAACTACCTCATGTTAAATTACTGCAATATATATTATATTAACTTTTGTTAATATTTTAAAATTCTCTTTATTTGAGGTAAAACATTCATTCATCAGGTAGATAAATTACTTTAGAAAACTTTATTTGCTTACTATACTAAATTATTCTCCTAATTTTAATGAATATAAAGACAAGACAAAAATTCATAACTTCTTTTTCATCCTTTTATCACTTTCTAAAGAATGAGATGATGCATTCTAATTTTCATCAAGTAGGTCATTATTTGTCACGACCCGATTCCTCAGGTCATGATGGCACCTGCTAACACCCACTAGTAGGTAAGCCTAACCCATAGCCCGGAACCAGAAGCAACGGCCTATCAAGCGGAAGAGGAACCAATGAAGTAACAAATGAATATAATGAGAAGAAAGAGGAATCACCATAGATATATCCAAGGAACCGTCCCCAAGACCTGACATCAGTCAGTAATTGAGCATCTAAACAAAACAAGAGTACAAAGCTTTTATAAATACAAAGTAGATACAAACAGTCTTCGAAAGCAAGTAAAGACTAGTCCTAGCCCAAAATAGATGGAAATCGGCAACTCCGGACGCTAGGAGCTCACCCAATTTCCGAATGCAAGCTGCTCCGCACCAAGACCAATCACCGGCGATAACCCGTACTATGATCTGTAGGGTGTAGAAGTGTAGTATAAGTACCAAACAAATGGTACCCAGTAGGAATCATAGGCCGACTGAGCAAGAAAGGTAAATACAATCAGAAAAGATAGAATCTAGATCAGAATTGATATCAAGCGGATAAGAAAAAAAGCACAAGAGCGCACCGAAAGTAAATCTAAGTACAACTAAACTAAACCTAACTGGACCCCCATAAGCCCTGAAGGTACACTCGTGCACAAGTTTAAATAAAACCCGAACGGACCCCATAGGCGCAACAGGTACATAGAATACTAAGTCTACAAGACCGAAGGGTAAACCAGATCCGAATTGAAAAAAACCCGTCAACTTCCAGCCCAGCTAACAAGAGTGACTATCATCGCAGGCCGCCCAGCCAGCCAACTACTTCTAGGGGCGTCAGCCGCCCAACTAGCAAGAGTGCCCTAGGGCGTATCAACTCCATCAAAGGTCTTAGATATCCGGTCCGCCCATCCAGTTAGCCACTCCCAGGGGCGTCAGCAGCCCAGTTCGCAAGAGTGCCTAGGGGTGTATCAACTCCGAAGAGGATCTCAAATATCAAGGCCGCCCAGCCAGCTAGCTACTCCCAGGGGCGTCAGTCGCCTAGCTAACAAGAGTGTCCGAGGGCGTATCAACTTCGAAGAGAATTTCAAGTAGGCTCCAAGCCATCGTGGATCGACGTCCACTCCCGACGATATCACAAAAGGATCCAAGCCAGAAGCACTCCAATCCCAAGGAAGCACACCATCTCCGGTAATGCATCGGAGCCGTAGAAATGTGGAGAGTAGACAAAAAGGCAAACAAGCAGCACAAAGGCCTAAGCTAATGCTCATACTATCAGACCCAAGTCTGCTATTTCGGTCTACAAGGACCTTGTCCATCCGAAACGACGTCGAATACATACCATAGTCACAAGGTACATGGGTCTTAGGAAACACTAGTCTATCCTAGACTAAGGCCAAAACACGCTCCAACAATATGCAATCAACCAAGAAAACTCACAAAGCATGCTACAACACACATACAACCCCCTATCACCATGTTACTACCCTCGAAACGGAGGTAATCAATCCTAAAATCAAGGTTTCTAAGAAGAAAAGTAGATATAACTAGGTACCCGCCCCAATTCACACTAATAATCATGAATTTACACATTCATGCTCAATCTAAGTAGAAAAGAAGCCGTAACCTACCTGAAGGTCGACCGCGCGCGCTCCAAACCACGCTGCCGGAGCTTTTCTCTTCTGAACGACCTCGAAATGCTGCCACGCTATCAAAAATAGAATCACAACCTTAGCAAGGTCGTTTAGACACTAAAATCGCATTAATCAGAAAAGGACCAAAAATTGGGTCTAAAACGGGATTGTGGGACTCGCATCGGGAATCCCAAAATCGACTCCATGAAAAGGTTCATTTTACCTCCCCGAACTTGTGTCCCAAAATGGAACATAATTCGGGGCTCGGAATAGGCCGGAATTACAACATGAACAAATCCACCATAAAAAACACCAAAGAGAGCTGGGAGCAGCTAAAACTAAGAAAATACCTCAAACGAAGGTCCCCTGACAATCCTCGATCACTCCAATGCGTAGCAATGAACATCCTGAACACGCTGTACTTCAAATCATCTAAAACGGAGCTAAAATGAGCAAGATATCACCAAATCAATATAGCCAAAATCTAGAACTCGAAAAGAGCTACAACAGTCTGTTCTATCACGATTTTACCTCGATTGACACGCACTTGGTAATTTCCGATCACTCTACAGCTAAGCGACCATCAAAACGAAGCTTCCATACTTTGAATCACCTCATTTGGCCAAGAAATGAGAGAGATATTGTGTTTTGAAGTTCTAAAAAGAGCTACTATTTCTACTAAATAAATAGTAGAAATCAGGTCACCAAAGGGTTGTTTCTGGTCGCTAAAAGTCTCATTTCTAGTCGCTAAAAGCCTACACCAGATATCAACACTTTTGCTATTTTCGTCTCCAAACGGATCCTCGAAATTCGTTCGTGATCCGATGAAAATAAACCAGATATGCTACCTCACTAAAATCGACATTTCGAACTCAATGGCATAGTCAAAATTTCCATACGAGGTCATCTCGATGTAAAGTGGGTCTCACTCCCATGCACAATTTTAAGCCAAAATTTACAAGGGAGCTCAGAATGAGCCCGGAAGCCTCGGGAAGCGTACGAAAAGTCATTCTATACTAAACTCAACATTTCGGAGCTAACTGCGCTGATGGAATTTAAATCCGAGCACATTTACCAAGAATATTTACCAAAGTCAAACTTAGGTTAGAGCTTAAAGGCTAAAACGCCTAATGGCTCAAACTCGCACCGAAAGCCTCGAGACTCGAGCCAAACATGCCGCTAGCCTCAAATGACCATTCCGAAGCAGATGGAACCGTTAGAATTCCATTTTGAGGCCGTTTTCCTAGAGTTTTGACCAGAGTCAATCGTTGAAACTCTGGAAGCTCCAAAACACAAAAACAGGTATAAAACCTAAACGAATGACCAGGCTACCGAACAGTCAGTGCCAGCAAGTCATAAATGACTTGATAAATGACTTGGGTTCGCTACAAAAAAGCTCTAAACGCTGAAAAGATCGAGAAAATCGAGAAAATGACCTGGAGGGTCATTACAACATCGACTACTAAAAAGAACTTTCGTTCGCGAAAGTAGAAGGACAATTACAATCTGAAGGCACGAAAAGATGAGGATACAGGGCCCACATGCTTTGCCAGACCCTCAGACACCCTCACGGATCGAACAACGCCGACATGAAACTCAGGTTTAGGGGGAAATCCTAAAATTCACTTCAAACTCCAAAAGCTCCTCCTTCCCTTTTGGGCTCCAACTCTCGCTCAATTAACCTGAATTTGAACGAAAACACCTGCTTCATCTGAAGAAAACCAAAAAAACCATATCGAAACCACCGAAATGAGAAACACAGGATCATGGCAGATCCAACTCAACTCATAATTCAAAATACTTGCCTTATGCTCCAAATCCATCTTCTTCCAGCCACCAAGAGCGTTTTGCCGGTCCTTGGCCATCTTGAATACCTCCAATACAATCTGAAACTTGCTTATAGAACCATACAACACAAACCTCAAAGGAGTCACATACTTCAACTAAACCGCTAGGGATGACCACAACCCAAGCAAGGAAAACAACCCGGGGCAAAGCCCAAAATTCTAATCTCCACTTCAAAACCAACAATCCCAGCTGAAACGAAACTTTTGAAACTGAACACTCCACTCCAAGGGACGATTAACGAATGACAAGGCCGCACTGAGCCCAGTTCCAGTGACTTACTCTTCCATAGGAGCTTCCGAAACGTCGACACCATATGCCCACAACTACTCAGTGATCGCAAATCTGATCCAGCCATCCTAGTCCAAAGGAAACCAAGCCAGTAGGCAGCGAATAAACATAATCAACCGATTGATAATGGTCCAAGGGCACCAACACCCATCAACGAACACCGCAAGTCACCCAATATGCTAAAAGCAAACCTTCCATCCTGAACAAATTCAAAATCTCACCTTTCACGAATTACTTTGACCCTATCCTGTAGGTGAACCTTCTCAATAGTTTCCCATCCTCCAGCTTAGGCTACATCTGAAGCCACCAACGGACACCACTGCTCCAACTCCCAATGAAAAACAAAGCCTCGAGAGCTACCAACACAACTGCGGAGAACCCACAACAGAGGTAAGAAGGCTCAAAGAGAGAACACATTTCCCAAATTCCCAACTAGCCATAGCCAAGCGCCAAAACCCTCGAAAGAGAAGCTTCAAAAGATTGAACGAAAAGACCACAACTTTGAAACTAAGAACAAGACTATGGCAAACGGGAAGAGACGGCCAACTAGGATTACTTCAATACCACAGAAGGCTGTTCCACCTTTCTCACAACTCCAACAGCCACAAATCTTCCAACCACCAATAAACCCAAACACCAAGAATGCCACAAACAGGTAGGTAAAAAGGGAGCAAACCTCAACTTCGCAACCTTAGGGCTGAAATACTAATAAGGCATAGGGAAGGATCGACAAGCAGGATCCACCACAACTCCAAAGATGCTATACCCCCATTCACATACTGCCTCAACAACCATCCTTTCAACTACGAACCAGACAATGCCAAGCAATGAAGATAGTCGTCTAAGCCAATAAAACTAGAATGGTAGGAGAGAAATACTAATTAAGGCAACACTAGCTATGCACAAAGGTAAAAAGAGCCATTCAACCACTAGTCCAACGGGACGGCACACAACTAAGGCGACCTTCTAAGCCAACTAGATCCACAAGCACCACCACTCCCATAACTAACAAAGCTGGTCTAGCCACCAATCTAACAAGGATCGACACCATAGCAACAACAACTGGCAAGGGAGGCAAAAAAAGAACAACTAACTAACCCGGCCGTAAACTCATATTACAGACACCAAGGCAAAGGCACGGGGAGTTGCTCAACCACTACTCTCAGATATAGGAATCCGACCTAATTGATCCACTACTAAAAGAAATTAACTATGGAGCTAAAACACGTACACAATCCCAAATAAGGAGGCCACAATAGTCAGGAGATAAATAGAAAGTCAAATAAGCACGTATGGGTATGAAAACCCCCAAAACCACACAATATGAGCAATGCAGAGAAAAACAAGGAAATCGAGTAAACACAACTGATATCTGGATCCTCGGCCTCTGGCTGACCTGTAGAAGCATGGAATGGATCGTGACCGACGTCAAACTGAGCACTCATACTACTACTTGCTACCCTCGGGGCACTACCACTGGCTCGATATGCTGTAGTCCCATGAAACTGTCCCAGTTGAACAAACCACACCATGGTCCCACGCTAGGGACACAATCTCGATTGGTGGCCAAGGTCACCACAAATGTGACAAGATCCAACTTCTCTAGTCTGGGAAGTAGGAGAAGTATACAATGTATGAAAGATCATCTCCCGCCTGGGGCACTCCCTAGACCAGTGATCAAACTCCCCACAATCATAGCAACCTCTATAGTCTGAAGCCTGGTGTGAAGAACGCGGCGAACTCCTCTAGCGGCCCCTAACAAACTGTGAACCATCTCCAACCCTCTGAGAACCACCCCTGGCTGACTGTACCGGGGTCCTGCGACACTCTCTAACAAAGTGGCCTACCCCACCACACTCATAGCCACCATCACCAATATCAACCCACTGAAAGAACCCAGCTGGAATAGGATGAGCTCCAACACCTAAAGGCCCAATGTGCTCACCCGAAGAAGTCTGACCTGAACTCCATTCGCTGTAAGCTCCATGACCTACCTCAGCACCTCCTGGAACCTAAGGTGCTACCGCCGTAGGCGTGATGGGTCGAGAAGGAAGATGACCCTCACTGAACTGATACTCACCCCCAAGTGGGATGTTGTCACCACTGTGCTGATAGCGAGGCCGCTTACCACTATCTCTGTAAGCCTCAAAGCATGCTTGCTCCATGGCCCTCACATGACTAACAACCTGGGGAAAGGTAGACCCAGCCTCTATGTCACGACCTAAGGTACCCCCTAGACGTGACATGGCGTACAAGACCCCGAAAGGCCTCATACAAGCCACTTATCATACATACATACAAGTTCATAGAAATTAAGAGTTCAAAAGAGAATTTCATATCAAAGCTTTTAAAAGAAATAGCGAAAGTCTACATCTCATGTCTCAAGCTAATCTAACATAGAGAAATAAAGTTTGGGACGTAACCCAATACAACATCCGAAATGATATAACATGAAAATAAGAACAACTAGGCTATGTCCTTGGATGGATGAGGACTCACCAAGTCTTCTATCAAATCTTCTATAAAGCTCTAGCCACGAGTGGATGGTGAATCGCCAAATCCTACATCAAAGAAGTTAATGTAGGCAAAAGTATGCGTTAGTACAATCAAGTACCAAGTATGATAGCAATGCACATAAAACACATAAAACATGCTAGAATGAGACATAATCATGACATGCAATGGCCAAGCTAAAACATGATAAAGCATAAGAAGCATGAAGCATAAACCATGGCCAAAGCAAGCTAAATCATCTTTCTTGACTTTAGATTATCATAACAACACTTGTGTTCATTAGTTGTGGGGAAATACCCTTAACCGACATATAAGACCATGTGAGCTATCAACATGGAATCCGGTGTCTACCCTACACTGAAAGAGGGCCATCCTACTTGCCAAGGTAGGACCCTTAAATTGAAAAGATCAATTTATGGCCTAAAGCAATACTCAAGGAAGTGGTACCTAAGATTTCATAAGGAGGTAATGTCATTTGATTTCACCATGATCGATGAAGACCACTACATCTATGTGAAAAAGTCCAATGGAAAATTTGTAATTCTTTCTCTTTATGTAGATGATATTTTATTAGCTGGAAATAATTTGGAGCATGTGAAAACTGTCAAGTCATGGCTTTCAAAATCATTTGATATGAAAGATATGGGTGAAGCAGACTATATATTGGGTGCTAAGATCAAAAGAGACCGTTCCAAGAAATTTTTGAGTTTATCTCAAGAAACTTATATAAAGAAAATATTGGAACACTTTTGAATTAATAATTGCAAATCAATGGATACTCCTGTAGCAAGGGGTGAAACTTTAAGCCTTGAAATGTGTCTAAGGACTGAAAAAGAAAAGGAAGACATGTCACGAGTTTCATATTCTAGTGTTGTGGGGAGTTTGATGTATGTTATAATGTGTACTCACCCAGACATTTGTTATGCCGTGAATCTGGTTAGCATGTATCAATCTAATCTTGGAAGAGATCCTTGGAAAGTAGTAAAGAGAATATTTCGATACATGAAGAGAACTGCAGAACATTCACTATGTTATAGTGGATTTGATTTATTCATAAGAGGTTATACAAATGCTGATTGGGCTGGTGACCGGTCTGATAGAAAATCAAGCTCCGATTATGCTTTCTTACTTAATGGTAGTGCTATTTTATGGAAAAGTAAGAAACAAACTTGTTGTACAAATCTTTCAACCATAGAATCTGAATTTGTGGCTTGTGCGTTTGCAGTACAAGAAGTTGTTTAGTTAAAGAGATTCTTTAAGTATTTGAATATTGCAAAGAATTCTAAGGGTCCCATGATTCTATATTGTGACAGTCAAGTGGCTATCGCATACACGGAGGATCCTAAGTATCAAACCAAAACCAAACACATTGACATCAAGTATAACTTTGTAAGATACATAGTTGCAAGTGGAGAAATAACTTTGCAATACATTCTTACTGGTGAAATGATAGCTGATCCTTTTACAAAAGCGATATCTATAGACTAGTTTGAGAAACATGTTAAGGCTCTAGGTTTGCGTAGGATATGATAATATTTATGTATTGTAAAATAACTTGGTACTTATAGTATTCTCATCAATATATGACTATTGTGAATTTATATTCATATTTCATATGCATGTGATAATGATTTTAGAAATAAAGTGTGTCGAACAAGTCACGAGATTGGCTCTCTCACACCAGCAATCACCTCTTACATCAAGGAACGTGAAGAGACGAGTTTCACCACCATGCTAGGACTTGTTTTGTTAGCCAGATAAGAGTCTTTCTAAGAAGATGAATTTGAGGATCATTGAAGAGAGAAACTCGGGTTATACATCTAGAGGTGTCTAGACCAAGATCTGTACAATGTTTGAATGATTAAAATAATGAGACACATGCACCAATATAAGGTGAGAACATCGTAGCATGTGTTTCATACCATGTCTGTTAAGCGATCAATGGGTTAATGGAAGAATGGTTCCATGCTTCTTCATTGTGTGGGACCTCGAAAAGTTAAGTTAACTTTTCATTGGAATACCCTTTGACCTTTTACTGTTTCTTGAAGTTTCGATTGATGTTGCTACTTTAGCATGTTACTAATAGCCATGAGTGATTCAGCAATGTAGTGCATGTTTAGGAAAGCAGTTGGTTTGAAACAGATAGATCCGAATAGAAAGGGAAGATGATCAAAATGTATAATATAACTTGTATGCACCGGCTATTACACTCAAATGTAATTGTGTGTATATGAAGTTAGACATGAACTCGAGTTCACCTCTTAAGAGGATGAGGGATTGAATAAGTAACTACTGAGGTAGTGGATGAAGTCTGAGGTATTGTGAGTAATAGTATCCTCATATTAGTACTAAATTATTTCCATATGTTATTGAATTCCTATACGTAGCATGTAAAACCTAATAGGTAAGCTCTTGAGGCTCACTGATTGCATGAACTATTTATCGTATGAAATTGGGTGTCTAGTTGACATCGAATTGGCTTGGGTCTTGTCAACCATGTGTAAAGTGGGAGATGTAAGTTATTTTTGAGTCATGGGTCGCACATGTGGACCCGACTCAATCCAATATAGTTTCTGCAAAAGAAAATAATGATAAACACTATTATAAAAAGATTGGGAACGATTACAACCATATCACCCATTCTCTTTAAAATAGTTCCTCATCCTTGAGAATGGAATATAAAATCAGAAATGAAAGAAGTAAGAAAAAGAAAAAAAATACAGACCCTTAATTTTTCTCAACACTAACATCAAACAACCCAAAAGGATACTCCGTTTGTGGAATCGTACATTATTTCCTTGAGATTCAATATCCGATTCAAAGCAACTCCTCAACAAAGATATCGTTGATAAATCTTCCGCTACTGTTAACAGGTACACAATCCTGTTCCTATTACTATTATTTATTATATAATCACTGAAGCATATGATATTTTATTGTTATTTCCTATCATATTTATTTGAAAATATCATAATAATTTTTCTTTTCGATAAAAATACACCAATCTCTGCTCTTCTATACATATATATATATATATATATGAGTGTGAGTCTTCCGTACTACAAAGCCAATTAATAATCTCCACGTATGGGCTTTTAAACAACGAAGGGTAATTTCGTCATTACATCTACTTAATGACATCTAATGACTTTGTACAACTGTTTGCCTTTTTGATTTACGTGTGTTACTTTTTAATTCATTCTGCAATATCCAATTAGCACCAACAAGCATAAGCATCTCGGTAACAGTTTCATCACCAAGTTTGACAGTCAAATGAAGAGGGCTATCCCAGTTATATTAGGGACATCCCACCAATCAATCACTGCAGAAATAGCATCAGCCAGTGACAACTTTCGTATGAATCTCAGCAGCGCAGCAATTAGCATGAATATTTTGCTATAGTAAACCATGCATATTTTTATGAAATATCGAATATTAATTTTGAACATTTACATAGCTAGCCAAACAAATAGTAATGGACCTTCACTAAAGACATATCACAATGGATGGGTTCGATTTACCCTTAACAAAAGATCTTGGGTTTGAGCCTTGAGATTCCCTTGATAGCGCGAGGATCAGAATTTTTGTCAATCTCGAATAAGGAAAAAAAAATTTTACTCCAATCCAAATCCTCATGTAAACTCTTAAACAAGTAAGATCTTGAACTAGAAAATATCTATCATATTCTTCTTACAGATTTACAAGACTTGAACAATAAACTACTCCTATTAGAGAATTATGCAGAATGATGAACCAAATGTGTTTAGATATAAGCCTAAAATAGCTAAATAATTTTTGTCGCTTTTCTTTCTCTATAGATGTTCTATGACTTACTCTTCTATCATTCAGGAGCTCAAAAGGTACATTTTCTATTTGTACTTCACAAGATCGGCAAACAATATATCTAATGTGTTATAAAAACATGTTTAAATATGTTCCATTTACTTGCATTGTGTTTTTTTGTTTTTAAATATGTTTCATTTACTTGCATTGTGTATTTTTACTGTGCTACTATTATTTTTTGTCGAATTGTTTACTTATCAGTGCCCTCATTCTTCAATTGCTTTTGACAACGAGTCTTTTCAATTGAACATACACATGTGTTTTAACTTTAATGAAGACACATTTTCCTTCTTGGATCCTTATAGACATCTTTTTTTTTCACTGTGGTAGCTCTTTCAAGATATGCAACTCGATTGCTCCAATCTGTTGTAATGACACATTACTTAGCTCAGGAGGCAACTTCAAAAGTGATGGGAAGAAATCTCTTCAAGAAAGAAAAGAATGGGAGAAAACTACAAATGCAGAATAAGATAGAAGCTAAAAATTATAGATACAGATAGCAAAACAAAATTGACCAGGAATGAAAGAACTCAACGAAGAAAGATGAGATTTGTAGTAAAAAGATATAAATATGTAGGAAAAATTGAATGTACAACTTAAGGGAAAGTCTATTGCTGAGTTAGTTCCTATGTTTAACCCACGTGGAAATCCAATGGGCAAGCAGTTGGACTATGTTAATAGGTCAGCCCCAAAGAAAAAATTACACGAGTACCCTTGGTCATCCAAGGTATTTGCAGGTAAATTCAAATTGGCAACAATACTAAATCGTTGGATCCAGTAAAGTTGGTAGTGTTCAGCCAGCCCTTATTTATAATCAACTTTATCCATTTAAAGGACTTCAAAACTACATTTCTGGAATCATACATTGTGTCCTACTTATAGGTATGCTAGCTGAAAGAATGCATATGAAGAAGCTGACTACAAAAGTTCCTTTTCCAAATGATTTATATAAGATCCTACAATAGTGAAAAGTTTGTTGTGGAGTGAGGGAGACCAAGGAGTACCCTTTTGCTGGGCATTGTTTGCGAGCTAGAATGGATACAAATTCATTGGATCATTTAGATCAAGGAGTAAACTTTTACTAGGCATCGATTACCAGGTAGAATGAGGAGTATACTTTTACTGGGCATCACTTGCTAGCGGGACCGGATAAAAATTACCTTTGTTCCCTTGCCTTCAAAATTCCTTTACTATTGAAGGTAAGAGTAGTGTGTTAAAGCAAACGCACTTTAAAGAGAATGGTGTTGAGTATATATTCAATATGGTGAAAATTAAAATCATAAGCTCGTGGAATTCTTATTTAAAATTGTGTCACGAGGTTTGTTCCTATTACTTTTCTCTTTAATATTCTTTCTGTGAAGTAATAAATGTGACATTGTTTTGCTCTTTCTCTTACGCCTTTATCTTTTATCGATAATATTTTCCTTTACCTTTGATATATCGTGGCATGCTTCTTTTGTGTTTCTGTATTTGGTGTATCGACGTTTAAGAAAAAGATATTTTTGTGGTAATTTTATTTGACTCTTGACTTAAATTTTTTGTTCCGTCAATTTCAAGTTATAATTTTAATTTGGACTCATGAAATGGCATTTACTCCTTTTAAAATAAAATAAATAAATTGTACTGTTAAACATTCAATTTAAATTTCTCAAGGCACGGGCATCCCACATCTAGTTCTATATATATTTTTTTATATCATTCTATATAAGTGGGAGTTCCCTTGGACGACCAAGGTACTCCCATAATTGTCCTTTCAAAATGTCCAGCCCTTTTAATATCCTATTAAGATAGGTACTCCTTTTCTGGTGACTTCTAATTATTACCCACGTGTTGGGATGCGCACGTGAATAAATCATACGCGTTTCAAAGTGCAGCTTCCTGTGCTTTCTATTGTTTTATATGTTCCTTAGCAAGGAATTATCTTCCTTCGTGGTTGGAAGACGAAGTGTTTCGCTGTGTATAGTTTTGCCGCTTCTGCGAACATGAAGATACATTTTGTTTTCTCCCTCTTAGATCAGCAAATTATTTCCCCGCTTTGAGTAGCACGATGAGCCGGTGTTTGTGTTGTTTTTATGCCTGCCGACTTGTTGGATTGTGCGATTCTGCAAATTATTTCTCTGCTTTAGACGGAATGATGAGCCGGTGTTTGTCTTGCTTATCAATTTGCTTGATTTCGAGAGATGCTGTTTGTCTTGCATATTATTATGTTGTTGTTGATTGATGTTGACTTTCATCTTGTATGCATGTAAAAATTAACATCTTGTTTTGTACAAATACTGGGTATTCTTTGCTTGATTTCGAGTTATCACATCCTTCTATTGTACTGTATTATATATATTATGCCTCTTTTACCTTTTTAGGATAAGGGTAAAATCAAATTTAGTGTTGTTGTTGTTAGTACATGCTTGATTTGCTTGGAGCAAAATCATTACTGAAGCAAAAAGTGTAAAACTTTATGACCAAGAATCAGAAACCCCAGAAATTCCTACTGGTTCACTTGAAAAAAAACAGTTCAAACGTAGTAGATCAGCTGCTTTGTTGGTGAATCAATTGTGGTTATGAGAAGAAGGAAAAAAAAGATAGATAAATAAGGTGAAGAGTGAGTACAATAAGGGGAATCATAATGAAAGATAGAGATGGATGTTAAGCAATTAGAAGACTTTAGTTAGTGCTAATACTTTTTATTTATAAGTTGCTCTGGTTTCTAGATCTGCAAACAAAAAGAGGAAGGTGAGGAGACAATAGAAATTATTTAACAAGAGTAAAGGGAGACAAAGAAGGGTAGACGGGGGGAATGAAATTGAACATACAGTTTAGTAGCACAAGGTCAATTGATAGTATAAATGGATATATAAATTCTAGAAGATATAAAATAGATAGTAATTCATATTTTTAATATGGGACTATGCATTACACCAATGCAAATAAAGAGTTTTAAAAACGGGTTGAAATTTGAGATTAAATTGGGCTCAATTGATGATTCTTTTAAAATAGGTTAAGGCATGAATGAGTTGAGATTGATCCAATCAAAATTGTGTTGAGCCTAACCCATAAAATTTTAGGCGGGTTGGACAAGTTACCTATATTTGGGACATTTTGGCACCCCTAGTGGCCCATTATGTTTCCTTGTCTCCTCTTTAGAGGGGTAGGGTGGAACTGTTGAGGAATTTATGTGAGAGAGCATCAAAATTCTTTGATCTAATAAAGTTAGGAAGATCCGGGTGACCAGAGTGATCAACACTCCCATTCACGGCATCCCTTACTTCTTACAAGAACGGTTCCTCAGTGGAAAAGTAGAAGCGCTAGTCTCTTTCGGTCAACTTGCTTGTGCCTACTTTTACCTACCATATGGTCTCTGCCCTCGAAATGAAGAAAGAAGAGTAAGTGCAAGAGGTTGTCCTCTCCCGGGCCAGTAGTTCAGTTGTTCTTTTTGTTTTTGCTTGAAAGAGAAGGTACATAGGTAACTCCCCTGAAAAAGAGTGAAGTTCTGTTCGCGTTCGAAGGCTAGGTCCTAATTCGGAGCTTCATCCCTACAACCCACGTATTGAAAAGGTAAACTAAGATGTGAACTATGTAAAAAAAGATAGATATGTCACACAAAAACAATCCAATGATTGTCGGCTCTTCATAATAACTCGAAACCTCCTCTCTAAATAGAAAAAAAATTCATTTACTAGACAAACAGGACTTTCAAAGAGCCTTCGCCCTCCTATTCAACGGGGCTGTTAGAGAAGTTAGTGTAAGTTGATTTATAAATATAAGCAAAATCATTGCATAGATCAAAAAACGCATATGAGAGAGATAAGACGTGTCCCTGTTAAGTCGTCTTTTCCATCAACGTGAGTTTTTCCAACCGAGGTTTGACAGACAAAGTCTTCTTCTCCTTCTCCTCCATAATTATATGATAGTTTTAGTAGGACGATTGTCAAGGTTAGGATTGGAGAGGGAACCTACCTATATATCAAGAACTTCACAAGTCATGACCAAAATAGGCCTTCCCATTACAAGAAGAGAGAAAATTCATAAATATCTATAGTATATGACTACATCACGCAGGACAATGATAGTTTTGTTATTTATATAATCTAATGACTTCACTTCATATGTTTTTGTATCTGAATTGTAGATTACTTGTATCTAAGATACAATTAAGGGCGAGGCCTAAAATTTTATTGATGTATTACAATGTATCAGTTAAATGAATTACATAAGATGTTCTGTTGATACATGTAAATATCAAGGAAAATCTGTATCAAATGAATCAAAACAATCCAAAAATATGTATAAAAAAAAATGAAAGCTCAATTATACATAAGTTATTGATACAGATACATGTATCACATATTTTTCAAATACAAAAATACACTTGTTTATTGACTATAATAGAATGTACGGAAAAGGGTCAAGAATTCCCCTAATATATTGGAAAAGGCTCAAAATATCCTCCTTCTATCTTTTGGTCTAAAAATATCCTTCACCATTGTTTTTGGTTCAAAGATACCCATCCTTCCATCTTTTGATCTAAAATTACTCTTACCCCAAATTTAAATAAATTGAATCCTTTTACTAATTAATTGTAAATTTTAGGAATAACAAAGATAAAAATCATATTAGCGTTGCTATTTGCGCTCCATAGCCAATTTATGTTTGCTATGGAGCATCTCATTTGTATAAATCGCAGCGATTGTATAAAAATTGTGGCGATTTTGTATGAAAATTGTGTTTGTATATGTATATGTTCCATGTGTTAGGCTAGAGTGGTGAGCGAGATTGGGAGAGAGAGAGGAGAGAGCCGAGCGAGAGAGGACAGAGAGTGGAGAGAGGTGAATTGTATATGTATATCGGTTAGATAATTGTATATATGTAACTACTATGTATATGTATCAATAATTGTGTTTATATATCTGCATAAAATTTGAATTTGTATACATTGAATCGAGTTAAAACATTTGTATTTGTATATCAAATCTCTCTCGCGCTTTATACAAACACAAATTATACATTGTATATTGTATAATTTGTGTTTGTATAAAACGAGAGAGAAAGAAAGACAAAAGAAAACTGGGCAGGGGACGATTTGGATTTGTATAATTATAAGTGTATAGGACGGATATATATGTATTTATATTTGTATATACAGTCTTTCTCGCTTTATACAAATACAAACACAATTTATACATTTATGTTTGTATAAAGTGAGAGAGGCGAGGGAGAGTGGCGAACGAGATTCAAGGAGAGGGGAGAGAGGCGAATGGCAAGAGAATTTGTTGCTTATTGGAATTAAATGAAACTGTGGTTATATCATTTATTTTGAATTAATAATTTGCTATAATGCACAATTTTTTATTTATTCAAATTCTTAATGTTAGCTCATTCCAAAATATTTAAGTCTAACTATATTTAAAATAAAAATAATTGTCATGTTATCAAACTTTTTAGAAACTGTTTTTCCTCTCCTATTTCAGCATCATTATGATAATCATATTTTGTATAATAATTATATTCACTTTCTTCGTCCGAAAACTCAACAAATTCATATTCATTACTCGATTCTTGCAAAATTTACAATAGTCTGGCAACATGGATTTTTGTCCCTTTTCCTTTATATCAAATATATTAATTAACTAAATTTTCCTTTTATTTTCACTCTCTATTACTAAAAAGGTTGATAACATAAATAATTTATTTTTTAAAATATAATTAGACTAAAATATTTTAAATATTTTGGGATGAACTAATATTAAGAATTTGAATAAATAAAAAATTGTCTTTTAAAAAAAATAAAAGAATTTAATTCAATTAAATTTGGATTAAAGATATTTTTAGACTAAAAGATGGAAGAAGAGGTATCTTTGAACTAAAAACAAAGGTGAAAGATATTTTTAGACCAAAAGGTAAAAGAACGATATTTTTTGAATCTTTTTCAATAGATTAAGGGTATTCGTGGCCCTTTTCCATAGAATGTATCAAATATGATTTATTGAACAATGTATCTGATAGTAATTCATACTTGAAAAAAAGGAGATACAATTATCAGATATATGTATATGGTATCTTTTCATTGCCTTTTCCAGCAAGCTCGTCAGAACGTGACCTAGCCCAAAATTTCACCAATTCTTCCCCGCACCGTCCTCTACATGAATACACAAGTAATTTTCTTTGATTCCTAACCAAACTCCATAGATCTGAGAAAAAACCAAACAACCACTGTTTGCCGGCCACCTCTAAATAGCCTAAAAATTTCATCAGTTCTTCCTCTTACTCTCTTCTACATAAATCCATAAACCATTTTTTCCAATTCCTAAACGAAGTCGATAGATCTGAGAAAAACTAAACATGAACCATCACTTTATTTGAGAAGTAGGTCTGCAGCTTCTTGAAGGTTTGTTGTAGATCAATTGAATAAATGGTGATGGTGATATTTGTTTGGATTTGGAGAAATTCATCTATGATTCTTTATGGTGAAGATGTAAAGAAAAAGGGTCACAGTCCATGGAAGTAAAGAGAGGGAGAGGGATATAGGGAGAGAGAGAGAAAGAGGGGATAGAGAGAGGAGACATCATGAATCTTGTAGGAAAAAAGGAACCTTCATTGGATTATGTAACTTTTTAGAACTTTTTCTTGATTGAGTAACTATACTAGTTATGTTTGCTTAGTTATGTAGTCCACATTAATAGATGAAGTTTTTTAGGCCCAACAAGGAATTCAATGAATAAGAGCCCAAATAAGATCAAAAGAATATATCCGTTTAGCACATTTTATAAGACCAAATAGTTAAGTTATTGTTAAGTCTATACAAAGGATAATTTTCAATAGTGAGCTCATTTGTTTAGTTAACTGATTTTGTCAATATGAACAATTATTATACAAGGAGATTCTTGTATAATCTTCAGAATTGACATTAAGAGACTTGCTTATTGGGTAAATCGATGGCCGTTGTCAATAGCATAGCCATTCCATTTAGATTGTTCGTGTGGAACCTATTCTCTTTCAATTCAAGTTGTTGATTTCTGGATGAAAAGAATTGTAAAAATGGATCAGTCATTTCACTTCTAATGATATTTTTTCACCTTAAATCAGGTATATTCTGCATGTTTCTCTGCTGGTATGGGTGGTACACCATGGGTTATCATGTCAGAGGTATGATTTTAGCAATCTGTTCACATACAATTACAAATTGCTAAAAGATTTACTCAATGATTTCTCTTCATTCAGATATTTCCTATTAACATTAAGGGACAAGGTGGAACTTTAGTGACATTAGCTAATTGGTTTAGCTCCTGGATTGTGACTTATGCTTTTAACTTCATGTTTCAATGTAGTTCAGCAGGTAATTCACTCCTCTCTTCCTCAACTTGTTTGTTTCACTTTTTCTTTTCTCTATTTTCTTGTTATTATTGAACTTTTTTTATATTTGATTGATGGGGCTAAAACTCAATTTAACTTGTCAGGTGTATTCTTTGTATTTGCATTTGTTTGTGGTTCAATTGTTTTGTTTGTTGCAAAATTGGTACCTGAAACTAAGGGACGAACATTAGAAGAAATTCAAGCATCAATAACATTATTACAATGATGTATATGACAGATTGTTACTGGGGTTGGTTTGATTTCCTCGCGTTTTTTTCAAAACAAAATCAAATAAACAATATCCATTTGGTTTCTTCAAATTTTTACTGGTTTGGTCTTGTGAATAATATCTCAATTATTTATTTTTTGTTGGAGTTGGCCAATTTCGATAAATCAATATATGTCTAGTAATAATGATCAAACATATGATCTATTAAACACATGCTAGATTGGCACATTTTACACAATTTTAATAACTGGTTTTGAATTTTGATGGACATGTGTCGTAGTGAATGTCAAATAAGTTACTATATTATTTTTTTAAAAATAATGTCAATATTTTTTAACAAAAAAAATTAATTAAACTATTATAAATGGAATAATAAAGTATAAGTTTCTTTGAATAATGGAGGTATACTTTCGTATGATTACCAACTGTGTGCATATTGAAAGTTGTGGGTGGAATCAAATATCTATATTTATTTATAATATAAAAATCAGATATCGATAAGGTGATATCCTCTCAATGGCCTTTAATTACATTTATCTTTTTTTCCTCCCCTTTTTTTCTCATTTTAAAATTAATTGATGTGTAAAAATTAAAAAAATCACTCTTAAAATCTCTTGATTACACCTTTTAATTATACCTTCTCCTCCATCTCCTATAATTCATTGCGTAGTTATTGTTGTATTGTTGGACTTCCTGCTTTTAATATAATATAAATAAATATGCAACAACAATAACATACCCAATGAAATAATATAAATTTAAAATTAGAAGATATACTAAATTGGTGTTTTTAATTGGGGTATTAGAATAATTTAACATTTAATTTAGGGGGTGTTCAAATTTCACTAAACTTCGAACTCAATCAAAAACTACAAATCACACTGAGTTTTTTTAAGAAGAGAAGGATAGAAAATTTAGAAAATCTGTAATTTAAAAATGTGAGGAAACCCTTCCATTTATAACCAACAAAGAATAGCATGAACATGTGTTTATTGCGTTTTATCAGAAAAGTTACAGCCCTTGAAAAGTTCACAACTCATCGAAAAGGTCACAACTCTTTGAAAAGTCACAACTCTTTGGAAAAGTCACAATCCTTCGGAAAAGTCAGAATCTTTCAATGTGAAAAGGTGTCTGTTTTTAATATAGTATAATATAAATAAATAAATAAATATATTACAATATAAAATATAATAAATTGGGTGTTTTATGTTGGGGTATTATAGTAATTTAACATTCAAGATAGGAAGTTCATAAAATACTTCTAAGGTAATATAGAAGATTAAACAAAAAAGTCAATATAAAATCTAAAACTGGTAGACATTATTTAATTTACAAATTACCAATAATACAACATCTCATAATTTTTAGATATAAGAGTTTTGTATGTCTTGAAATATGAACATGAAAGAATAAATAGACTGACAACAATTTATGGAAAAATGACCTATATACACATTTTTTTTACAATATTTTCTATTATTTCCTACCAATTCAAAAAATTACAAAAATCCCTCTTTTCACTTACATTATCTCCTTTCCGGATACATCACTTAGAACAGCCCCAAATACACGATCTTTATTCCTTTTTTCTCTCCTGAAATTACTCCATTGTATTATCAGTTACCTCAATCACTCCACTTTTGAATTTCAAATATTTTTCTTTTTCTAATTCATCAATTGCTGGTTATTGAAGAGGTAATTCTTATTCATCCATTTTTTTTCTTTCAAGTTCATCGGTATTGATTTTTTAAAAAATATTTAGATTTTCATCTATAAATTTATGATATATATGGATGAAGCTCCATCTATTAGTATTGAGATTACCCAAATAGTTTCAACCACTGATGATAATGTACGTCATATATTTGATTCTGACGATGAAGATTTTATTCAAAATAGATCTAAACAAAGAAACAGTCCATTATTCATGTCTTGAACCAACTTCCAGACGTGTTTCTTCCATATGTCCAACATATTTAAAGCTTTTGATTGGGTAGAGCAATCGTAGAATATTACCTTGCTACTATAATTTGACTTTAACCTATCCACTTAACGAAATATTTGATGATGTATAAAACGAGGACTATGTATAATTTACGTCGTATATTTGATTCTGACGATGAAGATTTTATTCAAAATAGATCTAAACAAAGAAATATTCCATTATTCATGAAGAATTTGATAGTGGAGAAGTTGAAGAAGGATGCATGCTCGAGTTCTAAATCTATTGTTAAAAAACGCTCAAAAAAGAAGGAAAAAAGTTGGATCTGTCATTACACAACCATCACTACCAAAGATACAAATTTTCAATGTATCTTGTTTATTTTTTAATTCTTAAATTAGTCTTTGTTAGTGTTATTACTGATATGTTACATCACTGCTAGATTAGCCTTTGTTTTATGCAATTTATCATGTTCATATTTAAGGTATTGATACATAACTCTAATGTTGTTGAATCTTCGATTAGTGTTTATCATGTTCAATATAATTGTACTTGATACATAAACACTACCTAATGTATCATTTACATGTATCAAGTTATATAATGTATCTTCAATCTGGATACATAAATCATAATGTTTTATAACTGGAGCACTATGTATCAGATCCAACAATAGGTATATTATACATATCAGTGATAATCTTTTACTACCAGATACATACACCCAAAATTATTCAACTAGAAGGCAATGTGTCTGTACACATTATCCAATAAATACACTTGATACATAAACCTTGATGTCCTATAACTAAAGCACTGTGTATCAAATTAAATGATATGTGCATGATACATAATATATATCAAATTTAATAGTTTACAAACTTTATTACATGTATCATATACATATCAACTAATCACCACTGTGTCAATTAATATATCGATCTAAAACCAAACAATAATGTATCGATCTAAACCCAAACACCTTATGGGCAATCCTTACTACTTTAATGTATCAGGTAGGATTACAGTACTTAGCAATCTATTAAATATTTTAGAAATAGTAATGTATCATGAGTAATATATCTATCTCGAGATCACAAATTAAAAAATCGACTAAAAAACACAATACATGTAATTCTATATCTTTCATTATCAGATCTCTTTACCCTGAAGCTAAAGTTATAAATAGTAATGTATCATGCACAATTTTATGGGGATGATACATAAATACATAAAAGTTGATACATGTAAATCCATCCAGTTGCTCTATCAATGTTATGTTCTTCTACTTTTCCCGTTTCTTTTACTCTACAGAAGCAGCGAGAGTTCGAATTTGGCATTTAGTATACAAGTATATAGTCAATGTCGATAGAGGAAGAAAGCGCAATAGAGGCGGCAGCGGCGCGAAGGGAGAGGCTGAGAGCCCTCAGAGAATCTCAAAAACTTCTTCAAACCACTGATGATGATAATAACAAAACTAGCGAAGATATTCATGATGTATCTTTTCAAAATTTTTGATAATTTTGAATCAAAATTGAAAGGATCTTCAATGAACTAGGATAAGAATTTTGAATCTCAAAATTTTCAATAGTTTTGAATCAAAATTGAAAGGATCTTCAATAAACTGGGAGAAGAATTTTGAATCTTAAAATTTTCGACAATCTTAAATCAAAATTGAAAGGATTTTCGATGAACTTGAAGATTCACAAAAGAAATCTTTTGTCCAACAACAATTCCATCACTTTTGTATCCTTCATAATTCACCTCGCTTACCCAAATTTTCGACAAAAGTTTTTGAATCAAATCTGAAATGTTTCTTCGCTGAACAGGGGGAAGCAATTTGAAATTTTGAATTTGTTCTTTCTGTTAGGATTTGCCTCTATATGATTGAAAGTACGAATAAATGTAAGCGTAATTTATGAGATTTAATTACATTTTCAGTTTTTATTCCCTATTTTAGTGTAACAGATTGATACTTCTTGTATCAGAATTAATGTATCCGGATGGTGACTTATGTATCCGGATGGTGACTTTTGTATCCGGAAGATACAAATTTTAAGGGATTATTGTAATTCGAAAAAAAAATAGGGATACAATGTAATTTACTCCTTATACTATGAGATTTATGTAAGTTATACTTTTAATAACACATGTAAAAATATTGGATATACACATAAAACAAATACGGAAAAGAACACTTGTACCCCAAAAAGAGAAACTATTTACAAGCAACTACCTTCTTACTTTCATACCCCTTATTTTTTAACTACTAACGCACGTTAACTGCTCAACACTAAACGAGTCACTTGAAATTTTCCTCCGTATTTTCTAAAGCTACCTTCTGCTTTTTCACCAAGCTACCTTCTACTGTCAAAATTATAATTTCACAGGATTTGAAGTTTCAATTCCATTGATGGATAATGTTACAATTTTAGTGCAGCACAATAGAACTTGGGATTCAAACATCAACTATAATAATTATCATGTTGATGCAATTTTAGTCAATTCTACTTTCGATCTTACAATATGATCGAAACAGTAGCAACACAACTACAGAAGGATGCTGCAAGCAATCTTGAAATCAAATATGCACTTTCACACGAATTTTCATCGCTGAAAATTATGAATAATATGACATGAAAGTCTATTTTGAATTGAAGAAACATAATCATGCGATCATTGCATATCCATTGATTGTAGAATTTACTGTCGTATATATACTATGATAGTATTAAGGATGATCTCATAAATCTGTGTTTGAATATAAGGTATTTCTCTAAAAGTGATCTCATGTAGCATCTATCTTTTGGAGGTATGCTATTATTTGTATAAACGACACATGTTGTTGGACTCTTAGAGCGAGGAGCATAAAAAGATCAGATTTGTTTCGAGTAATAGAGCTTATGTCCACACCTATCCCAAACATTAACGATCTAACACAGATAGTCTTGGCACTACACTCTTTGTAAGTATTATCGTACAATAAATTTTTTTTATCCAAGAACAATGTACATACTGATAGATGTACAACGAGATTTCAAAAATGTATATGATATCAACTTGACATATATACAAGCATAGCAGGCAAAGGAAACAGTTGAAATTGTAAAAGGCAACCCAAGAGATGCATATGCACAATTACCAACATACATATACAAGTTGCAATATGAAAACTCAGAACATTTACAAGATTAGACATCGAGGAGGATGACTCTTTCTTATATCTTTTTATAGCATTAAATGCACCAATTCAAAGGTGGAGGTATTGCAAATCTACTATGGTGGTAGATGAAACAGTCCTAAAGGCAACATGCAGAGGTACAATGTTAACAACTACCACATAAGATTCACAAGGTAACATATGCTCATATATTACATGTTTTATTCCCGCAATACTCTATGATACCCATACAGTATGAATATGCCACCAGGGCATCATAACCGTCTCTTTTCTTGACTATACACTATCATCATTCTTTTTAAGATTGTCATGCATGTTCACATAGGGTAAATTATACCAAGTGCTTATGATATAGTTGATTCAGAAAATGATGCAGCTTAGCAATGATTCTTTAGACGATTAGAAAAAGTATATCTACAGAGGGAAGGAATGTGCATAGTCTCAGATAGGCATGGCATTATAGAAAAAGGAGATGCATTAGTTTCACAGTATATATATATTCTGATGGTATCAATACGGAAAAAAACGCTGCAATAAAAAATAATGCTCAATTATTTCTTGATACCATCAGAGTATATATATACTATGGGTATCAAGAATGACAAATCAGTCATTCAATAAAAAATACAAATTTCAATTCAAAACTATTTAATGCTAACACACAAATATTTCAAACTAAAAAAAAACATCAAATAACATAAGCAAAATATGCAACATTTAAAATAAAATATATAAACACCTACATGTAGAATTCACTAATACTTCATGGTTTCGATACTCAAATACAAATTTTACAATTCACAACATTTGTATACAAGTGTTTTGTACAAATACTATATATTCAAAAAATGCAACACAAAATAACAGTTTTAAGTCTTGCGTTTTCTTCCACGAATTTATTTTGCCCACCGTTCAGGATTTTCAGAATCATTGCATTCAAGATTCAGTTGCTTCTACCGACTATAATGCCACAATAATATATCATATCTGGATCGCAGAGAATTTGCATCAACATCATCAACATTAATTTGAAGATTCTCAGTGTAATACTAAACAAAGCATGTAACAAAAAAAATCATAATCACTGTACAAAAAAATAATAATTAGTTAATAAGAAAAAAAAAATAATGATCAGACTACATAATTAAAAATAGAAACGAACGTATTTTTTTGTGTTTAGATTTTCAATCATTAAAACATCAAATGAATTACCTAACTGTTGACCCTTGTGAAGATCATCCACCAATTCAATGTCATCTCTTTTCATATAGAAATCAATTTTGATCAACAACAACAATAATAACAGAGAAAAGGGTTCTACAGAATGTTATACAACTTTCTTGTTTTGTGGACTGCGTAGACAATCATACACAGAGAAACACCTATCATGGATTGATAAAACACCCAAAATTCAGTGCCACTTGCTACTTCCTAGGTGAATAAGGAAAAACACATGGTCAACCTCACTCTAGTCAGTATTGCAAAAGAGTCGATAACCATGCATATACTCAATGATCTCACTTTCCTTGACAATCAAATTAGATTCATTTTCTCCCGACTTAAAATTTTCATACAACATGGAAATACAAGTACTAAAGAAGTTATGAATTCTTTCCGCCTTAATTGACATTTTCCCGTACTTTGTCTTCTTCCTCAAGTAGTAAAAAATCACATCAAGATGCTACACAAACAATAACCAAGGAAAAAATGTATAAGTGACCAGGAGAAAGCATGACAGCAAACAACACAGTGCTAAATTACTATGTGATACCATTAAAGTATATAAATACTGTAAAGGTAGCAAAAAGGTAGAAGGAGTGCTCTATTGCAAAAATTGCTAAATTACTATGTGATACTATATATATATACTATGATGGTATCAAGAAGAAAAAAATTATTTCTTCAATAAAAAATGCTAAATTACTATGTGATACCATCACAGTATATATATACATACTCCGATGGTATCAAGGAAGAACAAGCAGTTATTTATTGAAAAGCACTGATCAATTACTCCTTAATACCATCAAAGTGTATTATACTACCAAATCACATCATTTCTTTTTGATTTTTTCTTTCACTTATGATTCTCTTCTTTTTGAGGGATATATTGTTAAAGTAGTTTATTCGTCAATCGACCCTTTTCGTTATTCGGTCCAAGAATAGAATTGGTCTTCTTCCCGAAAATTCAAAGTTCTCAGGCTCAGAATTGTGAAGGCCATAATTGAATTCAAAGGTGAGTTCTTCGTGAAGAAATTTTTGATCAATGATTATAACCGTAAGAAGATTGAGAAAATGAAATATTTGAAGAAAATACAAAAGACATTGTTGGAGGCCATTAACGACAATGATGATGGCGCCGAAGTTTCTCTATTGGGGGTGGTTATGAGGAAAGCTGGGTTGAAGATGGAATTAGACGATATTTGGACAGTTAGGTAAAATATTTGATGTATGGGTCCAATAAGGATAAATATATTGGGTTGAGTCCAATTTGAGTAAATTCTTTTCCTAGTGGGTCCAATTTGTGTAGTTTTCCCTAAAAACTAAGCATTATTTAATGTAGGGAAAATGGTCAAAAATGCTCTTAAACTATGTAAAATGAACAATAATGCCCTCCGTTTATGGTTTGGTCCAAAAATGCCTTTGCCATCAATATTTTGGTCCAAAAATGCCCTTATTGTTATTTAATGGGTCAAAATGCTAATTTTCCAAATAAATATATTATTTATTTTCTCTTTAACACATTCTTTTTCTAATAATATTTTTTAAAATTAGCAAATATTTATCCTATTTCAATTTAGAAAAAAAATAAAAAACAAAAATATTTCTGATTTTATTGTTAGATAAATAAAAATTAAATTATGGATTTACTATGATCTTATATATATGACATATATTATCCGTCGAAAGGGTACATGAAGTTATTCTATTTTAATTGATAAAATGAGATTAAGAAGAAAAATTTTTTTTCTACATTTTTATTTGTTAAAGTGATTTTTAAAAAGAAAGAAAACAAGAATAGGGTTCTTTAATAATATTTTAATTAGGAGGAAGATGCGTTTAAAAAGAAAATAATAATATATTTATTCGGAAAAAGACATTTTTGACCCATTTAGTAACTATAGGGGCATTTTTTGAACCAAAGTATAGTCGGCAAGGACATTTTTTAAGCCAAACTATAAATGGAGGGCATTTTTGTTCATTTCGCATAGTTTAAGGGCATTTTGACCCTTTAATGTATATAAAAATGAAGTTCATAGACCCCTCTGAGATTTTGCCTTATAACACATGCTTCCCATGTGGTTTTATATATTGCATATACCTTCCTTATTTCACATTTGTTTTAAAAAAAAATTATTTTTCAATCTAAAATGGACAAGTTACTCCTTATATATTCATTATATGTTTTTTCTTCATTCTGTGATACAAAATGACCTTTCTAAAAATATTCTGGAATTGAATGTATTTAATTCAGTATGCCTATCAAAATCTTTAGATTGTATTTATACGTATTTTGTATTCGAATTCACAAAAATCAAATAATCCAAATCCAATTATGTTATGACCCGATTCCTCGAGTCATGATGGTACCTACTATAACCCACTAGTAAGTAAGTCAATCCGTAATCCATAACGAAAAATAATGAGTATAAGGGTAGAAATAAGCAGAAGCAACAATGTAAGCAACAATTTAAGCAACAAAAAAAGATAAAATCGGAAGCAAACCAAAACTATATACAAAAGATCCCTTCTAGAACCTTGAAGTTACAAGTACAAAACTGTTCTAACAAAAGGGTACAAGATCCAAAAGTAGAGCAAAACGAAGCTTGTCTCAAAATACAAAAGACTGGCTATACAAAGTACAGAAGGAGACATGTAGGTCCAGAACGCCAAGTGCTCACTCTCGCCTTCGATCCAAAAAGCTACAAGCTCGAACGATCACTGCTGGTAGCTAGTACTAGGACCTGCATCATCAAACAAATGTAGAGTGTAGTATGAGTACCAAAACAAAGGTACTTAGTAGTCATCACAGGCCGATTGAGCAATAAAGGTAAAGACAATATGAAAAGATAGAATCTAGACACAAATAGGGGTCAAAGTGAAATTTAAAGGAAATCACACGAGCATACCACCTAGAAGGTACACTCGTGCGCAAGTTTAATTAAAATCCTAATAGATCCCCATAAGCCCGATAGGTACACAAAATAGCTAAATTACAAGAACGAAGTACAGTGACTCCAGATCCAAGAAGTGTGAGTCGGGCCTTAAACACCAAGTAACAACCTCGAACTGTATTCACACAATAAAGGGCCCGCCCATACTATCTCCTAAGGGCACCAACCCAGCTAGCAAGAGTAAACTCGAGGGCTGCCTTGCCAGACAGTAAACTCCCATGGGCACCAGTCCAACTAGCAAGAGTAACCTTGGGGCACCAATAAGACTATCCGCCCATCCAGATAGTAAATTCCTAGGGGCACCAACCAAGCTAGCAAGAATAATCCGGAGGCACGAATAAGACCATCCGCCCATCCAGATAGTAAATTCCTAGGGGCACCAACCAAGCTAGCAAGAATAATCCGGAGGCACGAATAAGACCATCCGCCCAGCCAGACAATAAACTCCCAAGGGGACCAACCCAGCTAGAAAGAGTAAATCTTGGGGTCTCAATAAGAACATCGAAGTACTGCATATCATCTATCATCAATACCTCCATGGAACAACGCCCACTCTCAAGAAATCAATAAAAGGCTCCTAGCCAGCACCACTTCAATCCCGAGTCGCCCAGCGAAGCAAAAAAACCATGATATGGCAACGAAGCCGTAAAATAGGGAGAGTGAATAGAAGCTCGACAAAGCCAAGTCAACGCCTAAACTAAGGCTCATTCTATCAGACTCAAGTCTGCTACTCCAATCTAAAAGGAGCTAATTCATCCGAAAGACGTCGGAGATGAAATAAGGCCTAAAGTCCACAAAGTATGGGAAGTCTATGGAAAACACTAGTCTAACCCTAGACTAAGTCCAAACATGCTCAATTATAGCATAACAACAACATACGAGTCAACTCACAAGATAGAATTAAACACATAATCCCCGACTAGCATGGTACTAAACCCAAAATAATGTCTATCAAGCCTAAAATATGGTTTCTAAGAAATGAAATACGAACAACTAGGTATGCACCCCCAATTCATTCAATTCAACATGAATTTACACATTCAAGCTCAGACTAGGAGAAGAAAAGTTGTAGCCTACCTTTAGGCCGACCGGGTGTGCTCCCAATTCACTACTCCATAGCTTTTCCCTTCTGAATAGTCTCAGAATGCTGCCGCGATATCAAAAATAGGATCACAATATTAATATGGCCATTTCAACACCAAAAACACATAAAATAGAGACGAACTAATTTTGGAGTCAAAACGAGAACCATGGGACTAAAATAGTACCTCAAACTTGAGTTAAAAATGGAACACAATTCGGGGCTCAGAGCAGCTGGAATCAACCACATAAAATTAATCACCATTAAAGCACATAAGAGCGCTAAGGCAGCAAGCTATATCGCAAAATTACGTCAAACGAATGTTCCCCAACACTTTCCGATCAGTCACCCATGTAGCCACAATTTCCACGAACCTATCGGACTTCGAATCACTCAAAATGGAGCCAAATGTAGACAATTATCGCCAACTAAAATTTCAAACTTAAGCTGAATCGTGTTTGGCCTTTATTAAAAAACCGTTATCCCTTCTTTGCAAACGCAGTGGATCTCTGCGACTGCGACGAGGACTCGCAAATGCGGCTAAGAGGAAATCGAGGCCTCAGAAACGCGACAGGACCCTGCAAACACGAGCCTGGTGAACGCAGCTTGACCTCACAAATGCGGCCGCTCGGCTGCCTGTGCTCCACGAATGCGGCCCCAGGCCTACGAACGCGAAGGCCATTTTGGCCTGCACCAGCTGATGCATATCAGTTGATTTTTTGGCAACTTTAAATCTTTGACGGGGTGTTCAAAATTTGTTCAGAATCCCGTGCTTAAAAATGAGATATACTACCCTACGAAATTCGATATTGCGGACTCAACGAAGCAGTAGAAACTTCTATACGAGATTGATTCAACAAAAAGTGGGTCTCACACCCAAACTTCATTTTAGGAAAAAATCCATAAGGGGGCTTGGAACTAGCCTGGGAGCCTTGGGATCTGCATGAAGGGTTGCTCTATACCAAACTTGACATTCTGAAGCTCACCGCACTGACAAAATTCTCATCCGGGCACATTTTCCAAGAATTTTGACCAAGGTCAAACTTAGACCATAACTTGAAAGTTAAAACACCTAATCACACAAACTCGCACCAAAAACCTTGGGAGCCATGTCGACCATACTACTAACCTAACATGACCCTTCTAGAGATGATGGAGTCTTCAGAATTGGATTATGAGGTCATCTTCCTAAACTTTTGATCGAAAATGGCCGTTCAAGGTTCAAAAGCTCCAGGTGATCGAGCTGTCACTCCCAACAAGTCATAAATGATTTGGGCTCGCTATATGAACGCTCTAAACAACGAACAGAAGGCATAAGCTCAGAGATGACCTTGAGGGTCATTACAACATCCACTACTAAAAGGACTTTCGTCTGCGAAAGTAAGAGTCAAGAAGTATGAAGGCTGAAACAGCTGGGAAATTTCTTTTGCATATCATGCTCGGTCACCAAGGTAGCCTCCTGAACTGGATGATGCCTCCAATGGACCTTAACCATATGAATGACTCTCGAACGTAACTGCCATATATCTCTAGCTAGAATAGCAACTGGCTCCTCCACAAAAGTCAAACGGTTATCCAGCTCTACCGCATCATACTGGAGCACATGAGACTCATCAGGAACTTGTCAGTGCAACATCAAAACATGGAAAACCGACTGAATAGCTGAACATGCTGGAGGTAGGGCTAACTCATAATCAACCTCACAACCGTATGGAGGATCTCAAAATGCCCAATATACCCGGGGCTAAGATTTTCCCACCTCCCAAATCTCATTATGCCATTCATGGGCAACATATGGAGGAAAACTCGATAACCAACAGAAAACCTCAAAGGTCGACACCTGCGATCAACATAACTCATGTGCCTACTCTAAGTTGTCCTGAGCCTATCCTGAATCACCGCACCTGATCCATGGCCTTCTAAATCAAGTCAGTACTACACGGCCTAGGCTCGGTAGACTCAAACCAACCTACTGGAGAGTGACAATGTCTACCATATAAGGCCTTGAACGGGCCCATCTGAATACTAGAGTGCTAGCTATTGTTGTATTAAAACTCTGCCAAAGGTAAGAACTGGTCCCACTGACCCGCGAACTCCAAAACACAGGCCCGCAAGCATATCCTCAAGAAGCTAAATTGTATGCTCCAACTGATCGTTGGTCTACGGGTGGAAAGCTATGCAAAGGTTGACACGAGTGCCCAACTCCTCCTAAAAGGTCCTCCAAGATCTGGAAGTGAACTGAGCACCTTGATCCGATATAATAGAAACAGGCATTCCATGAAGAAGAACCACCTCTAGAATATAGATATGAGCCAACCTCTCAACGCTGAATAAAGACTAAACGGAGAGGAAGTTTGGTGACTTGGTCAATGGATCAACGATGACCTAAATACTGTCAACACCTCTAGAAGTCCGAGGCAAATCCGCGACAAAGTCCATAGTGATGCAATCCTACTTCTACTCTGAAATGGGTAATCTTTGGAACTCACCACCAGGCCTCAAATGCTCGACCTACACCTACTAGCAACACATGCAACAGGACACGTAGTTTGCAATATCTTTCCTCATGTTGCTCAATCAATAGTACTGCCTCAAATCACGATACATCTTCGTGGTGTCTGGATGGATGGAATATCTTAAATCATGGGCCTCATGAAATATCAACTTAATCAAATCCCTAACTCTCGGAACAAAATACTACCAGCAAACCTCAAAACCCCATCTGAATCTAAGATAGCCTGATCGGCATCACCCACTAACACCCTATCTTAAAAAGCCACCAAATCCTCATCCTCAAGCTGACGACCACAGATCCAATCAAGAAAGGAAGACTGAACTCCCACACAGGCTAAGACACACCTAATATTTGAAATATCCAATCGAATCATCTGATTGGATAAGGACTGAACCAAAGGTCGCTCCAAGGTAGACAAGAAGGCTAGACTACCCATACTCACCGCCTTCCGACTCAAGGCATCCACTACCACATTCACCTTGCCAGGAAGATAGAGAGTAGAGAGGTCATAGTCCCTCAGAAGCTTAATCCAACAGCTCCGCCTCAAATTAAGGTCCCTTTGGGTCATAATGTACTGAAAACTCTTGTGATCAGTATAGATCTAACAGCAAACTCCATACAGCTAGTGCCTCCAGATCTTAAGCGCAAAAATTACCGCCGCCAACTCCAAGTCATGAGTGGGGTAGTTGCGCTCATGCAGCTTAAGCTGCCTCGATAGATAAGCAATAACCCGATCCTACTGCATTAATACACAACCCAGACCAATGCCAGATGTGTCAAAATATACCGTGAGGCCCTCACCCTTAACTTGAAGAGTTAATATAGGAGTGGTAGTAAGCAACGCCCGAGCTTCCAAAAGCTAAACTCACACTCCTCAGACAACTCAAAAGGAACATCCATACAAGTCAATGGGGTTAGAGATGCTTCCAAGATGGAGAAGCCCTCTACAAACTGTTTGTAGTAGCCCGCTAATTCGACGAAGCTCTTAATATCAGTAACTGAAGTGGGCCTAGCCCAATCATGAATAGCCTCAATCTTTATCGGATCTACTATGATGCCATCCTTGGACATGATGTGCCCCAAGAATGCTACAGACTCAAGCCAAAACATGCACTTTGGGAACTTAAATAGACATGAGATTAGCTGGGGCACAGGAAGTAACACATGGGACAATATTCATGTCATGCTTCAGATATCAAATGGTACCCGAAAAATATTCATGACTAGTTTGCAACTCAATAGCTTTCTTTGTAAACTTATGAGTTCACGTCCATATAGGTGGCATGCCATGCAAGATCATCAAAAAACAACTAACACAAGTTTTAGGCTACACAGCCATCCAAGACTCCGCGAGTGTAACACCCCAAATTCGGAAGAGTGGAAAAATTCCTGATTTCTGGGTTACTACCAGTAACAATGGAGGCCACCTACAGTTCGTCGATTGACTTACGGCCCTTAGGTGGGAACCGTAAGTGGCAAGACCAAGTTTTCAAAAATGTCAAGTTTCAAAACCCCAACGACGGCCTGCCAGGATGGCACGTCATCCAATCAACAAGTCTTAGATAGGTCTCGTAGGTCTCCTCCAGACTTAGTCGAATTCTTAAGCTGTAAGTCCTGACCTACGGTTGCCATGTACGGTCCGTCGTTTGACTTACGAGCCGTACATGGGCCCATCGTTGCAAGGTCCAAGTTGATAGTCTCTGAACCCAATGACGGTTGACCATCGATGGTCCGTAGATGGACCTACGGATGGTAAGTAAGACCGTCGATGGGGCCTGACAATTATTTTTAAAAGGGTCTTTTGGTCTTTTCACCTAATGACTTATTTACTAATCTTAAGTCGGTTCCCCTCATTCCCTAACATTATATAAGCCTATTCAATCCAAAAATCTACCCTTTCCAAAATTTCCCAAACCCTCCTTTCTCAAATATTTCTCTCTCTAGAAGATAGAAGAAGAAGAAGGAGAAGGCAGCCTAGGGTTCAAGAAATCAAGCTTTCTTCATCAAATTGCTTAAGGAATTGAGGCCCTAAGGTTTGATAGTGTTCATCCATGGAGCCCTTTCCTCCATGGAATCCCTAAATTCTCCAATTTTCAAGTTAGAAGTTCTCAATTGAATTAGGGGTTTTCTTCCATGTCATGGGTTCTTTGTAATGTTGATTTAATTGATTGATTTATGAATGATGAAGCATGAATTTCATGAATTTAGATGAATCCCCATGAACCCATGCCAATTTCCCCCAATTTCAAAAATTATGCTTTGATATGACATTGTCTTTTGAACTCTTAATCTCTAAGATCTTGTATGTATGTATGCTAAGTGGCTTGTATGAGGCCTTTCGGGGTCTTGTACGCCATGTCATGTCTAGGGGTACCTTGGGTCATGAAAAACTTGGTATTCAGAGCACAAGGTTTTAGAAAGATCCTAGGGTGTCTCATAAGCCGCGTCGAGTAGAGTCTTGTTCATGAGTGTGAAGCGCACATTTATGAATTAGAGGCTATAAGACGTTTAAGAAACTTCACTTATTTCATTACACCTAAGTCGTGCCATATAGTTTAACTCTATATGTCTCTCTCCTAATCCCTATCGTATGCGTTTCAGGATATGGCTACCCGAAGAGCTTAAGCTAGAAGAAATGTGGGAGAGAATGTGGATCAACAAGCTCCTTCTCAAGCTCCACAAGTTTCGATCGACCCTTTGGCTGAACAAGTATCTAATGAGGAGTTTAGGGCTGCTTTCCAAGTGTTGGCCCAAGCCGTGACGGCTCAAGCCAATAGAGAGATTGTGGCTCCTGTGAACCCAAATGTGGGTAAGGCGGCATCTTGGGTAAGAGACTTCACAAGGATGAACCTTCCAGAATTTCATGGTTCTAAGATGGAGGAAGTTCCTCAAGAATTCATAGATGAAGTGTACAAGGTATTGATGATCATGGGGGTGACATCGGATGAAAAGGCAAAGTTTGCCGCTTATCAACTCAAGGGTGTTGCTCAAGTTTGGTTCAACCAATGGAAGAGTGAGAGGGCGGTTAATGAGGGTCCTCTTGATTGGGAGAAATTCAAGGTTGCTTTCCTTGATAGGTTCTTTCCCCTTGAGATGAGGGAGGCAAGGGTGCTTGAATTTATCAACCTTCATCAAGGAAGCATGAGTGTGAAAGAGTATGCTTTGAAGTTCACACAATTGTCCCGATATGCTCCTTCCATAGTTGCCGATCCTAGGGCAAGAATGAGTAAGTTTGTCTCAGGAGTGTCCGAAATATTGGTTAAAGAGTGCTGCACCGCTATGCTTGTCAATGACATGGATATTTCTCGCCTCATGGTGTATGCTCAACAAATAGAAGAGGAAAAGCTAAAGGAAAGGTCTAGAGAGACAAAGAGGGCTAGGACCGGTGATGGTAACTTTTCACATTCAAGGACCGATGGACATAGTCGTCCTAGATTTTGACAAAGGTTTTCCGATCAAGGTTCCTCTAATGCTCCTCCCAAGTCCAACCAAAATAGGGTGTCTTACCCTAAGCCCCAAGGAGTAAATGGTGGTGGCTCTTCATTGACTACTTGTGCTAAGTGTGGGAAGAAGCATGAGGGAAAATGTCTAGCTGGTTTTAATGCATGTTTTGGCTGTGGCAAGATGAATCACAAGATAAGGGATTGCCCCTTAGTGTCTAAGAATGAAGGGGATAACCGTCGACGCACTCAACCTTAAAATCCATCAAGTTCTAGTGGAAATCAAAAGCAAAATCGGTTTTATGCACTTCAGGCTCGTCATGAGCAAGAGGGTTCTCCCGATGTGGTTACCGGTATGTTGAAAGTCTTTCACTTTGATGCTTATGCTTTGCTTGATCCCGGTGCTACCTTGTATTTTGTGACGCCATATGTGGCTATGAGGTTTGATGTTGTTCAGGATGTGTTGCTAGATCCTTTTCATGTCTCTACTCCGATTGGTGAATCTATTGTGGCTAAGAGAGTCTATAGAAATTGCCTCGTCTCTTTATCTCATAGAGTCACTCATGTTGATCTTGTAGAGCTTGATATGTTAGATTTTGATGTTATTCTTGGGATGGATTTGTTGCATTCTTGTTATGCTTCTGTTGATTGTAGGACCCGAATGGTCAAGTTTCAATTTCCAAATGAGCCTATCATAGAGTGGAAGGGAGGAAATTCTATTGTTAGAGATAGTGTATTTCCATTTTCAAAAAGAGGCAGTCCTTGAATGGAAAGGTATTATTAGGGCACCAAGAGGTAAGTTTTTTTCTTATCTTCAGACAAGGAAGATGATGTCCAAAGGATACATATGTCATCTAGTGAGAGGGAAAAATATAGATTCAGAGCCACCAACTCTTCAATCCATTCCGATGGTAAACGAATTTCCTGATGTATTTCCTGAGGATCTTCCAGGTATGCCTCCAGAACGAGAAGTAGAGTTTGGTATTGATGTGATTCCAGATACTCAACCTATCTCTATCCCTCCATATAGAATGGCCCCGGTAGAATTATGAGAGTTGAAGGAGCAATTAAAAGATTTGTTAGAAAAGGGATTCATAAGGCCTAGTATGTCTCCTCTGGGAGCACCGGTTCTATTTGTACGCAAGAAAGATGGCTCGTTCAGAATGTGTATTGACTATCATCAATTGAATAAGGTAACAATTAAGAATAAATATCCCCTCCCTAGAATTGATGATTTGTTTGATCGGTTACAAGGTGCTAAGTGTTTTTCAAAGGTTGACTTGAGGTCGGGTTATCACCAAGTGAGGGTCAAAGACAGAGATATACCCAAGACAACTTTCCGAACACGGTATGGTCATTTTGAGTTATTATTCATGTCATTTAGGTTAACAAATGCACCAACAGCTCTTATGGATTTGATGAATAGGATGTTCAAGCCATTTTTGGACGTGTTTGTGATAGTGTTCATAGATGACATTTTGGTGTATTCGAGATCAGAACATGACCATGCTAATCACTTGCGGCAGGTGTTATAGATTCTTCGTGATCGTAAGTTTTATGCAAAGTTCTCTAAATGTGAGTTTTGGGTGAAATCTGTAGCATTGTTAGGTCATATTGTATCTGATGAAAAAATAAAGGTTGATGCTCAAAAGATAGAAGATGTGAAGAACTGGCCAAGACCTACAACTCCTACGAAAGTTCGTAGTTTCCTGGGATTGGCAGGTTATTATTGAAGGTTCATTGAAGGATTTTCTTCCATTGCTGATCCCTTAACAAAGCTAACACACAAAACAACCAAGTTCTAATGGGGTGATGCATGTGAAAGAATCTTCCAAGAGCTGAAGAATAAATTAACTTCTACACTTGTATTGGTACTTCCAGAAGGCACGGAAGGGTATGTAGTCTATTGTGATGCTTCAGGGGTGGTCTTAGGATGTGTATTGATGCAGCATGGTAAAGTAATAGCTTATGCCTCAAGGCAATTGTGATCACATGAGAAAAATTATCCAACCCATGATCTAGAGCTAGCAGCAGTTGTATTTGCTTTAAAGATATGGCGCCATTACTTGTATAGAGTTCATGTTGACATATATACTGATCAAAAGAGTTTGCAATATATCTTTAAGCAAAAGGACCTGAATCTGAGGCAGCGAAGGTGGCTTGAGTTATTAAAAGAATATGACATTGATATTTTTTATAATCTTGGGAAAATGTGGTAGTTGATGCTTTAAGTCGTAAGATGATGGTAATCCATTATGGGCAGTCAACGGAAAGACAAGGGATAACTAAAGATATAAAATAATTTGCTAGCTCGGGGGTACGCCTTCTTGAATCTCCGGACGAAGGGATTATTGTGTAAAATGCTGCAGAATCCTCATTAGTAGCGGAAGTGAAAGAGAAGCAATACACAGATCCTATTCTATTACATCTTAAGGAGAATGTACAGCATGGTATGACAAAGGCATTTGAGCTTACGCAAGAGGGCACACTTCAGTGTCAAAATAGATTGTGTGTACCTGTTGTAGATGAACTAAGAAAGAGGATTATGATGGAAGCACATCATTCAAGATATTCTGTCCATCCGGGGTCAACTAAAATGTATCATGACTTAAAAGAAATGTATTAGTGGGGTGACATGAAGAAGAACATTGCGAAATTTGTGGCTCAATGTCAAAATTGTCAACAAGTAAAAGTGTTACACCAAAAGCCCGGAGGTTATATGCATTGTATAGAACTCCCAATCTTGAAGTGGTACATGATCAACATGGATTATTTCACTGGTTTGCCTCGATCATTTCGAAAGTCTGATTCCATGTGGGTAATAGTTGACAAACTCACCAAATCAGCGCACTTCTTGCGTGTAAAAACTACATATACAGCTGAAGAATATGCAAGGTTGTACATTAAAGAGATAGTTCGGTACATGGAGTGTCAATCTCTATTATATCTGATAGGGGAACTCAATTTACTGCAAATTTTTGGAAGTCATTTCAAAAGTGTTTGGGAACGCAGGTGAATTTAAGTACAACCTTTAACCCTCAAACGGATGTCAGGCAGAATGTACAATTCAAACAATTAAGGACATGCTGCGAGCTTGTATATTAGACTTCAAGGGTAGCTGTGATGATCTTCTGCCACTTATTGAATTTGCTTATAACAATAGCTACCATTCTAGTATCAAAATGGCACCCTATGAAGCTTTATATGGAAGAAAACGTAGGTCACTAATCAGCTGGTTTGAAATGGGTGAAACTGCTTTATTTGGGCCAAATCTTGTTCATCAGGCTATGGAAAAATTTAAGGTGATACAACAATGTCTAGCAACAGCTCAAAGTCGACACAAATCATATGTAGATGTTAGGAGAAAAGGACTAGAGTTTTCCATAGGAGATTTGGTGTTATTGAAGGTTTCACCAATGAAAGGGGTAATGAGATTTTGGAAAAAAGGTAAGCTTAATCCACGCTACAGAGGGCCATACAAGATTATTCGAAGAGTTGGCCAAGTAGCCTATGAGTTAGAGCTACCACAAGAGATTTCAACAGTTCATCTGGTGTTTCATGTCTCAATTCTTCGGAAGTGCATAGGTGACCCATCTCATATTACTCCTACTGAAGGTGTACAAGTTACGGGAGATCTCACTTATGAAGAAATACCCATTGCTATTCAGGATCGACAAGTTAAGAATTTAAGAAATAAAGAGGTAGTTTCTGTAAAAGTTTTATGGAGAAACTAACGAGTAGAAAAAGTTACATGGGAAGCAGAAGAAGTAATGAAATTGAAGTATCCTCATCTCTTTCAAATCGATGAGAAAGATGAAAATATTGAGTTGAGGAGTTGACAAGTAAGTATAAGTCTATGTGTATTATGTGATTAATAGTAGTGTAACTTAGGCTTTAACTTGCTTGAGCTGACTAACCATGCTAACATTCGAGGACGAATGTTCTTAAGGGGGGGAGGATGTAACAACCCGTATTATGCATATGCTAGTTCTATTCACATGACACTCGACATAGCCCTATCGTCTAGGTGAGGGACCAAGGTTCTTAAATGAGCAGTGATGATTCGAAATTGATCGGAAGGTGTTGTGATGCCCCACACGTTTCAGTATGCATACTGCCAAGCCAACCATGATGAAAGTATTTAAACTCAAGATAGTAAGATGGTAATCGAGCTTAAAGTTCAAAGTTCAGTGTTAAGCTAAATCAAAAGAGATTAAGATTTACAAAATGGAATAAAATATTGAGCTGCTTGCTGGCTTAATTAAGCTACTAGGTGCATCACCTACTTGAGCTATATGGATCTAGTTAAAAATGCCAAACTTAATGGATCAGATTTAGTCCTATTTTAATGGACTCATTTGAGGCCCAAACTAAGTAAAATAAAATGGAAATGAAATAAAAACCCAACAACCAAATCTGCCAAGGCCCAATGTATCTAAGCCCAACTAAGGAAAAGGGAAAGTAGGCGCATCACCTACTTTGACCTTTTGAGCAGCTTGATGTACATAAGTAGGTGCATCACCTACTTGACCAATTAGTGGCCGAAAATGGAGCTGAAAAGGGAGGTTCTAGAGGATTTGTTTTTAAGGGTCAAGAAAGCTAAATATAAGATAAATATTGGCTGGAATTTCCACTCATTTTTAACTTACAAAGTTCAGAATTTAACTCCAGCTTTATCTCCCCTTTTCTCTAAAGGCTTAAAACATCAGCCATAAAATTCCTTCTAGGGTTCTTCAAGAAACCCTCATCTTTGCAAGACAAGGTAAGTGATAACACTCATGGATTTAACTTAATTATCCCATGGATGACTAGGAAAACATGTTATTTATGCTCAAGTATAAGTACAAGGGAAGACTGTTTCCACAAGCTGTTACTCATTTTTCATGGTTATTAAGAGACTTTTCTCTTCTTCTTTGGTTTAAGTGTGAAGGGAAGTTGAAGTTCTTGAATAGTTCAAGTTAAAAGGAGTAGTTGCAGAAATTAAGAGTAATAATTTGAAAGGAAGGAGGTTAATTCATTGTAATATCCGAGTTGTACAATAAGGTATGTAAGGCTATTCTATTCCATATTCTTTGGCATGAAATATGAAATTTGTGATTACTATCAAAAGTGAGTTTCCTAAGCTCAGTTCCTAGTAAAGGAAACATAGTGGCAGCGTACAATCTCCAACATGGCTAACAATATTTTTCCCTCGAGTATGTCGAGTTACTCAGTACATGTTCATCACTCTATAATTATGTGTTCATGTGCTAGTATAGAAATGGTATTCACAGCATCAAGCTTGGTGAATTCTCCCTTTAGTCAATTGAAGTCAATTGTGCCATTTAAGCTCATAAGTAATACATTGATGTTACATAGTTCTTTATGTCGTTGTTACTGCCTTAAAGTTATTATTGTCATGTCTTCTACTACTGGTCCGTAGTTCCAAATCTCAAAAATGATTATGACCACCAAAACAACAATCCCAAAGATTAAAGAAACTAAGTGAAGCAACCCGTATAATTATGGGTGGCAGCCCAAGGGCAAATGCCTAGCATGGGTCGATTCCATTTGGTATAGAAGGGTGGCAGTTCAGGGGTGAAAGCCTAGAATGGGCCGATCCCAATGGGTGTAATTATGAGGACAGCATACTAGGGGTTAAAATGCCTAGCATGGGTCATCCTGCTCTACCACTGATCAGTTGGTCATTTGTATCACATGCCTTACAAAGATTATAAAGTACAGAAAAGTAAAGAAAAGAATGTAACATATATGATCCCACCAGAGTAAACAAAGGTGGTCTTTTATTCTGAGCTATGCATTTATATTTGATACCTGATTTCATTAAGGCCCTTGTTTTACACATGCTTATTGCATTACATACTCAGTACCTTCTTTCGTACTGAGTCCCTTATGGAGGACGGTGTGTTTCATGCCATAGGTACATGCGCTCCAGCTAGTAGACCTCCTCAGTAGGAGCGCACAACACTCAACTGCTTTTGGTGAGCTCCAGGTTAATTCGGAGCTTTACCGAGTCTTTAGTAGATTCATTTTGGTATTGTATGGTAGTAAGGGTAAGGCGGGGTCTGTCCCGACATACTCTAAGTTTTTTTATCTTATAGAGGCTTTGTAGACTAATGCATAGCATGGAATTATGGTTGGTTCTTTAACAGTTGTGGCCTCAACGGTGTGTATATATTTTGGGCCTATTTATGTTGTTCTTTTATCATTGTGGCTTATACATATACTTGTGAGAGCTTCATGATTGTCTTAGCTAAATACATGGTAGGTACAGGTTATATGTGGGTTCTCTTAGGCCTTTATGGCGTCGGGTGCCTATCCTTCTCAATGGGATTTGAAGTGTGACACCGGGCCCTTCTTTTGCCCCTGCACCTGCTCCTGCTCCTACCTCCTGACCTTTGACACAGGCCATGATCATTAAGATGGGGAACCTTGCCCATTCAGCAGATGTGAGAGCTTCTCGGGTCGAGGCAACTATTTCGGGCTTGATAGAGCGTGCCATAGATGCAACACTTGCCCTCATTCGAGCAGAGTTACCTGATCAGCGCTGGCTTATCACAGCTGATGGGGAGGCTTTGGAGGCCGTCGTCTCGAGAGTAGCTGCATGTGAGAGGAAAGAGGGTAATTCTGCGGTGTTGACGGCTGTCCGTACTGATATAGCCGGTTTGAGGAGAGATATGGATGAGCTGATGTCCACCTACATCACTATGCTGTGGGGTAGTGTGGATGTACCTAAGGGTGCTTGTGCTAATGTTCCACCACCCACAACCACTAGCGTTGCTCTGATAGCTGAGAATGAGGGTGTTTCTGACACACCGGAGATGGATGAGGAGGACCTTGCCGTGCGCGATTCCGAGGTGTATACTGATCTTGAGGATTTGGAGGGTGACATGGTCCGAGCTGCCACTGTCGAGTCTCTCCTGGAGACATCAATGATTGGGTTGAGTGGGGTCCAGCCCACCATGGAGGATGCACCGGATACTGATGCCCAGATTGACGGCACACCACAGACCTAGCCGGACAGGGGGACTCTCCATTGCACTCCATTTATCTTTAGCATTTACTTTTTTTTTATTATTCCGCATTGAGGACAATGCCTTTTCTTTTTGGTGGGGTGGTAATTTTCCCAACCCTGTTTGGTTGTATGTTTTGATTGTTTCTAAGTTTATATTTTTGAAGTTATTTTAATTGAATGAAATGGTTTTTGTTTTTCGTTATATCTCTCTCTGCTTATTTTTGTTGATTGTGTATTGAATGAGTGAATGCAGTTCTCTTGTACTTTTGAGTGTCGATTGTGTTCAATATTGATGATTTGAATAGTGTTCTTGATTTAACGATATGTTTGTGTGCATCCAACGAGGTAAATGGAAGTCGCATAGTTTTGTGTAAACTCTTAGCCTCTTGTTGTGACTAGCGAATTGTTGTTGGTGAGTCTTGCAATGACCGTTGCACGCAAGCTTGACTCGGAGAGTTGTGATCCACAATTTTCTTTGGATGCCATGTGTGGTAAACTTTACTTGAAAGGTGTATATGATGATGCCTAGAACTTGCCCTGGTAGTCCATTTGACTAAGCATTGGTGAATATAGTAAATGATCTTAGGCATACATTTTTTAGGGTAAACTAAATTTCTATACCTTTGTTGGCCGCCTGGTGAGTGTGTGAACCCAGCTTGGCACCATTTGAGCCTATCATTTTCTTTGGATTAAAACACAAATCCACCTTAGCCATTCATTTTATAATGCCTTATCTTTCCCACCTATAACCTTCGTGAGGTATTGGTTAGTTTGAATAGCCAACTTAGGCCAAAATCCTAAGTTGCGGGTGTGGTGAGAATGAAGGAATAAATTGAGCTAGAGGTTCGTGAACTTGATCCATTAAAAAAAAATTGTGTGAGAAAAAGATGGAACGCCTCCATATAAAAAAAGAGGTAAGAGATGAAAAGAAAAGAAAGAAAAAGATTCAAATAGGATAGTGCAGTTGTGCATTGATGTAAAAATAAGAAGGGGTGTTCCTAAAAATGTTTTGTGTGCTTCAAAATGACAAAGGATCAATTGAGAAGTTGAAAAGTGTGAAGGAAAGGGAAGGAGAAGTGAATTGGATGGCATGCTTCATGAAGGTAGAGCCACTAACAAAAAATTGATCATACGTTGAACCCCAGCCCATTACAAGCCTCTAAAGCCCTTATTGATCTTGCATAAACCTTGTGAATATTAGGTGGAAAATCCGGGCAAGCCTATGGGTAAAGTTGTGCATACTTTTCTCTTTTTGGAGCGTGAGTATTGTGTTGATTCCTAAATGATGATCTTCATTGAACTTCACAAGAAAGTGGAATCCTTTTCTTGGTGTAAGGGCATTCAAATATTTTTGTGGGCATAAATTTGCTTTTAAAGTGAGCATTTGTGAGCATACACTTTATTTGATGATGGCTAGTCAGAATTTGAAGCTTTTAGTATACATTTGATTGATCCTTATGTGCATTTTCATGTGGATTCTCAAGGAGCACTATTTGGAGACATCCCTATTTGAACTTATTGATCTCTTGTTTTACTTGAGGACAAGCAAAAGTTTAAGTTGGGGGTGTTGATGAGTCGGTAGTTTTGACTCATTTAGAGCTTCATTTGGACTAAATTGGTGTCCTTAATGCCCATTTTGGACTCATAACTAATGTTAAATCATTTATCCACAGCAAGAAGGAGTTGGAATGAGGCAAGGACAAGATAATGCAAAAAGAAGCTGAAAAGTTGCAAAATTGAAGGAAAAAGATGGCTGGAGCTCGCAAAAGGAAACTCGGCGACTCGCCGAGTGGACAGTTTTATTGGCTAAAGTTCCAGTGGATGAGGAGAAGAGTAAAGTCAAGTCAGCGAGCTTGGGAACCAATCGGTGAGTCACTGATCAGAATGGCGAGCCCGACATTCATCGCCTAAAGTTCTAGAAGGAAATCAGTATTGACATCAAGAGTTAAAAGGTGAGAACACGCAACTCGGCACATCGCTGAGTGGAAGGGCAGCCCGACTTACGCCCTCTCAGTGATCCTGTATTTGAAAATATGGAAAATTTTGGGGAGGTATAAATAGAAATTTTTGAATTGAATTGAAGTAGTGAATGATTGAGAGAAGAACCAGAAGCTAAACCTATAAAGTACATTGCACTTTGATTAATTTTGGGTGACTTTGTGAAAAAATTCATGTGGGTTCTTGGAGAATCGAGACATTGAATGTAATTTTAACTGATTGTATTTGCTGTTTGAAGACTTGGGAAATCAATGGCTAACATCTTTGGTAACTAGTCTTCACTATTGCTATGATTGGCTAAAACCCCAATGCCTTTGGGGTGTGATTATGTGTTCAATTACGTAATTAGCTTGTGGGTCTTATGGATTGCTGAATTAAATGCTGATTTAGAATGGGTTAAGTTATTAATTGATGTTTGCACCTTATGAATTGAAGTTGCAAATTCAGTTCTAGTTTATATCTCTTTATATGCTTGTAGAAGATGCATTTGAGTTGAATTAGCAATTGATGATTGTATGAGTTTTTGCTTGTACTAACCAGCTTGTTAAATTGGGTTGAATTAAGGCATAATATTGTTCTCTAAGTGTAATGCCTGTTGGGGTTTGATAAAACCCAATTGAAAGCATGATAGTTGATTGTTAAATGGCTATCGTAGTTGGAATCTTACCTACGCATTATGATTAAGCATACTTAAGCAATTCGTAATGATCCATTTAGTGAAATTTAGTAATTGAACACTCACATATCCCTAAGTTCCCATCTCCCATTGTTGAAGTCCATTTTTAATTCATATTTGTTAAAGTCAATCATTTAAACTTCTCTTATTTGGTAATTGAAATTTCGATAAGTTACATTATGCATCGTTTTACTTATTTGCACCTACAAAAAGTTAGATCACTTTAGTACTTCATATTCGAATTCTGTATTTAAACCATTCCTCATGGGATTGACCCCAACTCCTCGTTGGATTTATACTTGTTAGCGACCGCCCACACTTTGAATCGTTATAAGTGTGGTTGAGCATTATCAAAATCCCAAAAAACTTATGAAAAAGACATCGTTATTGGGCCCTTGACATGTCATTAGATATTAGAAATGAACTCAACGTCATAGAAAACTCACAATGTGGCATCCTTATTGGACAACTTATATAGGTCGGCATAGAACATATAGTTCAACACTTAGTGGCAAAGTAATACTTTTTGATGTACGATGTTATTCTCAGTAAGTATTTTTCAACACTTAATGGTTTTTTCTTTCCAAGAAAGTAAGCAATACTTAAGCCTCCCTTTCAAAAAGTTAGAAATGATTGGATTTGAGGTGGGGGAGGGATGAATCATAGCGACAAAGGGCTTAATCTCACTGGATTGTGGCAGCAAGGCCAATCTACCACTTACAATACCCCGTCGCGGAATTATGTCATCTACAAATGATTCTACCCGCCGCTTAATGGAAATTGTATTTCAAGGCAGTCTCAGCGATGCTTTTGTCGAGAAAACTTAGCTAAGGACATGTTCCCTTGGGGGACACATGCCCTTACTGTGTGTCGGCAAGTGGATGGCAAGTGCATGTATCGCTTCTAGCCCAGATTTTGATGTAGAGGTGTTCAGTCATAATAAAGCACACTGTAACTTTACGCCACTGGCTTTTCAAACTAGAGCGATGAGCAATTGTGTGAATCAACGGTTCCTCTCGTACAAGGTTGAATTATTATTGCGATACTGTCATCAGTAGGGTATAACTAACCTATCTAATGATGGTCTAAACCAATCTCACGTTCCCTATTGGTAGGTGAACATGTGCTTCACAATGATGGAAAGAGCCGACATCGAAGGATCAAAAAGCAATGTCGCTATGAACACTTGGTTGCCATAAGCCAATTATCTCTGTGGTAACTTTTATGACACCTTTAGCTTAAAATTTTGAAGGTCTAAAGGATTGTTAGGCCACGCTTTCACGGTTCGTATTCGTACAGGAAATCAGAATCAAACAAGCTTTTACCTTCTATTCCACATGATATTTTTGTTCTCGTTGAGCTCATCTTAGGAAACCTACGTTATCTTTGAATAGATGTGCTGCCCCAGCCAAACTCCCCACCTTACAATGTCTTTCACCTGGAACGTCCCACGAAGGGAGCCTTGGGTCCAAAAAGATGGGCAGTGCCCTGCTTCCATTTCACATAATTAGTAAAATAACATTAAAAGTAATTGTATTTAACTTTTGCCTTTCGGCTCAAACTTATACTACACTTCTCAAGTCATTTCAAAAAGTTGGACTAGATTCAATCTCACCAGGGTCTTCTTTCCTCGCTTTTTCTGCCAAGCCCGTTCCCTTGGCTCTGGTTTCACTAGATTGTAGACAGGGATAATGGGAATCACATTAATCCATTCATGTGTGTCACTAATTAGATGAGGAGACATTTGGCTACCTCAAGAGAGTCTTAGTTACTCCCGTCGTTTACCTGTGCTTGGTTGAATTTCTTCACTTTGACATTCAGAGCAATTGGCATAAATCACATTGTCTAAACATCTGTTAGGACCATCACAATTTTTTGATTTAATTAAATAGTTGGATTCCCCTTATCTGTACTAGTTCTAAGTTGGTTGTTTGACGCCTGGGGAAGGCCTCCGAAAGAATTATTCGCTGTCCATCCCCGGCCGTCACTCGGTGACCCATTCTCGCCACGGGAGCAGCTTGAGCTGTCCACTTACAGTTGATGGGTTCAGGACTGGTACCCCGTGGCCAACCCTTAGAGCCAATCCTTTTCTTAAAGTTAAGGGTCCATTTTGCCGACTTCTCTTGCCTATATTATTCAATCGACTAGAGGCTATTAACCTTAGAGACCTAATGCGGTAATGAGTACGACCAGGCGTGCACGACATTCGGTCCTCCATACTTTCAAGGGCCACCGGGAGCGCACCGAGAACCACGTGACATGGGGTGCTCTTCCAGCTGCTGGTCCCTACCTCTGGTTGTGCCAATTTTAGGGTGGAGAGGTTGTTAAACAAAAAAGATAACTCTTCTCGAGGCTCCCGCCGCCATCTCCAAATATCCTAATGTTGCCGTCAACTGCCACTTCCCAGTTCAGGAATTTTAACCTTATTCCCTTTTAGAGTACATGCAAAACATGCTTACGGTTTGGGTTCTCCTGACCCTTAGGATTGACCAACTCATCTGCAAGTGCCGTTCACATGGAACCTTTCCCCTCTTCAGCCATCAAATTCTCATTTGAATATTTTCTAGTACCACTAAGATCTACACCGACGACTGCTCTTCCCAGGCTCACGCCCAAGGTTTTGTAGTGACCGCCACGCCCTCCTACTTATTGGGGCCTGGCACATGCCCCGATGGCAAGGTTTTGGTTACACGCTTAAGTGCCATCCATTTTCAGGGATAGTTGTTTCAGAAGGTGAGTTGTTACACACACCGTTGCTGATTTTGACTTCCATTACCACCTTTCTGCTGCCTTAATCGACCAACACCCTTGGTGGGATCTAGAGTAGTGCATAGTTTGGCACCATAACCTAGCTTCCGGTTCATCCCGCATCGCCAGTTCTGCTTACCAAAAATTGCACACTTGGATCTCTTGATTCTATGGCGCGGCTCAAAAAAGTAACCACGCCGTCCTAAATTTTTAAAGTTTGAGAATAAGTCAAGGTGTTGCACCCCCGAGCCCTCTAATCATTAGCTATACCTGATAGAACTTGCACGCGAGCTCCTGCTATCCTAAGGGAAACATTGAAGGGAACCAGTTACTACACGGTTTGATTAGTTTTTTGCCCTGATACCCAAGTCAGATGAACAATTTGCAACGTCAGAATAGTTGTGGGCGTCCTCCAGAGTTTCTTCTGGCTTCACCTCGCTCAGGCATAGTTCAACATCGTTAGAGTCCCGACAAGTATGCTCCCACTTAAACCCTTCTAAGAAGATCAAGGTCGAATAGTAGTGCACCCATTAGGAGGGTCCCACCAATCAGCTTCCTTATGCCTTACAGGTTTGCTCGCCCGTTGACTCACACACATATTTGACTCATTGGTCCTTATTTCAACACAGGTCGAATGGGGAGCCCACAGGCAAAGGTCTTGAGCGCGCAGATGCCGAAGGACACCGAAGGAACACGCTGCCTACCGGAATAAAGGAGACAGTGTTCTAAAGGCGTATCAAGATCCCGAGTTTTAGCTGTCCCCCAATCCATGCAGGTCCACACCACTTGCTGTACTTGATCGCTATCAGTCTCTCACCCGTATTTAGCATTGAACGAAATTCACTAACTGATTTGGGATGCATTCTAAAACAATCCAACTCGTACACAACACCTCATGTCGCGACAAGGTTCGAGCACAACGGGGCACACACCCTCTCAAGTGCCCCCTTCCAAGGGACTTGGGCTTGGTCTGCCGCTGAGGACGCTTCTCTAGACTACAATTTGGATGACAGAGCCACCCAATTCTAACGTTGGGCTATTCACGATTAGCTTGCCATTACTAAGGGAATCTTTGTAAGTTTCTTTTCCTCCAATTATTGATATGCTTGAACTCAGTGGGTAATCCCGCCTGATCCAGTGTAACACCTTAGATTCAAAAAGAATGAAAAACTTTGATTTTTGAAGTTGAAGTGACCCACGACTTGAACTACTGGACGTTGGTGTACTTACCAACCATAGGTCAAGTGGTGGGAGGAACCGTTGATTCTACTGCCTAGGTTAAGAAGTTGAAAAAAATGCTAAGGAGTGACTTACCATTTGAACCTACTAACTGTCGTTTGACTTACCAATCGTAGGTCAGGAGGTGGGTGGAGTCATTGGTGGATCTGTATTGAGGGTGAACATTTAATAAATTTTTGGGCCTGGGCAGTAGGACCTACGGTTGGTCACCAACGGGCAGTAGGTTGACCTACCAACCGTAGGTCACTATAGTAAGTGAGGGGTTCCGTGATTTTTTTAAGGAATCATTTGGTCTTTTAACCTAATGGCTTATTTACTAATCTATGTCGGTTCCCTTCATCTCCTAACACTATATAAGCCTTTTTAATCCTAAAATCTACCCTTCCAAAACACTTTACAAGTTTCCCCAAACTCTCCTCTCTCAAATATTTCTCTCTCTAGAAGTTAGAAGAAGAAGAAGAAGATGAGGGCAAGCGAGGGTTCAAGAAATCAAGTTTTTCTTCATCAATTGGTTAAGGAAATTGAATACTAAGGTTTGATAGTCTTCATCCATGGATCCCTTTCCTCTATGGAATCCCTAAAATCTCCAATATTCAAGTTAGAAATTCCCAATTGAATTAAGGGTTTTCTTCCATCTCATGGGTTCTTTGCAAGGTTTTTTCAATTGATTGTTTTATAAACTTTGAAGTTTAAATTGAGTTGAATTTCATGAATTTAGATAAATCCCCATGAACCCATGCCTTTTTCCCCAATTTCGAAATTTTGAATGTGTTGATGGGTTGAATTGTGAAGACATGAATTTCATGAAGTCTATATGAACCTATGTATGAATTATGATTCCTAAGCTAAGACTGTTCATGATGAAATTATGAATTACCTAATGATTGTTTTATGAAAGTAAGCATGTTCAATAAAAAACTATGATTTTCCTCTATTATGTGGGTTCCTTCAATTATGATCAAATTGCCGTGTTTACGGTTTTCTAAGCATGAGTTTTCATTGGATTGCATGATTTATGAGGAATTCTCATGAACCCATGTGAACTCTATGATTTGTAAGTTATGAGCATCCTGAACTATGTAAAGGTGAAGTTTATGAAATCATGCATGTCTCTTATGAAGCTAATGATGAATTAAGGGTGCTTTGAGATTGAAGCATAAAAATTTATGATATGTTGATGTTGTTGTTGAGTTGTGAAAGGAATTCTCATATATTACTCAACCCATGAATGTGAAAGGTTTTCTCACATGTAATGATTTATAACTTGTTGAAAGGCTTGCTCAACTAATCTTGAATCGATGATTAAGGAGCTATTCTAATGAAGGGACAAGAGGCGATCACCCATGTTCCCTAATATTGACAAGAGGTGATCACCCATGTTTACTAATAATGAACATATGACTAACGATAGACAAACGGCGATTACCCATGTCTACTTATGATAATTGAACTATGTCTAATAAGAGGGAATTATGCTTAGCACCAAGTGGACAAGTGGCGATTACCCATGTCCTATAAACTATGTGCCACCATAGGATGATGGTCTATGATAGACTCTAGCTAGTGGATCCACGTAAGCTAGTAGTTCATGGTCTTACCTTGACAACTAGGACACCTCTTTTCTATGTGGGGTAGACACTGGATTTCGTGTTAATAGCTCACATGGTCTTACATGTCGATTAAGGCTACTTCCCACAAACAAAGAACTAAAGTGCTTTAAAGATATTTCTAAAGTAAAGTAAAGATGTTTAGCTTGCTTAACCATGGTTTATGAATTATGTTTCTAACATTTTTCATGTTTTAGCTTGGTCATTGCATATCACGAAAATGTCTGGTTTTAGCATGTTTATATGATTTTGTGCATTGCTATGATACTTAGTACATTCCTCGTACTAATGCATACTTTTTGCCTACATTGACTCATAATGTAGGGCTTGGTGATTCTCCATCTATTCGTGGCTAGAGCTTAGTAGAAGGTTTTTGGAAGACTTGGTGAGTCCTCATACATTCGAGGACATAGCCTTGTTGTTCTTACTTTTATGTTCCTTTGCTTTGACATTGTATTGGGTTACGTCCAAAACTTTATTTCTCATTCTTATGTTAGATTGGCTTTGAGACATTTGATGTAGACTTCCGCTACTTTTTCTTAAAATATTTGATATGAAATTATCTTTTGGACTCTTAAATCTCTATGATCTTGTATGTATGTATGCTAAGTGGCTTGTATGAGGCCTTTCGGGGTCTTGTACGCCATGTCACATCTCGGGGGTACCTTGGGTCATGACAAACTTTGTATTTAGAGCATAAGGTTTTAGAAAGATCCTAGGATGTCTCATAAGCTACGTCGAGTAGAGTTTTGTTCATGAGTGTGAAACACGCCACATTTATGAATGAGAGGCTATAAGATGTTTAGGAAACTCCACTTCTTTCATTACTCTTAAGTCGTGTGATAGAGTGCAACTCTATATGTCAATCTCCTAATCCCAATCCTATGCGTTTTAGAATATGGCAACCCGAAGAGCTCATGCTAGAAGAAATGTGGGAGAGAATGTGGAACAAGAAGCTCCTCCTCAAGCTCCTCAAGTTCTAGCCGACCCTTTGGCCGAACAAGTGACTAATGTGGAGTTTAGGGAGGCTTTTCAGGTGTTGGCTCAAGCCATGACGGCTCAAGCCAATAGAGAGGTTGTGGCTCCCATGAACCCAAATGTGGGTACGGCGACATCGAGGGTGAGGGACTTCAAAAGAATGAACCCTCTGAAATTTCACGGTTCTAAGGTTGAGGAGTCCTCAAGAGTTCATTGATGAGGTGTACAAAGTGCTAATGATCATGGGTGTGATGCCGGAGGAAAAGGAGAAGTTTGCCACTTATCAACTTAAGGGTGTGGCTCAAGTGTGGTTTGAGAGGGTTTCGGCTGCCCCCCAATCCACACTAGTCCATTCCCCGAGTCGATCGGCAGACCAGCTCATCACCGTTCCATATCCGACTGGGGTGCATCACCGACCTCCATTTGCTTCCCTCTAAACAATTTCAAGCATTCTTTGACTCTCTTTTTAAAGACCTTTTTATCATTCCCTCGCGGTACTAGTGGAGTTTCTTGGAACTTTCTAACCCGGGGTTGGTTACTCACCCGATGAGTGTGCGAGCATGCACATCGGGGACGAGAGGGAGGCATGCGTGCAGGGGGGCCTAAGTACCCTCGACTGCATGTCACCCCCAAGTGCTGAAACTTGTTCACTAGTCATTCTGCTTTGCAGGTTTCGACAATGATACTTTGGTAGGTTCGCCTATAGAAGCCTTATTACGAATTCTCCTTCCTCTAAATGATAAGGTTCAATGGATTTCTCATGACGTTATGGGCAGCAAACTGCCCATGTCGCCTGATATAAAAAATTCACCGAATCATTCAATAGGTAGGAGCGGATGTCGGTGTGTCAAAAGGAAGGGACTTAGTCAATCTGATGACTTGCACTTACTAGGAATTCCTCATTGAAGACCAACGATTGAAATAATACATCCCTATCATAATAAGAGTTTAAAGATTACCCGGGCCTGACGTCAAAGTCTATAAAATCATTGAATACATCAATGTAGCACGCTTGTGGCCCAGAACATCTAGGGGAATTACAAACCTGTTATTGCTTCCACATTCCACGGCCTAAAAGGCCTTATTCCCTCAATGAAGCTGGTGGTGAAGAGATACCTCCGCATAGTTAGTTAGCAGGCTGAGGTCTTGTTCATTAATAGAATTAACCTTACAAATTGTTCGACCAACTAAGAACGGCCATGCACCCCCACCCATAGAATCAAAAAAATGCTCTAAGTCTATCAGTTCTGACTATGTCTGGACCTGGTAAGTTTCCCCGTATTGTGTCAAATGAAGCCGCAGGCTCCACTCCTGGTGGTGCCCTTCCAAAAATATCTTTAAGTTTCAGCCTTACATTCGTACTCCTCTCATAACCCAAAAACTTTTATTTCTCATAAGGTGCCGGCGGAGTCCTAAAAGCAACATCCATCGATCCTTGGTCGGCATCGTTTATGGTTGGGACTAGGACGTTATTTGATCATCTTTGAGCCCCCATCTTTCGTTCTTGATTAATGAAAACATCATTGGAAAATGATTTCACAGTTGTTCATCTTTCATTAATCCAAGAATTTCACCTCTAACTATGAGATAGCTATGCCCCCGACTGTCCCTGTTAATCATTCCTCCGATCCCGAAAGCCAACGTAATAGGACTGAAATCCTATAATGTTATCCCATGTTAATGTATATAGAGCGTAGGCTTGCTTTGAACAATCCAATTTCTTCAAATTAATGGCATCGGAGGCACAACCCTACAAATTAAGGCAAGGAGCACATCACCGACAAAAGGGATGAGACAACCGGTGCACACGTAGGGCGGACCGGCTGGCCATTCCCAAAGACCAACTATGAGCTTTTTAACTACAACAACTTAAATATACACTATTGGAGGTGAATTACCATGGCTGCTGGCACCAAACTTGCCCTCCAATGGATCCTTGTTAAGCGATTTAGATTGTACTTATTCCAAATAAAAAACTCATAGAGCACAATATTATTATTTATTGTCACTGCCTCCCCATGTTAGAATTGGGTAATTTGTGTGTCTGCTGCCTTCCTTGGATGTGGTAGCCATTTCTCTGACTCCCTCATAGGAATCAAACCCTAATTCTCCGTTACCCATCACCACCATGGTAGGCCACTATCCGACCATCGAAAGTTGATAGGGCTAAAATTTGAATGATGCGCCGCCAACACAATGGCCATGCAATCCATCGAGTTATCATAAATCATCGCATCACCGGGCAGAGCCCGAGTAGACCTTTTATCTAATAAATGCATCCCTTCCAGAAGTCAGGGTTTGTTGCATGTATTAGCTCTAGAATTACTACAGTTATCTGAGTTATAGATACCATAAAAAAACTATGACTAATTTAATGAGCCATTCATAGTTTCAAAGTTTGAATTTATTAATACTTACACATGCATGGCTTAGTCTTTGAGTCAAGCATATGACTATTGGAAGGATCAACAAGATAGCATTCCTCAACGAAGCGTGTACCGCATGAGCCCTTCATGCCTGTTCAGGTGAGGATGGGTCCAAGGCGAGTGCGACCGTCATTCGCAAGGAGCAGCTTTTTTGGGCTCACAGAAGCCGATGAAGACCCCATGTCCACTGCGTATGCAAAATCCAAGAGGCTGAGTCGCCACTCATGGACTACGCCCACGCTCGATGAAGCGAGAAAGGTGTGGGACACGAGAGGGGCTTTTGGGTTCACACTGTACATAGAATGTGAGGGGTGAAAGGCGATCGATTGTACGTGATTAATGCCTGGGCATTAGGTCTGCAACACAAGACACCAACTTCGGACAAGCCTAGATTGCGCTTGCACCACGACCAAGATGGCATGCGGGTCAGCACGTCGCTGCTCAAAGTGGGGATCTAACCTAACCACACAAGCTGAACACCACTCATGCACAATGCATTCGAATTCTTTGTCAGTGCACGCCCAACACCTGCTCTATCACCCAACATCATATGTCATGCACCAATGTCGATGCCGAAGTTGCAAGGCCAAAGCATGCCCCATCTCGACACGGTCGGGTGTGTCTCCAACACCTCTACCCCCCTTATATATGATTAAAAAAACTCAAGTGGCAGGAGTAGGCATGATTTTTCCAGAAAATCATAATGAAAATGTACAACCCAAATTTGCACGGGCTAAGATACAAACACACATTACCTTGCACAAATGACTTTAATATATATAAAATAATAATTTTTGACAATCTTTTTAATCTTTTATTTTTTTTAGGAAAAAATTGAATAATAATTAATAAATTAAAAAAAAGGAAATATATGAAAAAATATAAAATTAACACCAAAAGCTTACCAATTATTATAGTAACCTTAAATTGACAATTGAGTTCACTTTTGTTTTTAAAATGTGACGTAAAAATAAATTAAAAATAATAATAAATGTCAAAAATAGGTAAACACTATAAAACACTTCTCCACTTGTGAAACAATTTATAGAGTACATATTTGTACAAATAAAAGATGTATAAATATTGTATGAACCATAAAAATAGTGAAAATCGGTACAAATGAACAACTTGGGGCGGAAGCATTGAGAATAGATGATGGAAAATACATAGATATGCCCAAATATGTGACGTTTTTATGCTTGAAGGGTGTTTCACGCTCTTTTGATTTTTTATAGCATGGGCGTCCGCATGTTGTCGTGTAGACCTCGGCGATGTTGTTGTGATGACATCACCTACCCGATGCGCGCAGGCCACGAAAGATGTCGCCTGGCCTTAACCGACGTTGACTGTCTTATGCGTGCAGGCCATGACTAACGTTGCCTGGCCTCGGATGACCGATGCACACATACCACGGACAATGTCGGTTGGCTGATGCACACATGCCACGACTGATGTCTCTTGGCCTTAGCAGACGTTGTCTGGCCTTAGTGCGTAGGCCTTGGACGATGTCACCTGACCTCGGGACGTAGGCCTTGAAAGATGTCACCTAGCCACAACCGACGTCCCCTCGCCTTGGCGCGCTTGCCTTTGCCAAAAAAAGTTGTCTCATCTGACATTGCCTGTCCAATGCATGCAAGCCTTGGCTGATACCGCCTGGCCTCAGTTGATGTTGCCGGGCGTTGTGTAACATCACATGTACGATGCGTGTAGGCATTGTCTAATGCCACCTAGCCTCGACTGATGTCACCTATCCGATGCACATATGCCTTGGCCGATGTCGCCTCGCCTCAATCGATGTCACAACGACGATGCGTGAAGGCTTTGGCTGATGCCGCCTGGCCTCCACGAACATCGCATGTCTAATGTTCACAAGCCTTAGCTGAGGCTGCCTGACCTCAGCCGACGTCGTCTGTTCATTAGGCACAAAACTTGGCCGATGTCACTTGGCCTCGTACGACGTTGCCTTTCTGATGTGCACATTCCTTGGCCAATGTCGCTAGGCCTCGCGTGGGATGCCCCTGCTACTTACGTAGACCCGTATGCCTCTTGATATATAATTTGGCTATAGGATCGAACCTGACATCCCATAAAACTTATGATAGTGACATCATTTTCTGGCCCTTGACTGGTCATTGGAAGTGTGAAATGAACTCAATGTCATGAAAACTTCGCAATACGACATCGTTATTAAGCAACTTATTGGTCAGCATAGAACATATAGTTCAACACTTAGCAGGAAAGTGATAGTTTTCATGTACGATGTTATTCTCAGTACTTATTTTTCAACACTTAATGGTTTTTTTATTCCAAGGAAGTAAGTAATACATAAGTCTTCCATTCGAAAAGTTAGAAATTATTGGATTTGAGGTGGGGATAATCAGAGTGAGAAAGGGCTGAATCTCAGTGGATCCTGGCAGCAAGGTCACTCTGCCACTTGCTATTCCTCGTCGTGGATTTATGTCATCTACAAAGGATTCTACCTGTTGCTCAATGGAAATTGTACTTCAAGATGGTCACCACTGCGCTTCTATCATGATAACTTAGCCAAAGAAATGTGCCCTTGGGGGCCACAGGCCCCTACTGCGGGTTAGCGGACGCATGCATCGCTTCTATCCTAGATTCTTACTTAGAGGCGTTCAGTCATAATCCAACCCAGGATTGCTTCACACCACTGGCTTTTCAACCAAGTGCGATGACCAGATGTGTGAATCAACGGATCCTCTCGTACTAGGTTGAATTACTATTGTGACACTGTCATCAATAGGGTAAAACTAACCTGTTTCATGACGCTCTAAACCCATCTCATGTTCCCTATTGGTGGGTGAACAGTCAAACACTTGGTGAATTCTTCTTCACAATAATAGGAAAAGCCGACATCAAAGGATCAAAAAGCAATGTCACTATAAACGCTTGGCTACCACAAGCCAATTATCGTTGTGGTAACTTTTCTGACACCTCTAGCTTTGAGTTTTGAAGGTCTAAAGGATCATTAAGCCACACTTTCAAGGTTCATATTCATACTTGAAATAAGAATCAAATGAGCTTTTACCCTTTTGTTCAATAAGAGATTTCTACTCTTCTTGACTCATCTTTGGACACCTGTGTTATATTTTAATAGTTGTGCTATCCCAAAATAATGCCCCACCTGACAATGTCTTCCAACCTGATCGGCCCACGAAACAAGCCTTGGGTCCAAAAAGAAGGGCAGTGTCGGGCTTCCGATTCATAGAATAAGTAAAATAACATAAAAGTAGTGGTATTTAACTTTTGCCTTTTGGCTCCCACTTATGCTGCACCTCTCAAGTCATTTCACAAAGTCGAACTACTGTCAAGCTTAACTGGGTCTTCTTTCCCAGCTAATTCTTCCAAGCCCGTTCCCTTGGCTGTGGTTTTACTTTATAGTAGACAGGGACAGTGGGAATCTCGTTAATCTATTCATGCGCGTCGCTAATTAGATGAGGCATTTGGCCACCTTAAGAGAGTCATAGTTACTCCCTCCATTTACCCGCGCTTGGTTTAATTTCTTCACTTTGACATTTAGAGCACTAGGAAGAAATCACATTGCATAAACATCCATTAGGACCATGAAAATGCTTTTTTTAATTAAACATTCAAATACCCCTTGTCCGTAGCAGTTTTGAGTTAGCTGTTTGATGCCCGATAAAGGCCCTAAAAATAACCATTCATAGTACGTCCCCCGGATGGTACGTGGTGACCTGCTATCACGGAGAGAGCTGCTCGAGCAGTCCACTGATAGTTGATGGGTTCAAGACTAGGACACACGTGCCCAATTTTTAGAGACAATCATTTTCCTGAAGTTACGGATCCATTTTCTTGAGTGTCACGACTTAAGATACCCCCTAGACGTGACATGGCGTATAACACCCCGAAAGACCCCATACAAGCCACTTAGCATACATCATACAAGATAATACTAGTTAAAAGTTCAAATGACAATTTGATATTAAAAGAGTTTGACAAAATAACGAAAGTCAAACATAGTCTCAAAGCCATCTAATACATCAATGAAGTAATATTTGGGACGTAACCCATACAAGTTCAAAGGTAAAATGACATAAAACTATAAACGTAGCATTGTCCTCGAAGTATGAGGACTCACCAAGTCTTCTTAGTCACAAGTACAGTGATCTAGTCACAAATGGAGTGAGAAGAGTTGTCACGCCCTACATTGGTGAAATAATGTAGGCAAGAGTATGTGTTAGTACATAGAATGTACCAAGTATGATAACTATGCATAGAAGTTTCAAAATCATTCTAAAAAGAAGATATACATAAGATACAATGACCAAGCTAAATCATAAAGTAACATGATGGAAAATATGAGTTTAAAACCACGGTCAATGCAAGTAAATCATCTTAGACAAAACATACTTGAAATACCTTTTAGGAAGTAACCTTAGTTCATTATGTGGGAAATTAGCCTTAACCGACATAGACCATGTGAGCTATAACATGGAATCCGATGTCTACCCTACATTCAAAAGAGGTGTCCTTACTTGCCAAGGTAAGAACCATAGTTTCTAGCTTAATTGGATCCACTAGCTAATGTCTATCGAAGACAATCATCCTATGGTGGCACATAGTTTATGGGATAAGGAGATTGCTACTAGAAACCCAACCTCTACTACGGGAGAGCTTCAATCTCAATATCCTCTATGTGGTAAGCATAATTCCCACGGATTAATCATAATTCTTAACTTACTTATCAACCATGGAAGGGCACATCAAATTGACAATCCAAGCTAGAGTTCATTAGAATTGTTCCTTAATCTTGATTCAAAGTTTAGTTGAGAAAACCTTCCAACCTTTATGAATCCTTCATGTGAGAAAATCCTTTCACATTCATGTTTTGAGTAATATATGAGAAATCCTTCGTCAATCATAACAACAACAACATTGACGCTTTACTCTCAAAGCAACCTTAAATCATTTATCTCAATTTCATAAAGAGCATGCATATCTTCTCAATTAACTCAATTCATGCATAAAAAAACTTAAATCAACCAATTAGTTCAAAATTTGATGGAACCCACAAGATAGAAGAAAATCCTAATTTGAATGGGAGAATTCTAACTTATAAAATTGGGGAATTTAGGAACTCTATGGAGGAAAGGACTTCATAGGTTAAAGCCATCATACCTTGGAGTTCAAAGCCCACAATCAATGGAGAATCGAAGACTTGACTTGAATCCCTAGCCTCTTTCTTCGAGCTTTAGAGAGAGAAATAATTGGGGAAAGACTAGGTGGGATTTGGGGGAATTTGAAGAGTGATTAGAATGGGTAGTTTTTTTAGCTTAGAAGACCTACGGTTTGGACTCACGGTTCGTAGGTCCAACTATGGACCGTCCTAGTCAACAGTAGAAAGATTCATAAAATAATAATTTTTGACATCAAACGATGGGACTCATGTATGGTTCGTAGGTCCACTGACAGACCGTACATGGCAACCGTAGATTCCAACTCAAGGATGGAGATTTAACTAAGTCTGGGAGAGACCTACAAGACCTATCTACGGTCAGTAGAAGCAATGACGGACCGTCCTGTTAAGTCGTAGAAAGGATCCTGAAACTTGACATTTTCAAAATATTTATCTTTCCATCTACGGTTCCCACCTACGGCCTGTAAGTTAACCTACGGTCAGTAGATGGCTTCTGTAAGTACTGGCACCTGTTTTGAAAAACCAGAAATTTCCTTCTTTTCAAATCCGAGGTGTTACACTGACTTCATTTGCCTACATTGTTCCATCAACCAGAGGCTATTCACCTTGGAGCTGATGCAGTCATGAGTACGATCGGGGATGGACGTCATTCGGTCCTCCAGATTTTCAAGGGCCACCAGGAGCACACTGGACATAATGGGACGTGCGGTTCTCCTCGAGATGTAGGACCCTACCTTTAGCGGAGCTAATTCCAGGGTGCGCAGGTTGTTAATCAGAAAAGATAACTCTTCCCGAGGCTCCGTTCAATGTCTCTAGATTTCCTAACATTGCCGTGAACCGCCACATCCTGGTTCAGGAATTTTTACCTGATTCCCTTTCAGAGTTCGTGAAAAAGGAACTAAGTATCAGGGTTCCCCTGACCCTTAGGATCGGCTAACCCATGTGCAAGTGTCATTCACACGGAACCTTTCTCTTCTTTGGCCTTCAAAGTTCTCATTTGAATATTTGCTACTACCACCAAGATCTACACTGACGATCGCTTCGCCTAAGCTCATGCCTAAGGTTTTGTAATGACTGCCGCACCCTCTTACTTATCAAGACCTGGAAATTGCACCGATGGTCGGGTGTAGGTCGTGCAATAAAACGTTATCCATTTTTGGGGCTAGGTTATTTCTTTGGGGGACTTAGGCCCTGTTAGCAATAGAGGACGCTTCTCAAGACTACAAATTGGGTGATGGAGCCTACTGATTCTAAGGCTGGGATGTTCCCGGTTCGCTCACCCATACTAAGGGAATCCTTGTAAGTTTATTTTCCTCTTCTTATTGATATACTTAAACTCAGCGGGTAATCCCATCTGATCTGGGGTCGCGGTCGGAGCACCTTACTCAAAATGGGCAAAAAGGGTCTGGGTGTCTGGATGCATGACGGGTTGTAGCCACGACAACAAAGAGAGTTTAGTTTCAACCACCACTTGTTGCGACGTCCATCGACGTGGACTCACATTTAGGCCATCCACACGCTCAGGGTGAACAGGATGCACGCTTTCACCCTGCGTGATGCATTACAACTTGCAGAGGGTGAAGCGATGCGTGACGCCCAGGAAGATGTTCCCTCGAGCTAATGGCTTCAAGCTTAACTTGCGTTGAAAGACTCGTTGGTTCACGAGATTCTACAATTCACACTAAGTATCATATTTTGCTATGTTATACATTAATGTGAGAGCAAAAATATATATTGCCAAAAGTCATTTATGTTTTAAGAGCAGCACACGTCCCCCCATACACAATCTACATATGTGGTGCGAGAGGAGGGCTATCAGTTTTAGTATTCCTTTGAACATTCCACTCTAGAGTTCATTGGTCGCCTGACGAGCTTGCTGGTGCGCAAGACATGGACGGAAGGGAGGCATACCGGTGGAGGTCCTAAGTACCCCCGGCTGCGTACCCAAGTGTTGTTTCATGTTCGCGGTTCGTTCTGCTTTGCAGGTTTCAACTATGATCCTTACACAGGTTCACTTACAGAAACCTTGTTATGACTTCTCCTTTCTCTAAATAATAAGGTTCAATAGACTTCTTACGATGTTATGGGCAGTGAACCGCTCACGTCATCGACATCCAAACATTTCACCAGATCATACAATCAATAGGAGCAACGGGTGGTCTGTACAAAGGGCAGGGACGTAGTCAATGTTAGCTGATGACTCGTGTTAACTTGGAATACCTCGTTGAAGTCCAACAATTGCAATGGTCTATTCCTATCACGTTGAAATTATAAAGATTACCCGAGCATGTCAGCCAAGACTATAAACTCGTTGAATACATAAGTGTAGCGCGCGTGTGGCCCAGAACAACTAAGGGAATCACAAACCTGTTCTTGTCTCATACTTTCGCGGCCTAAATGGCCGTAGTCCCTCTAAGAAGCAGGCCGCGAAGGGATATTTGAGATCCCATACTTTTTTCTATTCTTGCATAATATATGTCGCATAGCATGGCATGGTTATATGAGGTGCATATGATTTGATATAGTACATTAGAGAATAAGATTGAAAATGGGTGGAAATATGAAAGAACTAAACTAAATTTATAGGTCAAAGGAATTCCTTAAACAAAGGTTTGGGGTTAAAGAAATGGCTCGGGTAGCACCTTGCCTATTTGAAAGATTTATAATAACCCATACCTCTGGGATAAGCCTATGAGTGTCTAATATGACAAGAACAATGTGTTATGAGGTATTATAATAGCACAATGGTTGTATGTAAAGTTTTGAAGTCAAGAAAAATAGCAAAACAAAGGTCGGCAAAAATTGTTGAAGTTTTTCTAATAATTTTTTTGAAATTAGGATAAAATGTATTAGATGTTTTCTCCCAATATATAAGGAGTTAAAAAACCTATGACTATCAAATTGAAGATCTATGAGTCTAGTTTGCAACATAAAAAATCTCACATCAAACCGACATCGGAGTAAAAAGCTATAAGTGTTTTACTGCAAGGTGTCTGGGCAGAATCTAGGTCGCGAACCGGGTAGGCTAAAAAATATGATATAGAAGCTATTGAACGTTTTAACCCATAAAACATTTCTTTTAGGTTCCTAACCAGAAAGAAAGCTTAGGAGAGGGTTCTTAAGGAGTTATTGGATGATAAAGGTTCATTTTTAGAAATTTCTAACATAAAGGATTGCCCACGTGCCTAGAAACATGATCTCTACATGTGGTAATCATTTTTCCATTCTTGTAGCTGCGTTTGGAGCTAGTTTTGGAAGACATAACTTGGTATTTATTGGTGTTTCTTCAAGGTTTACACTTTCTTTGCTAAGATAATCATCTCTGGACTCTTTTATGATTGTTTTGACGAAGTTCTATGGACGTTTCATCAAGTTAGGACCATATGGAAAATCTGCCAATTTAAGCTCAGTTATAAATTTTTTATGCATAACAGTTGTGTTTATATAGTGTTTGCAAAGCGTAGAATGTAAGGAACAAATTTCGTTAGAAACTACGGGCATTCGGCCATTCATTGGAAAGGTATGTTAAGGCTTAGCTTTGTTCCTCCTTTTAGCACGACTCCTAGGAAATTCCTTAAATTCAAAAGCGATATTTTACTACTCTATTTCTAGAAAGACCTTTTGTGAAAGGCATTGGGATCGCAGCTGAATAATTTTTGCGATGCTATTATGTTGATATTCGACTCGTTCGGATAAATAGCCTATTCGACATCGACATGTCATTTTACCGGCTTTCTTGACTATATGTCCATATGTATGTATTCTTATTCTTCTTTGGGTGGTGTAACTTAAAAATATTATGGGACACATTTAGTATTTCAAATCAGTCCTCTTTCCCCACTTAAGTGTATTTTGAGAAATCCTTAAGGTAACACACGATTTAAAAAACTTTCAAGTAACTTAAATGTTTAAACTATTAAAACACTTGATATTTGAAATATTTTCTTTTATAAATTATCTAGGAACCAAGTATAGGAACTAAGTGAAGCACCTTTAGCTTTTTAAGAACATCTTCTAGGTTAAGTTATGTTTTCTAAAATTTGAGTTAAGTTTTCAAGCATATCGGAAAAACATATGAGGTTTCATGAGACATTTACATGTTATACAAGAGTGATTGCGGGATTATGAGAATAAGAGTACAAATAGGCCAAGATTGGCAATATGATTATGGTAACATATATGCATTACATCCATGGCATGACATGCTATGCATTCTACTCCCGAGCTATAATCGGAAGGTATGAGGCCTATTGCCTATATTTATACGTATGAGACACAAATGGCCACAAGTTGGCGAATATGATGCCGTTTAGCTATCGGAAGACACCACCTTTTCTAGCACTTGGTTGGCTATGACATGCATTTGCATCTATATATAAGCATTCACGATATATGATTACACGAGCATACCATGCATATTTAATTTATATATGGTCGGATGTAAACCAGGGAGGTTATCAGAGTTTAAGTTTCATGTGGTATCTATGTTACCTTTTTTACAACAACAACTTATGATTTTACATTCCGCCTTACATACTAGTATATTTTATTCACACAAACGACCCACTGCCTGTGGACAATACTTTTTTGTTTCGTACGAGTAGGTCCAGGTAGTGATTCTGATCGACGTACCCGCTAGGGTTCAGGTTCAACTGTGAGTTAGTAAGCTCCATCTTATCCTGGGGCTATCAAGGGATATTTACTTTTGTTTACAATTTGGGTGTAGTCGGGGCCTTGTCCTGATAGTACTTATGTCACTCATAGAGGCTATCGTGGACACAATATTTTAGGTTTCTTTTGTAGGTTTCAATCTTCAGCCCATAGGCTTGGCATGTATATATATGTGTGTGTAAGTATTTTATGTCTTCAGTTGTGGCCTCGTCGACTAGCTAGAACCTCTATATTTTTAACTTGTCTACCATCGTTTATATGCCTTATTTTTATGCAGGTCATGAATATAATGGTCCAATCTTTGTATTTCAAAAAATGTGCTACCCGATCTTTTGGGCTACAAGTTAGTTAACTAGTATATTTTAGTGGCTAACTTGATTGAATATGGATCGACTGCCTGTTGAGCCTCCCAAATTTGGGGCGAGATAGGATACCTCCACATAGCTAGTAAGTGTCACGAACCAAGGCACCCCTTAGATGTGACATGGCGTACAAGACCCCGAAAGGCCTCATACAAGCCACTTAGCATGCATAAACATACGGTAATAGAGATAAGAGTTCAAAAGAAAGTTTTATATCAAAGCTTTAAAGAAAAGTAGTGGAAGTCTACATCAATGTCTCAAGCCCTCTAAAAAAAGAGTAAGAAATAGCTTTTGGGACGTAACCCAATAGAAAGCTCAAATGAAAAATACATGAAATAGAACAACTAGGCTATGTCCTCGATGAATGAGAACTCACCAAGTCTTCTCAAGATCTTCTACTAACAAGCTCTAGCCATGAGTGGAAGGTGAATCGCCACGTCCTACACCAAAGAAGTTAATGTAGGCAAGAGTATGCATTAGCACAATAAAGTACTAAGTATGATAGCAATGCACATAAACTCGTAAATCATGCTAGAGTGAGATACAATCATGACATGCAATTGGCCAAGCTAAAGCATGATAAGGCATAATAAGCAAGTAGCATAAAGCATAAACCATGGCCAAAGCAAGCTAAATCATCATATAACATATGAAGCACTTTTGAAAACAACTTTAGTTCATTAGTGTGGGAAATAGCCTTAACCAACATATAAGACCATGTGAGCTATCAACATGGAATCTGGTGTCTGCCCTACACCGAAAAAGGGCCATCCTATTTGCAAAGGTAAGACCCTAAAACCATAGCCTACATGGATCCACTAGGTAAGCTCATATAAAGTCTATTCAAGACACCCTATGGGGGCACATAGGTATGGGACATTGGGGACTTGTCACCCGTCCACTCGGTGCTAAGCATAATTCCAACAGAATAGTCATAATTATTATTATCCATGGAAAGGCACAACTAGGGTTGCCAATCCAAGCTAAACATGCTTATTGACATTTCACATACCATGGACTAGTCCAAGCTTACGTCATTAGGCGTTTCATATTCCATGGACTTGTCCAAGCTTACGCCATTAGAATAGCTCCTTAAGATCTCTTGATTCAAATTTTTAGTTGAGAAAACCTTTCAACAAGTTATGAATCCTTTACATTTGAGAAAACCTTTCACAAGCTTAAGTGGAACATTACATGAGAAAACCTTTCACAACTCAACATCATTAAATCATAAATTTCATAAAAACACATGCATGATTTCATAAGCTTCTTCCTTACATAATCAACCATGCTCTTACTTCATAAGTCATGGGTTCATAAGCCTTTATCTCAAACCATGCAACTCAATGCAAGCTAACACTTCGAAAGTCATAATCAAGGCAATTTAGTCATACTTGAAGGAACCCACATAAAAGAGGAAAATCATGCTTTTGACTTGAACATGCTAAATTCATGAAATTATCCTTAATTCATTCATAACTCATGCTTACTTTCATAGAGAATTCATAAACTTCCTCAATTCATAGCTCAACCCAACAATCAAAGCATATATTATCAAATTGGGGAGAATTTAGCTTGGGATCATGGGGGTTCATGCAATATTTACATCAACTCATGTAATTCACGCTAATTCGTGCACTAAGTTACTTTATCACGCTAGATCGTACCAATCATAAAATCAACAGTTGAAATCATAATTGAAGAACCCAAATGAATTGATCAAAAACCTTAATTCAATTGTTAGGAAATTGAACCTTGAAATTCATGAAAAAGAGGAAGGGCCCATTCGAGGAAGAGGCTCCAATGGTGAATACTATCATACCTCAACAAAGGCCTTGAGAATTGGAAGGAAATTGACGGTCTTCAATGGAGGTTTCCAACTTCTTCTTCTTCCTTGAACTAGAGAGGATTCTTTTAGAGAGAGAAATATTTGAGAGAAGAGTTTTAGGAATTGATTTAGAATGAGAAGAATAGGCTTAGAAACTATTTATAGGTCTTAGATTAAGGGAAAAACCGACTTAGATTAATAGGAGATTAAATAGGGAAAAGACCAAAAAACCTTTAATTAATAACTGTCGGGGTCCATCTACGGTCAGGACCTACGGTTCGTACATCCATTGATGGACCATCCTGTTCCTCCGTCAAAAGATTCAAAGAGTAAGAATTTGGGACCCTGCAACGACGACTCCAATGTACGGTTGGTAGGTCCTTCTACGAACCGTACATGGCAGCCGTAGATCACTCCTCAAGTTTAAGAATTTGACAAAGTCTGGGGGACATCTACGGTTCATATCCACGGACCGTCATTCCACTTACGATCCGTACTACTACTCTGTTGATAAAACTTTAGAAACCAGTAACTTAGGATCCTGGCAGTGCTAACGACGGCTTCTCACCTACGGCCCATCAACCCTTCTACAGTTCGTAGGTAGCCTGCGTAGTTCACTGCCTTCAGTCTAATTCTGCATTTCCATTTCTTTGGAAGTTAGGGGTATTACAATATCTCTTCCTTGGGAACATTCGTCCATGAATGAGAACCTAGACATCATGAGAAGGGCGATAGACACGGACTAAAAATCCAACCTAACATGCAAGCACATATCCGAGGAGGAAACATCAACTCCAAGCTAAAGCATGTTCAACACTTAATTTCATGAAGACTTTATGCAATTCATACTCTATGCACACATAATCATATTAGACTCTTCATGAACATGCACAATTAAGGAATCATGGAAATCAACTACGACACATGAGACCAAAAGAATGGATCATGAGGAACTAGGTATCTCAAGCTAGAGTAGGATCGGAAGGAAAGAGAAGAGGAAAGAGGGACATCATATCGGCCTCGGCCTCCCAAGTAGCACCCTCAACTAATTGATTCCTCCAAAGAACTTTCACGGAAGCAACTTCTTTGTTTCTCAACTTCTAGACTTGTCGGTCTAAAATCTTAACCTGGACCTCCTCATAGGAAAGACTATCCTTCATGCCAGATCCTCTAATGGCACTATAGAGGCCGGATGACCAACACATTTCTTTAACAATGAGACAAGGAAAACCGAATGCACCGATGCCAAATCATTAGGTAAATCAAGCTCATAAGCAACCTTATCAACACGTCTCAAAATTTGATATGGGCCTACATATCGGGGACTAAGCTTCCCTTTCTCCCCAAATCTCATTACACCCTTCATAGGTGAGTTTTTCAAGTAAACCCAATCATCAACATCAAATTCTAATTCTCTTCTTCTAACATCGGCATAGGACTTTTGTCGACTTTGAGCCATTTTTAACCTTTCTCTAATAAGCTAAATTTTCTCCATAGCCTTATGCACTAACTCTGGTCCTATCAAATAAAATTCCTGAACTTCAAACCAACCTATAGGAGATCTACACCTCCTACCATAGAGTGCCTCAAATGGAGCCATACCAATGCTAGAATGGTAGCTATTATTATGAGCAACCTCAATCAAAGGCAAATGGTCATCCAAAGTAGCCTTGAAATCAATTACACAAGCTCTCAACATGTCTTCCAAGGTTTGAATAGTACGCTCCGCTTGCCCATCGGTTTGGGGATGAAAGGCCGTACTAAGCTTAACACGAGTACGAATACCCTTTTGGAATGACTTCCAAAATTGAGAAGTAAATTGTGCACCACGATCGGAGATAATGGATAAAGGCACTCCATGCAGCCTAACCATCTCCCTCAAGTACAACTTAGTATAATCCTCCGCCGAATAAGAAGTCTTGATGGCAATGAAATGGGCTGACTTAGTCATTCTATCAACCACAACCCAAATCGAATCATATTGTCGCTTTGTGCGAGACAAACCAACAATAAAGTCCATATTCACATCTTCCCACTTCCAAGTAGGAATCTTTATGTCGTTTGGGTTGAAAAATTCTCCGGCCGCATTCATGGACTTGATGAATAGGGTGTTTAGGCAATACCTTGACCTGTTCGTGATTTTGTTTATCGATGATATCTTAATTTACTCAAGGAATGAGGATGATCATGCTAGTCATTTGAGGGTTGTATTGCAAGTCCTCAAGGATCAACAACTCTTTGCAAAGTTTAGCAAATGTGAGTTTTGGTTAAGATTCGTGGCTTTTCTTTGTCATATTATTTCTGGTAAGGGTATTGAGGTAGATCCTAAGAAGACGGAAGCAGTCAAGAATTGGCCCAGACCTCTATCACCTTTGGATATTCATAGTTTCTTGGGTTTAGTCAGTTATTATAGGAGGTTTGTTGAAGGGTTTTCTTCGATTGCTTCTCCATTGACGACTTTGACTCAAAAGAAGGCTAAGTTCATGTGGTCTGAGGCATGTGGAAAGAGTTTTCAAGAGTTGAAAGATAAACTTACTTCGGCTTCGATATTGACTCTTCTAGAAGGATCCGATGGTTTTGTGGTGTATTGTGATGCTTCGAGAATTGAGTTAGGGTGTGTTCTTATGCAAAATGGGAAGGTTATTGCTTATGCTTCAAGGCAACTTAAGATGCATGAAAAGAACTATCCTACTCATGACTTAGAGTTGGCAGCGGTTGTGTTCTCTTTGAAAATATGGAGACATTATTTGTATGGAGTACATGTGGATGTCTTCACCGACTATAAGAGTCTCCAATATGTCTTTAAGCTGAAAGATTTGAATCTTCGCCAAAGAAGGTGGCTTGAGTTGTTGAAAGACTATGATATGAGGTTCTCTATCACCACAGTAAGGCTAATTTAATGGTGGATGCTTAGTAGATTATCTATGGGTAGTGTTGCTCATATTGAGGATGGTAAGAAAGAGTTGGTTCGTGATGTTCATAGATTGGCCCGATTGGGTGTTCGGTTGATTGATTCCACTAATGGAGGTGTTACGGTTAACAATGGTTCCGAATCCTCTTTTGTGCATGATGTTAAAGCTAAGCAAGATCTTGATCCTAATTTGGTTGAATTGAAAGAAGTGGTTCTCAAAAAGTCCATAGAGGTTTTCTCCCAAGGGGGAGATGGGGTACTTCGTTACCAAGGTCGTTAATGTGTTCCCGATGTTGATGACTTGAGAGGGAAAATTTTATTGGAAGCTCATAGTTCTAGATATTCCATCCACCCGGGAGCTACCAAGATGTACCGTGATTTGCAGGAGATCTATTGGTGGAACGGAATGAAGAAAGATATTGCGGAATTTGTGGCTAAATGTCCTAATTGTCAACAAGTGAAGGTTGAGCATCAAAAGCCGAGAGGTTTGACCCAAGACAAGTTTGTCACGACCCAATCGACATAACCAAGAACTCATAGTGACCATACCTTGTCCGGAAAGCCATTTTCGGAATATCATCTTCTTTCACCCTCAATTGGTGATAGCCCGAACGAAGGTCGATCTTAGAGAAATAACTAGCCCCTTGAAGTTGATCAAACAAATCATCTATCCTTGGCAAAGGATATTTATTCTTAATGGTAACCTTATTCAATTGGCGATAGTCGATGCACATTCGGAGTGAACCATCTTTCTTCCTTACAAACAAGAACGGAGCACCCCCTGGATAAACACTTGGTCGGATTAAACCCTTATCCAACAAGTCTTTTAGTTTCTCTTTCAACTCCTTAAGTTGCGCTGGAGCCATTCTATAAGGAGGAATAGAGACAGGTTGCGTATCCGGGAGAAGGTCAATACCGAAGTCTATTTCCCTTTCGGGAGGAATACCGGGCAAATCATCGGGAAACACTTCCAAAAACTCATTAGCAACGGGGACTGACTCAAGAGTAGGGGTTTCAGTATCTATATCCCTCACCCTAACAAGATGGTAAATGCAACCTTAGAGATCATCTTTCTAGCCTTTAGGTAAGAAACAAATTGACCTCGAAACATAGAATTTCCCCCCTTCCACTCTAGGATAGGCTCATTTGGACACTAAAACTTGACCACTCGGGTCCTACAATCAATAGAGGCATAACAAGCATGCAACCAATCCATCCCAAGAATAACATCAAAATCTAGCATATCAAGCTCTATGAGATCAAGAAGACTAATTCTATGGGATAAGGAAATGGGGCAACCTCTATAAACCCTCTTAGCTAAGATAGATTCTCCTATCGGAGTAGAAACACGAAAAGGATCTAGCAAAATATTTGGAACAACATCAAACCGCATGGCTACATAGGGCGTCACAAAGGATAAGGTAGCACCGGGATCAAGCAAGGCATCAACATCAAAATGGAAAACTTTCAACGTACCGGTGACCACATCGGGTGAGCTCTCTTTCTCATGACGAGCCTGAAGTGCAAAAAATCTATTTTGTTTAGGAGAATTCGAATCTGAACCACTAGGTGGAGCTTGCTTACCCTCTCTTCCTTTAGCCAAGAGAGATGGACAATCCCTCATCTTATGACCATCCTTACCACAAGCGAAGCAACCATCCGTACATGCTAGGCATTTGTCTTCATGCTTCCTCCCACATCTAGTACAAGTAGACAATGAAGATCCACCACCGTTCTCTCCTTGAGGCTTCGGGTTGGGCACCCTATCTTTGTTGGACCTCGGAGGAGTATTGGAAGAACCTTGATTAGAGAACGTTTGATGAAATCTAGGACGACCATGTCCATCAGACCTTGCATGTGAAACGTTACCATCACCGATCCTAGCTCGCTTGGTCTCCCTAGACATCTCTTTAAGCTTTTCTTCCTCAATTTGTTGGGCATAGACAATGAGGCGAGAAATGTCCATATCATTCACAAGCATAGCGGTGTGGCACTGTCACGACCCAAGGTACCCCCTAGACATGACATGGCATACAAGACCCTGAAATGCCTCATACAAGCCACCTAGCATACATTCATAAAAGATAGTAGAAATTAAAGAGTTCAAAAGATAAAATCACAAACGAGTTGAAGAACATCAATGGAAGTCTACATCTCATGTCTCAAGCCATCTAACATAATAGAATAGAAATGAAGGTTTGGGACGCAGCCCAATACAATATCCAAAAGTATAACGAAAAGCATGAAAAAAGTATCAAGGTTAGGTCGTAGGACATAGGAGGCCTCACCAAGTCTTCACTATCACTGGAACTGACTAGCCACGAGTGGGATGAGAAGAACCGCCAAGCCCTACATCAATAGAATCAATGTAGGCAAAAGTATGCGTTAGTACAATCGAGTACCAAGTATGATAGCAATGCACAAAGAGGCATATCAACCATGCTAGAATGACATATAATCATGACATGCAATGGCCAAGCTAAAAACATGATAAACATGAGAAAACATGAAGCATAAAGTATATCTCAAGGCCAAAGCAAGCTAAATCATCTTTCTCTCTTTTCTTTTCTTCATCATGAGAACACTTGTTCATTAGTTGTGGGGAAATAGCCTAAACCGACATATAAGACCACGTGAGCTATGAACATGGAATCCGGTGTCTGCCCCACACCAAAAAAGGGTGTCCTACTTTCCAAGGTAAGACCATGAACTGCTTAGTTTGTGTCTATCATAGACCATCACCCTATGGTGGCACATAGGTTATGGGACATGGGTAATTGCCACTTGTCCACTCGGTACTAAGCATACTTCCCACGGATTTATCATAGTTCATTTTATCTTAGGTAGACATGGGTAATCGCCTCTTGTCTACATAGTCATAAACTCATTATTAGTAGACTTGGGTAATCGCCGCTTGTCTATATTAGGGAACATGGGTAATCGACTCTTGTTCCTTCATGGAATAGCTCCTTAAGAACATGGGTAATCGCCTCTTGTTCTTCTGTTAGACATGATTTCATTATTAGTAGACATGGGTAATCGCCTCTTGTCTACATTAGGGAACATGGGTAATCGCCTCTTGTCCCTTCATAAAATAGTTCCTTAATCATGGATTCAAGCTTAGTTGAGCCAACCTTTCAACAAGTTATGAATCATTACGTGTGAGAAAACCTTTCACATTCATAGGTTGAGCATTACATGACAAACCCTTTCACAACTAAACATTTGCACTAACATGTCATAATTTCATATAAAACATGCTTGATTCTATAAACTTCTTTCTTCATGATTCTATCATGCTTTTTCTTCATAAACATACATGAGTTCATAAGCTTCATATTTAAATAGCTCATCATGCTCTTAACTTATAAATCATGGGCTCATAAGCTTCACCTCTAAATATGAAATTCAATGCAAGCTAATACTTAGAAAGCCATAAATCAAGGGAATTTAGTCATAATTAAGGGAACCCACATAATAGAGGAAAATCATAGATTTTGGTTCATCATGCATCTTTTCATAAAATATCCTCTTTTCATCATTCATAATCTTACATGGAATTCATAGCTTGATAATCATAATCCTTAACTCAATTCACAAAGAGTTCATGCAATTCATCTTTTCTCAATCAACCCACCATCATAAGCATAATCATAAAATTGGGGGATAATTAGCATAAGCTCATGGGATTCATCAAGTTGCATGTAAGCCACTCTAAATCGTGCACTAGCTTACTTTACCATGCTAGATCGTGCACTACCAACCATAACATCAACAATGGAAAGCATAAAGAAGAACCCATAAGAATTTGTCAAACCCTAGCTCTCTTGGGCAAGACTATACCTTGAAAACCTTAAGGAAAAGAGGACCCATTGTAGGAAAGACTCCAAATGGTAAATACTATCATACCTCAATGTCAATGCCTTGAAATAAAAGGGGAATTGATGACCTTGATGAGAACCCTAGATCTCTTCTTCTCCTTCTTGTTCTTCTAGAGAGAGGAATATTTTGGGAGATGAGAGTTGGAAAATGAAGGGATTAGGGCTTAGAAATTATGAATAGGGCCAATGCTAAGGGGTAAAATCGTCTAGAATAAGGAATAAATATTTAGGGAAAAAGTCCAAAAAGTCCTTAAATAAAACGGTTGGGGTCAATCGACGGACAGGACCTACGGTCGGTACATCCACTGACGGACCGTCCTGCTCTTCCGTCAATCGATTCAAAGAGTTCGTTTGTACTGGAAATTTTGCCAAGTCTGGATGGCATCTACGGAACCCATCTACGGCCCATCAACTCTAACTACGAATCGTCCTGCTATTCCGTAGGTTAAGGTTCAGAAACTCAAAATTCATAAAGTTGGCAGGGCCATCGACGGTTCTCATCTACGGCCCGTCACTTCACCTACTGTCCATAGATGGCCTCCGTCGTCACTGGTACCAGAAAAATTTTCAAACTGCATTTTTCTTTCTTTTCAGAAACTGGGGTGTTACAATATCTCCCCCCTTGGGGACATTCTTCCTCGAATTAGAACCTAGATATCCTGAGAAGGGCGATAGACTCGGACTAACAACCCAATCTAGCATGCAAGCACATAAATGCACATATCTTAGGAGGAAACATCAACTCCAAGCTAAAGCATGCTCAGTACAAAATTCATGAAGACTTTATGCAACTCATACTCAATGCACATATATATATATATATCATGTTAGACTCTTCATGAACATGCATAAATCAAGGAATCATGGAAATCAACTATGACACATGAGACCAAAAGAATGAACCATGAGGAATTAGGTACCTCAAGCTAGAGGAGGATCAGAAGGAAAGAGATGATGATAGCGGGATATCATATCGGCCTCAGCCTCCCAAGTAGCACCCTCAACTAATTGATTCCTCCATAGAACTTGCAAGGAAGCAACTTCTTTATTCCTTAACTTCCGGACTTGTCGGTGTAGGATCTCAACCGGAACCTCTTACTAAGAAAGGCTATCCTTAATGCCAAGAGTCTCTATTGGCACTACAGAGGTCAGACCACCAATACACTTTCTCAACAATGAGACATGGAAAACCGGATGCACTGATGCCAACTCATTAGGCAATTCAAGCTCATAGGCAACCTTACCAACACACCTCAAAATCTGATATGGGCCTACATAACGGGGACTAAGCTTCCCTTTCTTCCCAAATATCATTACACCCTTCATAGGTGAAATTTTAAAGTAAACCCAATCGTCAACATCAAATTCTAATTCTCTTCTTCTGACATCGGCATAAGACTTTTGTCGACTTTGTGCCATTTTTAGCCTTTCTCTAATAAGCTGAACGTTCTCCATAGCTTCATGCACTAACTCGGGGCCTATCAAAGCAACTTCCCCAATTTCAAACCATCCTATGGGAGATCTTCACCTCCTACCATAGAGAGCTTCAAATGGAGCCATACCAATACTAGAATGGTAGTTGTTATTATAAGCAAGCTCAATCAAAGGCAAATGATCATCCCAATTACCCTTGAAGTCAATTGTACAAGCTCTCAACATATCTTTCAAAGTTTGGATGGTACGCTCCGCTTGCCCATCGGTTTGGGGATGAAAGGCCGTGCTAAGTTTAACACGAGTACCGAGGCCCTTTTGGAAAGATTTCCAAAACTGAGAAGTTAACTGTGTACCACGATCGGAGATAATGGATAAAGGCACTCCATACAACCTAACCATCTCCCTCAAGTACAACTTAGCATAATCTTCCACCGAGTAAGAAACCTTGACGGGAATCAAATGGGCTGATTTCGTCATACGATCTACAACCACCCAAATCGAATCATACTGGCACCGAGTGCGCGGCAAGCCAACAATAAAGTCCATGTTCACATATTCCCACTTCCAAGTAGGAATGTCAATATCTTGTGATAGACCTCCTGGTCTTTGGTGTTCAACTTTCACTTGTTGGCAATTAGGACATCTAGCCACAAATCCCACAATATCCTTCTTCATCCCATTCCACCAATAGATCTCCCGCAAGTCACGGTACATCTTGGTAGCTCCCGGGTGAATGGAATAACAAGAACTATGGGCCTCAGTCAAGATTTGTCCTCTTAGGTCATCTACATTAGGGACACATAAACGACCCTGATATCTGAGCACTCCATCTCCCCCTTGGGAGAAAGCCTCAATGGACTTCTTTAGCACCGCTTCTTTCAATTCGACTAGGTTTGGATCAAGATCTTGCTTAGCTTTCACATCCTACACATAGGAAGATTCTGAACCATTGTGGACCATAACACCACCTTGGGTGGAATTAACAAATCGCACACCCAAACGGGCTAATCTATGAACATCACAAACTAGTTCCTTTTTACCATCCTCAATATGGGCAACACTACCCATTGACATCCGACTAAGAGCATCTTCCACCACGTTAGCCTTGCCAGGGTGATAGAGGACATTCATGTCATAGTTCTTTAATAGCTCAAGCCACCTTCGTTGGCGAAGATTTAGATCCTTTTGCTTAAATACATATCGCAAACTCTTATGGTCGGTAAAGACGTCAACATGGACACCATACAAGTAATGCCGCCATATCTTTAGAGCAAACACAACTGCCGCCAACTCCAAATCATGAGTAGGGTAATTCTTTTCATGTACCTTTAGTTGCCTTGAAGCATAAGCAATGACTTTCCCATTTTGCATAAGTACACACCCCAACCCAATTCTGGAAGCATCACAATAGACCACAAACCCATCGGACCTTCCGGTAGGGTCAACACCAGAGCCGAGGTAAGTCTATCTTTCAACTTTTGAAAACTCGCTTTACACCTTTCAGACCAAGTAAACTTAGCCTTCTTTTGAGTTAGAGCCGTCAATGGTGAAGAAATCGAAGAAAACCCTTCAGCAAACCTTTGATAGTAACTGGTTAAACCCAAGAAACTATGAATATCCGAAGGTGATAGAGGTCTAGGACAATTCTTGATCGCATCCGTCTTCTTAGGATCTACCTCGACACCTTCAACGAAAATAATGTGACCAAGGAAGGCTACAAACCTTAACCAAAACTCACATTTCTCGAACGTAGAAAAGAGTTGTTGGTCCTTGAGAACTTGCAACACAATCCTCAAATGATCAGCATGCTCACTATCACTCCTTGAGTAAATCAAGATATCATCTATAAACACAATGACAAACATATAAAGGTATTTTCTAAACACCCGATTCATCAAATCCATGAACGCGGCAGGAGCATTAGTCAACCCAAAAGACATCACTAGAAACTCATAGTGCCCATATCTTGTCCGGAAAGCTGTTTTTGGAATGTCATCATCCTTTACCTTCAATTAGTGATTGCCCGAACGAAGATCAATCTTAGAGAAATAACTAGCCCCTTGGAGTTGGTCAAACAAATCATCAATTCTCGGGAGAGGATACTTATTCTTGATAGTAACCTTATTCAATTGGCGGTAGTCAATACACATACAGAGTGACCCATCTTTCTTTCTAACAAACAAGACCGGAGCACCTCATGGAGAAATACTTGGTCGGATGAAACCCTTATCCAACAAATCTTTCAACTGCTCTTTTAGTTCCTTAAGTTCTGCCGGAGCCATTCTATAAGGAGGAACACAGATATGTTGCGTATCAAGGAGAAGGTCAATATCGAAATCTATTTCCCTCTCTGGAGGAACACCAGGTAAATCATCGGGAATCACTTCCAGAAATTCATTAACAACGGGGACTGACTCAAGAGTAAGGGTTTCAGAATTCACATCCCTCACCCTAACAAGATGGTACATGCAACCCTTAGAAATCATCTTTCTAGCTTCTAGATAAGAAGCAAATTGACCCTTAAGCATAGAATTTCCCCCTTTAAACTCCAAGATAGGCTCATCTGGAAATTGGAACTTGACCATTCGGGTCCTACAATCAATAGAGGCATAACAAGAATGCAGCCAATCCATCCTGAGGATAACATTGAAGTCTAGCATATCAAGCTCTATAAGATCCACATGAGTGACTCTATGGAATAAAGAGACGGAACAATTTCTATAGACTCTCTTAGCCACAATAGATTCACCAATAGGAGTAGAGACACGGAATGGATCTAACAACACATCCGGAACAACATCAAACTTCATAGCTACATAAGGTGTCACAAAAGACAACGTAGCACCTGGATCAAGAAAAGCATAAACATCAAAGTGGAAGATTTTCAACATATCGGTAACCACATCTGGAGAACCCTCTTGCTCATGACAGGCCGGAAGTGCATAGAACCGGTTTTGCTTTTGATTTCCACTAGAACTTGCCGGATTTTGGGGTTGAGCCCTTCGATGATTTTTTCCTCCCTTCATAGCAGCCAAGGGACAATCCCTTACTTTATGACCCATCTTACCATATCCAAAACATGCATTCGAACCGGCTAGAAAAGTACCCTCGTGTTTCCTCCCACACTTGGCACAAGTAGGCAATGAGGAGCCACTACCATTTCCTCCTTGAGGCTTAGGGTTAAACACCCTTTCTTTGTTGAACTTAGGAGGGGCATTGGAAGGCCCTTGAATAGAGAACCTTTGCCTAGGCTTAAAATGACCATGTCCATCGGACCTTGAATGAGAGAACCCACCATCACCGGTCTTAGTCCTCTTGAAGTTCCTAGACCTTTCCTTGAGCTTCTCCTCCTCTATTTGTTGTGCATGAACCATGAGGCGAGAAATATCCATATCACTAATAAGCATGGTGGTACGACACTCCTTCACCTCCATTTCGGACACTCCCAAAAAAAATTTGCTCATTCTTGCCCTAGGATTGGCCACCATAGAAGGAGCATATTGAGCTAACTGTGTGAACTTCAAAGCGTACTCTTTCACACCCATACTCCCTTGAAGAAGTTTGATGAACTCGTGCACCTTAGCCTCCCTCATCTCAAGGGGAAATAATCTATCGAGGAAAGCACCCTTGAATATTTCCCACTCCAGAAGACCTTCATCAGCAGCCATCTCACTCTTCCACTGGTTGTACCAATTTGAGCGACACCCTTGAGTTGGTAGGCGGCCAATTCCGCCTTTTTTGTCGGTGACACTCCCATGATCATCAACACTTTATAAACCTCGTCAATAAACTCTTGAGGATATTCCTCCACTTTAGAACCGTGAAACTCTGGAGGGTTCATCCGGGTGAAGTCCCTCACTCCTGACACCTCCGTACCCACATTTGGGTTCACAGGAGCCACAACCTCCCTATTGGCTTGAGCCACCACGGCTTGGGCCAACACCTGAAAAGCAGCCCTGAACTCCGTATTGGTTACTTGCTCGGCCAATGGATCGGCCGAAACTTGAGGACCTTGAGGAGGGATTTCTTGCTCTTCACTCTCTCTCGCATTCCTTCGAGTATAAGCTTTTCGAGACGCCATATCCTGAAACGCGTAGGATAGGGATTAGGAGAGAGTGGTATATAGAGTAACACTCTATGCACGACTTAAGGATAATGAAGAAGTGGAGTTTCCTAATCATCTTGTAGCCTCTCATTCATAAATGTGGTGCGCTTCACCCTTATGAACAAGACTCTACTCGACGTGGCTTATGAGACATCCTAGAATCTTTCTAAAACCTTGTGCTCTGAATACCAAGTTTGTGACGACCCAAGGTACCTCCTAGACGTGACATAGCATACAAGACCCCGAAAGGCCACATACAAGCCACTTAGCATACATTCATACAAGATAGTATAAATTAAAGAGTTCAAAAGATAAAATCACAAAAGAGTTGAAGAACATCAGCGGAAGTCTACATCTCATGTCTCAAGCCATCTAACATAATATAATAGAAATTAAGGTTTGGGACGCAGCCCAGTACAATATAAAAAAGTATAACGGAAAGCATAAAAAAATTAACAAGGTTAGGTCCTCGGACATAGGAGGCCTCACCAAGTCTTCACTATCACTGGAACTGACTAGCCACGAGTGGGATGAGAAGAACCGCCAAGCCCTACATCAATAGAATCAATGTAGGCAAAAGTATGTGTTAGTACAATCGAGTACCAAGTATGATAGCAATGCAGAAAGGGGCATATAAACCATACTAGAATGACATATAATCATGACATGCAATGGCCAAGCTAAAAACATCATAAACATGAGAAAACACGAAGCATAAAGAATATCTCAAGGCCAAAGCAAGCTAAATCATCTTTCTCTCTTTTCTTTACTTCATCATGAGAACACTTGTTCATTAGTTGTGGGGAAATAGCCTTAACCAACATATAAGACCACGTGAGCTATGAACATGGAATCCGGTGTCTTCCCCACACTGAAAAGGGGTGTCCTACTTTCCAAGGTAAGACCATGAACTGCTTAGTTTGTGTCTATCATAGACCATCACCCTATGGTGGCACATAGGTTATGGGACATGGGTAATCGCCATTTGTCCACTTGGTACTAAGCATACTTACCACGGATTTATCATAGTTCATTTTATCTTAGGTAGACATGGGTAATCGCCTCTTGTCTACATAGTCATAAACTCATTATTAGTAGACTTGGGTAATCGCCGCTTGTCTATATTAGGGAACATGGGTAATCGACTCTTGTTCCTTCATGGAATAGCTCCTTAAGAACATGGGTAATCGCCTCTTGTTCTTCTGTTAGACATGATTTCATTATTAGTAGACATGGGTAATCGCCTCTTGTCTACATTAGGGAACATGGGTAATCGCCTCTTGTCCCTTCATAAAATAGTTCCTTAATCATGGATTCAAGCTTAGTTGAGCCAACCTTTCAACAAGTTATGAATCATTACGTGTGAGAAAACCTTTCACATTCATAGGTTGAGCATTACATGACAAACCCTTTCACAACTAAACATTTGCACTAACATGTCATAATTTCATATAAAACATGCTTGATTCTATAAACTTCTTTCTTCATGATTCTATCATACTTTTTCTTCATAAACATACATGAGTTCATAAGCTTCATATTTAAATAGCTCATCATGCTCTTAACTTATAAATCATGGGCTCATAAGCTTCACCTCTAAATATGCAATTCAATGCAAGCTAATACTTATAAAGCCATAAATCAAGGCAATTTAGTCATAATTGAGGGAACCCACATAATAGAGGAAAATTATAGATTTTGGTTCATCATGCATCTTTTCATAAAATATCCTCTTTTCATCATTCATAATCTTACATGGAATTCATAGCTTGATAATCATAATCCTTAACTCAATTCAAAAAAAGCTCATGTAATTCATCTTTTCTCAATCAACCCACAATCATAAGCATAATCATAAAATTGGGGGATACTTAGCATAAGCTCATGGGTTTCATCAAGTTGCATGTATACCACACTAAATCGTGTACTAGCTTACTTTACCATGCTAGATCGTGCACTATCAACCATAACATCAACAATTGAAAGCATAATGAAGAACCTATAAGAATTTGTCAAACCCTAGCGCTCTTGGGCAAGACTATACCTTGTGAACCTTAAGGAAAAGAGGACCCATTGGAGGAAAGACTCCAAATGGTAAATACTATCATACCTCAATGCCAATGCGTTGAAATAAAAGGGGGATTGATGACCTCAATGAGAACCCTAGCTCTCTTCTTCTCGTTCTTGTTCTTCTAGAGAGAGGAATATTTTGGGAGATGAGAGTTGGAAAATGAAAGGATTAGGACTTAGAAAATATAAATAGGGCCAATGCTAAGGGGCAAAATCGTTTAGAATAAGGAATAAACATTTAGGGAAAAAGTCCAAAAAGCCCTTAAATAAAACTGTCGAGGCTAATCGACGGACAGGACCTACAGTACGTACATCCACTGACGGACCAATTTGCTCTTCCATCAATCGATTAAGAAAGTTTGTTTGGACTGAAAATTTGGCCAAGTCTGGAAGGCATCTACGGAACCCATCTACGGCCCGTCAACTGAATTACGAACTGTCCTACTATTCCGTAGGTCAAGGTTCAGAAACTCAAAATTCATAAAGTTGGCAGGGCCATCGACGGTTCCCATCTACGGCCCGTCACTCCACCTACGGTCCGTAGATGGCCTCCGTCGTCACTTGTACCAGAAAAATTTTAAAACTGCATTTTTCTTTCTTTTCAAAAACAGGGGTGTTACAGGCACTCTTTCACCAACATTTCGGACACTCCCGACACAAACTTACTCATTCTAGCTCGGGGATCGCAACTATGGAAGGAGCATATCTAGCCAATTGTGTGAACTTCAATGCATATTCTTTCACACTCTTATTCCCTTGACGAAGATTAATGAACTCAAGTACTTTAGCCTCCCTCATCTCTAGAGGAAAGAATCTTTGAAGGAAAGCACTCTTAAATCTTTCCCATCCTAAAGGACCCTGATCAACAACCCTCTCGCTCTTCCATTGAGTGAACCAAGTTTGAGCAACACCTTTGAGTTGATAAGCGGCCAACTCTGCCTTTTCTTCCGGTGTCACTCCCATTATCATCAACACCTTATAAACCTCATCAATAAACTCTTGAGGATCTTCTTAAACTTTAGAACCATGGAATTCCGGGGGATTTATCCTTGTAAAGCCCCTCACTCTTGACGCCGACATACCCACATTTGGGTTCACGAGAGCCACAACATCCCTATTGGCTTGGGCCGTCACGTCTTGAGCCAATGCTTGGAAAGTAGCCCTAAATTCCGCATGGGTCACTTGCTCGGCCAAAGGGTTGGCCGGAGCTTGTGGACTTGAGGAGGAGCTTCTTGATCCACGTTCTCTCCCATGTTTCTTCTAGCATAATCTCTTCGGATCGCCATATCCTGAAACACATAGGATAGGGATTAGGAGAGAGACTTATAGAGTTAAACTCTATGGCACGACTTAGGAATAATGAAAGAAGTGAAGTTTCCTAAACATCTTATAGCCTCTCGTTCATAAGTGTGGCGCGCTTCACACCCATGAACAAGACTCTACTTGATGCAGCTTATGAGACATCCTAGGATCTTTCTAAAACCTTTGGCTCTGAATACCAAGTTTGTCACGACCCAAGGTACCCCCTAGACGTGACATGGCGTACACGACCCTGAAAGGCCTCATACAAGCCACTTAGCATGCATAAACATAAGGTAATAGAGATAAGAGTTCAAAAGATAGTTTTATATCAAAGCTTTAAAGAAAAGTAGCGGAAGTCTACATCAATGTCTCAAGCACTCTAAACAAAGAGTAAGAAATAGCATTTGGGACGTAACCCAATAGAAAGCTCAAATGAAAAATACATGAAATAGAACAACTAGGCTATGTCCTTGATGAATGAGGACTCACCAAGTATTCTCAAGATCTTCTATTAACAAGCTCTAGCCATGAGTGGAAGGTGAATCACCACGTCCTACACCAATGAAGTTAATGTAGGCAAGAGTATGCGTTAGCACAATAAAGTACTAAGTATGACAGCAATGCACATAAACTCGTAAATCATGCTAGATGAGATACAATCATGACATGCAATTGACCAAGCTAAAGCATGATAAGGCATAATAAGCAAGTAGCATAAAGCATAAACCAAGGCCAAAGCAAGCTAAATCATGATATAACATGTGAAGCACTTTTGAAAACAACTTTAGTTCGTTAGTGTGGGAAATAGACTTAACCGACATATAAGACCATGTGAGCTATCAACATGGAATCCGGTGTCTGCCCTACATCAAAAAAGGGCCATCCTACTTGCCAAGGTAGGACCCACAAACCATAGCCTACGTGGATCCACTGGCTAAGCTCATATAAAGTCTATTCAAGACACCCTATGGGGGCACATAGGTATGGGACATTGGAGACTTGTCACCTGTCCACTTGGTGCTAAGCATAATTCCCACGCAATAGTCATAATTATTATTATCCATGGAAAGGCATAACTAGGGTTGCCAATCCAAGTTAAACATGCTTATTGACGTTTCACATACCATGGACTAGTCCAAGCTTATGTCATTAGGCGTTTCATATTCCATGGACTTGTCCAAGCTTACGCCATTAGAATAGCTCCTTAAGATCTCTTGATTCAAATTTTTAGTTGAGAAAACCTTTCAACAAGTTATGAATCCTTTACATGTGGGAAAACCTTTCACAAGCTTAAGTTGAGCATTACATGAAAAAACCTTCACAACTCAACATCAATAAATCATAAATTTCATAAAAACACATGCTTGATTTCATAAGCTTCTTCCTTACATAATCAACCATGCTCTTACTTCATAAGTCATAGGTTCATAAGCCTTTATCTCAAACTATGCAACTCAATGCAAGCTAACACTTAGAAAGTCATAATCAAGGCAATTTAGTCATACTTGAAGGAACCCACATAAAAGAGGAAAATCATGCTTTTGACTTGAACATGCTAAATTCATGAAATTATCCTCAATTCATTCATAACTCTTGCTTACTTTCATAGAGAATTCATAAACTTCCTCAATTCATAGCTCAACCCAACAATCAAAGCATAGATTATCAAATTGGGGAGAATTTAGCTAGGGATCATGGAGGTTCATGCAATCTTTACATCAACTCATGTAATTCACGCTAATTCATGCACTAAGTTACTTTATCACACTAGATCATGCACTACCAATCATAAAATCAACAATTGAAATCATAATTGAAGAACCCATAAGAATTGATCAAAAACCCTAATTCAATTTTGGGGAAATTGAACCTTGAAATTCATGAAAAAGAGGAAGGGCCCATTGGAGTAAGAGGCTCCAATGTTGAATAATATCATACCTCAACAAAGCCCTTGAGAATTGGAAGGAAATTAAAGGTCTTCAATGGAGGTTTCCAACTTCTTCTTCTTCCTTGAACTAGAGAGGATTCTTTTAGAGAGAGAAATATTTGAGAGGAGAGTTTTAGGAATTGATTTAGAATGAGATGAATAGGCTTAGAAACTATTTATAGGTCTTAGATTAAGGGTAAAACCGACTTAGATTAATAGGAGATTAAATACGAAAAAGACCAAAAAACCCTTAATTAATAACTGTCGGGGTCCATCTACGGTCAGGACCTACGGTCCGTACATCCATTGACGGACTGTCATGTTCGTCCATCAAAAGATTCAGAGAGTAAGAATGTGGGACCCTGGAATGACGACTCCAATGTACGGTTGGTAGGTCCTTCTACATACCGTACATTGCCGTTGTAGATCACTCCTCAAGTTCCAGAATTTGACCAAGTCGGGGGACATCTACGGTTCATATCCATGGACTGTCAATCCACTTACGATCCGTCCTGCTACTCCGTAGATCAAAATTCAGAAACCAGTAACTCAGGATCCTGGCAGTGCCAACAACGGCTCCTCACCTACGGCCCGTCAACCCTTCTACGGCTCGTAGGTAGCCTGCGTAGTTCACTACCTTCAGTCTAATTCTGCATTTCTATTTCTTTTGAAGCTAGAGGTATTACATCTATCATGGCTAAGTGAGTTTATAGAAATTGTCCCATCTCCTTATCCCATAGAGTCACTCATGTTGATCTTGTAGAGCTTGATATGTTAGACTTTGATGTCATTCTTGGGATGGATTTGTTGCATTCATTTTATGCCTCTATTGATTGTAGGAGCCGAGTAGTCAAGTTCCAATTTCAAAATGAGCCTATCCTAGAGTGGAAAGGGGGAAATTCTATGCTTAAGAGTTGATTTGTTTCTTGTCTTAAAGATAGGAAGATAATTTCTAAGGGACTGCGTATACCATCTTGTTCGGGTTAGGGATATGGATTCTAAAACCCCTATCTTTGAGTAGGTCCCCATTGTAAATGAGTTTCTGGAAGTGTTTCCTGATGATCTACCTGGTGTTCCTCCAGAAAGGGAAATAGACTTCGGTATTGACCTTCTCCCAGATACGCAACCTATCTTTATTCCTCCTTACAGAATGAATCTGGAAGAACTTAATGAATTGAAGGTGCAAATGAAAGATTTGAGGGATAAGGGCTTCATCCGACTGAGTTTCTCTCCATGGGGTGCTCCAATTTTGTTTGCTCGAAAGAAGGATGGTTCGCTTCACATGTGCATTGATTATCGGCAATTAAATAAGGTTACTATTAAGAATAAGTATCCTCTTCCAAGGATAGATGACTTGTTTGACAAACTTCAAGGAGTGAGTTACTTCTCTAAGATTGACCTTCGGTTGGGCTATCACCAATTGAGGGTGAAGGAAGATCAAATTCCGAAGATAGCTTTTCGGACTAGATATGGTCTTTAGAAATTCTTAGTAATGTCATTTGGTTTGACAAATGCTCTGGTTGCATATATGGATTTAATTTATAGGGTGTTTAGACAATACCTAGATATGTTTGTAATTTTGTTCATCGATGATATTTTGATTTACTCTAGGAGTGAGGATTAGTACACCACTCATTTGAGGATTGTGTTACAAGTCCTCAAGGACCAACAACTCTTTGCAAAGTTTAGTAAATGTGAATTTTTGTTGAGGTCTGTGGCTTTTCTTGGTCACATTTTTTTCGATAAAGGTGTTGAGGTAGATCCTAAGAAGACGGATGTGGTTAAGAGTTGGCCTAGACCTCTATCCCTTTCAGATATTCAGAGTTTCTTGGGTTTGACTAGTTATTATAGAAGGTTTGAAGAAGGATTCTCTTTGACTGCCTCTCCATTGACGGCATTGACCCAAAAGAAAGTTTACTTTGTGTGGTCTGAAGCATGTGAGAAGAGCTTCCAAGAATTGAAAGATAGGCTTGCCTCCCTCCGATATTGACCTTACCGGAAGGGTCCAATGGATTTGTTGTTTATTGTGATGCCTGAAGAACTGGGTTGGGATGTGTCCTTATGCAAAATGGGAAGGTGATTGCTTATGCTTCAAGGCAACTTAAGATCCATGAGAAGAAGTATCCTACCCATGACTTAGAACTAGCTGCGGTTGTATTTTCCCTAAAGATTTGGAGGCATTACTTATATGGTGTCAATGTCAATGTCTTCACCAACCATAAGAGTTTACAATATGTGTTCAAGCAAAAGGACCTGAATCTTCGCCAAAGGAGGTGGATTGAGTTGCTAAAGGACTATGCCATGGGTGTCCTCTATCACCCTAGCAAGGAGAATGTGGTGGTGGATGCCCTTAGTCGGTTATCCATAGGTTGTGTTGCTCATGTTGAGGATGGAAAGAAGGAATTAGTTCGAGATGTTCATAGATTGGCCCGATTGGGTGTTCGAATGATTTATTCTAATGAAGGTGTTATTGTTGTTCATAATGGTGCAGAATCGTTCTTTGTGTCAGATGTGAAAGAAAAGAAAGGTTTTGATCAAATTTTGATGGAATTTAAGGAAGCGGTGCTTAAAAAGTTTGTTGAGGCTTTCTCCCAAGGGGGAGATGGTGTACTCCGATATCAAGGTCGTATGTGTATCCTTAATGTTGATAACTTCAGGGAGCAGATTTTATCGGAAGCCCATAGTTCTCGATATTCCATTCACCCGGGAGCCACCATGATGTACTGTGACTTGCGGGAGGTCAATTGGTTTAATTGGATGAATAAGAACATTGCGAAATTTGTGGCTAAGTGTCCTAATTGTGAACAAGTGAAAGTTGAGCACCAAAAGCTAAGAGGCTTGTCGCAAGATATTAGTATTACTACTTGGAAGTGGGAGGATTTGAATATGGACTTCATTGTTGGTTTACCACGTACTCGGAGACAACATGACTCGATTTGGGTTATTGTAGATTGTATGACGAAATCGGCTCATTTTATTCCCGTGAAGGTTTCCTATTCGGTAGAGGGCTATGCTAAGTTGTATCTAAAGGAAATGGTTAGGTTTCATGGAGTGCCCATATCTATTATATCCAATCGTGGTAATCAATTCACTTCTCTATTTTGGAAATCATTCCAAAAGGGCCTTGGTACCCGCGTTAAGTTTAGCACGGCCTTCCATCCTCAAACCGATGGGCAAGCGGAACATACTATCCAAACTTTGGAATATATGTTGAGAGTTTGTGTGATTGATTTCAAGGGTAATTGGGATGACCATTTGCCTTTGATTGAGTTTGCTTAAAACAATAGCTATCATTCTATTATTGGTATGGCTCCATTCGAGGCTCTATATGATAAGAGGTGTATATCTCCTATATGTTGGTTTGAAGTTGGCGAAGTTGCTTTGATAGGTCCCGAGCTGGTACATGAGGCTATGGAGAAAGTTCAGCTTATTAGAGAAAGGTTGAAAATGGTTCAAAGTCAAAAAAAGTCCTATGCCGATGTTAGAAGGAGAGATCTAGAATTCGATGTTAATGATTGGGTCTACTAAACAATTTCACCCATGAAGGGTGTAATGTGGTTTGGCAAGAAACGGAAGCTTAGTCCCCGTGATGTGGGCCCATATAAGATTTTGAGGTGAATTGGCAAGGTTATTTATGAACTTGACATGCCTAATTATTTGGCATCGATTAATCCAATTTTCCATGTGTCCTTATTGAAGAAGCGTGTTGGTGATCCGGCATCTATAGTGCCATTAAAGAGTCTTGGTCTAAAGGAGAGTCTTTCTTATGAAGAGGTTCAGGTTGAGATTTTAGACTGGCATGTTTGGAAGTTGAGAAATAAAGTAGTTGCTTCCGTTAAGATTCTTTGGAAGAATCAGTTGGTCGAGGGTGCCACTTGGGAGGCCAAGACCGTTATGATGTCCCATTATCCTAATCTTTTTCCCTCCACTCCTACTCTAGCTTGAGATATTTAGTTCCTCATGGTTCACTCTTTTGGCCTCATATATTTTAGATATTCCCATGAGTCCTTATTTATGCATGTTCATAAAAAAGCTTAATTTTTGGGAAAATGAGTTAACTTGATTGATTTCTTCTTATTTATGTGCATTTGAGTATATGTTGCATATAGACCTTATGAAAAGATGTTTTGAACATGCTTTAACTTGGAGTCGATGTTTCCTCCTTGGATATGTGCATTTATGTGATTGCACTCATGTTGGGCTGTTAGATTTAGTTCATATCCTTCTTATGATTCCTTGATTCTCATTCAAGGACGAATGTTTCCAAAGGGGGAGATATTGTAACATCTCGGATTCAAAAGGAAGGAAAATTTCTTGTTTTCAGGTCTGGTGCCAGTACCAACGGAAGCCATATACGGATCGTAGGTCGACTTACGAGCCTAGGTGGGAACCGTAGGTGGCAAGGTGAATTTTTTTGAAATGTCAAGTTTCAGGATCCTTTCAACCACTCAACTGGATGGTCCTTTATTGTTTCTACGGAGTGTAGGTAGGTCTTGTAGGTCCCTCCGGACTTAGTGAAATTTAAGGTTTCAAGGTTGGAGTGACGTTTGTATGTATGGTCCGTCAATGGAATTACGGACCGTAAATGGGGTCCCATCATTTGAATTTCCAAAGTAGTAGTTTCTGATCTTTTCTATGGTTGACCAGGACGGTCCGTGGTTTGACATACGGAGCGTAGGTCGCAACGGTACGTCAAGATCCGGTAGTTAATTTTAAGGGCTGTTTGGTCTTTTCCCTTATTGACCTATTCCTGATCTAGGTTGGTTAAGCCCTAATCGTAGCCCCTATATAAGTCTTATAAGTCTAATTTTTTCTTCCAACTTTGAAAGTACCGATAGATACTATCATATAAAAAAAAGAGGTGGTCTGACTAACTCAATGAAATGAATTTTTCAAAAAACATGATTAGAAAAATGAGAAAAATGGAGTTTTTGAAAAGAAAAAGAAATCCATTTTATCATTTAGACGAAAAAAATATTATGATTCTTAAGAACTCAACGGGCCCTTACCCCTTTCTAATCACTTTTCAAAAGCTCCCTAAATCCCTCCAAGTTTTCCCAAATATTTCTTTCTCTAGAAGCTAGAAGAAGAAAAAGGAAAATTTAGGGTTTCAAGATCAAGCCTTCTAATCCTCCATTTGCTAGTGGGCTTTGAACTATAAGGTATGATGGCTTTGACCTATGGAGTCCTTTCCTCCATAGGGTTCCTAAATTCTCCAATTTTTCGAAGTTAGATTCTTCAATTGGAATTAGAGTTTTCATCTATCTTAGAGTTCCTTACAAATTATGATCTAATTGATTGATTTATGTCTTTTTATGCATGATTTGAAGTTGAATTACCTTGAACCCATGCATGATCTATGATTTCTAAGTTATGATTCCATGATGAAGTTATGAATGATCAAAAGATGGATTTTATGAAGATATGCATATTCAATTATGAAATTGTGATGATTTAAGATTTTCCTTGGGAGTGAAGCATAAATGTTGATTGTTATTGGGTTAAGAAAGGATTTCTCACATATTACACAAAAACCTGATTTTGTGAAAGGACTTTTCTGGCATAAAAGATTCATAAGGGTTGAAAGGTTTTCTAAACAAAAGCTTTGAATCAAGAATAAGGAGCTAATCTAATGATAAGATAAGTTAAGACTCATGATTAATCCGTGGGAATTATGCTTAGCACCGAGTGAATATTGAGATGGAAGCTCTTCCATTAGTAGATGTCGGGTTTCTAGTAACAATCTCTTTATCCCATAACTATGTGCCTCCATAGTATGATTGTCTTAGATAGACATTAGCAAGTGGGTCCACCTAAGCTAGAAGGTATGGTTCTTACCTTGGAGAGTAAGGGCACCTCTTCTCGGTGTGCGGTAGACACCGAATTCCATGTTATAGCTCACATGGTCTATGTTGGTTAAGGCTCACTTCTCACATAATGAACTAAGGTTATTTTTTAAAGGCTTATTAATAATATGTTGTGTTAAGATGATTTACTTGCATTGACCATGGCTCTTTACTTCATGTTTTCTGTCATGTCATCCTATGATTTAAACTTTGTCATTGTATCTTATGTATAGCCTTTTTAGCATGATTTTGTAACCTTATGCATAGTTATCATACTTGGTACATTCTTGTACTAACGCATACTCTTGCCTACATTTTCTTATAAGTGTAGGATCCTGCTTATCTCTATCTACCAGTGGCTAGTCGTTGCCTCCGAGAGTTGAAGACTTGGTGATTCCTCATATGTTCGAGGACATAGCCACATTTACCTTTCATGTCATTTTCTTTTAAGACTTGTATGGGTCACATCCCACTTTCATTTCAATGATGTTTTAGATGGCTTTGAGACTATGTTTAGACTTCCGCTACTTTGATATAAAAATTGTCTTTTGAACCTCTTACTTATTATTATCTTGTATAATGCACGCTAAGTTGCTTGTATGGGGCCTTTCGGGGACTTGTACGTCATGTCACGTCTAGGAGGTACTTTAGGTCATGAAAAACTTTCCCCTCTTCAGCCTTCAAAATTCTCATTTGAATATTTTCTACTACCACCAATATTCGCACCGACGGCCGCTTAGCCCTGGCTCACGCCCAAGGTTTTGCAGTGACCGCTGTGCACTCCAACTCATTGGGGCCTGGTACTTGCCCTAACGGCCGGGTATAGGTTGCGTGCTTAAGCGCTATACATTTTTTTGGCTAGTTGATTTGGATAGTGAGCTGTTACACACTCCTTAGCGGATTTCTACTTCCATGACCACCTTCCTGTTGTCTTAATCGACCAACACCCTTTTTGAGATCTATGTTAGTTCACTATTTTGCCCATTAACCCGGCTTCCAGTTCATCCCACATCACCATTTCTGCTTATAGAAAATGTCCCACTTGGAGCTCTTGATTACGTGGCACGGCTCAAAAAAGCTACCACGCCGTCCTACCTATTTAAAGTTTGAGAATAGGTCGAGGGCGTTACACCCCCGAGGCCTCTAATCATTGGCTCTACCCGATATAACTCGCACGCAAGCTTCAACTATCCTGAGGGAAACTTCAGAGAGAACCATCTACTAGATGGTTCGATTACACTTTTGTCCCTATACCCAAGTCAGACGAATGATTTGCATGTCAGTATCACTATGGGCCTTGACAAGAGTTTTCTATGGCATTTCCCCACTCAGGCATAATTCACTATCTTTTGGTTCTTGACAGGTATACTCATACTTAAACCCTTCTCAAAATATAAAGGTTGGTAGGTGGTGCACCCCTCAGAGGATCTCACCAATCAGCTTCCTTATGCCTTACAGGTTTACTCACACGTTGACTCACATACATGTCAGTCAGCTTGGTCTGTGTTTCAAGATGGGTAAAATAGGGAGCCCAAAGGCTAGCGTTTGGAGTGCGCAGATGCGAAGCATGCTAGAGGCACATGTTGTATAACACAATAAGGGAGATGATGTTCCACCGCCACTCAAACCACGCAGGTGCACGCCCCGAGTCGATTATTGTACCGGCTCATCACCATTCCACATCCGACCATGGTGCATTGCTGTCCTTTATCCGCTTCCCTCCCGACAAATTTAAGCACTCTTTTACTCTCTTTTCAAAGACATTTTAATCTTTCCCTCACGATACTTGTTCGCTATCAATCTCTCACCCGTATTTAGCCTTCGATGGAATTTACCACCCGATTTGGGTTGCATTCCCAAACAACCCAACTTGTAGATAGTGCCTCATTGTGTGACAAGGTTCATGCACAACGGGGCTCTCACCCTCTCTGGCTCCCCCTTCTTGGGGACTTGGGCCTGGTCCACCGCTGAGGATGTTTCTCTAGACTACAATTCAGACAATGGAGCCACCCGATTCAAAGGCTGGACTTTTCTTGATTCTCTCACCATTACTAAGGGAATCCTTATAAGTTTCTTTTCCTCCACTATTGATATTCTTAAACTGCGCGGGTAATCACGCCTGATCAGGGGTCACGGTCGGAGCGCCTTAATCAAAAGGCGCAAAAAGCGTCTGGGTTTCCGGATGCATGATAGGCTGTAGCCGTGACATCAACGAGAGTTGAGTTTCAACCACCATTTCTTGCGACATCCTTCGATGTGGACTCACATTTAGGCCAGTCGAGCGCTCAGGGTGCACATGAGGCCAGCTTTCACCCTGTGCCAATCCTTGTGGCGTGCGGGAGGCGACGCGATGCCTAACGCCTGGGACGATGTGCCCACGGCCTACTGGCTTCGGGCGCAACTTGTGTTTAAAGACTCTATGGTTTGTGGGATTCTGCAATTCACACCAAGTATCACATTTTTCTACATTCTTCATCGATGCAAAAGCCAAGATATCTATTGACGAGAGTCGTTTGTATTTCAAGAGTAGCACATGTACCTGCACGCACTCTGCATATGGGGTGCGGGATGGGAGCTGTCAATTTTAGTATTCCTTGGAGCTTTCTACGTTGGGGTTCGTTGGTCGTCTGACAAGTGTGATGACCCGCACGTTGAGGACAGGAGGGAGGCACACGGGCGAGGGGCCTAAGCAACCTTGGCCGCGTATCACCCCCAAGTGTTGAAATGTGTTTGCAGGTCTCCTTTGCAGGTTTTAATAATGATTGTTCCGCAGGTTCACCTATAGAAACCTTGTTACGACTTCTTATTTCTCTAAATGATAAGGTTCAATGGACTTCTCATGATGCTACGACAAGAGAACCACCCACGTTGCCATAATATGAACATTTTAATGGATCATTCAATTGATACGAGCAACGGGTGGTGTGTACAAAATGCAGGGATGTAGTCAACGGGAGCTGATGACTCACGCTTACTAGGAATTCTTCGTTGATGTCCAATAATTGCATTGATCTATCCCCATCATGACGAAATTTTAAAGATTACTCGGGCCTGTCGGCAAAGTCTATAAGCTCATTCAATACATTAGTGTAGCATGCATGCGACCTGGAACATCTAAGGGCATCATAGACTTGTTATTGCCTCAAACTTCCACAGCCAAAAAGGTCGTAGTCCCTCTCAGAGGTTTCCCGCAAAGGGATACCTCCGCATTGCTAGTTACCAGGCCAAGGTCTCGTTCATTAACAAAATTAACCAGTCGAATTGCTCCACAAATTCAGAACGGCAATGAACCACCACCCATAGAATCAAGAAAGAGCTCTCAGTCTATCAATCCTTACTATGTCTGGACCAGGTAAGCATCCCTATGTTAAGTCAAATTAAGCCGCAGGCTCCACTCCTAGTGGTGACCTTCCATCGATTCCTTTAAGTTTTAGCCTTGCGACTATACTCCCACTGGAACCTAAAAACTTTGATTTCTCATAAGGTGCCGGCGGAGTCTTAAAAGAAACATCCGTCGATCCCTGGTCGGCATCATTTATTGTTGAGACTAGGATGCTATTTGATAGTCTTCGAGCCCACAACATTTATTCTTGATTAATGAAAACATCCTTGAAAAATGTTTTCGCAGTTGTTCATCTTTCATAAATTCATGAATTTCACCTCTGACTATGAAATACGAAAGCCCCCGACGGTCCCTGTTAATCATTACTTTGATCCCGAAGGCCAACGTAATAGGACCTAAATGCTATAATGTTATGCCATGCAAATGTATACGAAGCGTAGGCTTGCTTTGAGCACTTTAATTTCTTCAAAGTATTAATGTCAGAGACACGACTCGGCCGATTAAAGTCAGGAGTACATCACCATCAAAAAGAACGAGAGGACCGGTGCACACCTAGGGCAGACCAGCCAGCCCATCGCAAAGTCCATCTACGAGCTTTTTAACTGCAACAACATAAATATATGCTATTGGAGCTAGAATTACTATAGCTGCTGGAACCAGACTTGCCCTCAAATGGATCTTCGTTAAGAGATTTAGATTGTACTCATTCCAATTACCAGACTCATAGAGTCCGGTATTGTTATTTATTATCACTACCTCCTAGTGTCAGCATTGGGTAATTTGCACGCCTGCTACCTTCCTTAGATGTGGTAGCCGTTTCTCAAGCTTCCTCTCCGAAATCAAACCTTAATTCTCCATCACCCGTCACTACCATGGTAAGTCACTATCCTACCATCGAAAGTTGATAGGGTAGAAATTTGAATTATGCGTCACCGACATGATGGTCGTGCGATCCGTTGAGTCATCATGAATCATCACAGAAATGGGGAGAGCCCACGTTGACCTTTAATCTATTAAATAAATCCCTTTAGAAGTCACGGTTTGTTGCACATATTTGCTCTAGAATAACTATGGTTATCTGAGTAGTAGATACCATCAAACAAATGATAACTTATTTAAAGAGCCATTCGCAGTTTGAATTTATTCATACTTTCACATGCATGGCTTAATCTTTTAGAAAAGCATATGACTACTTGCAGGATCAACCAGGTATAATTCCTCAATTATGCTGCATGCCTCATGAGCACATAATGCATGTTCGGGCAAGGTGGGGTTCTAGGTGAGTGCAACCGTCATTAGCAAGGAGCTTTTGTTTTGGGCAGATAGAAGATGATAAAGACCTCATGCCCACTGCGTCTACTGAATTCAAGAATCTGAGCCACCTCTTGCGGACTCTGCCCTCACTCGATGAAGCGAGGAAGGCATGGGACACGAGAGTGGATTTTTAGTTCACCCCACACATGGAATGCGATGGGTGAAAGGCTACCAATTGCACGCGATTAATGCCTGGGAAGTAGGTATTCAACACAAGGGACCCACTTCGTACAAGCCTAGATTGCAATTGCCCTGCGACCTAGATGGCATGCGGATGAAGACATCACTACTCGAAGTAGGGATCAAACCTAACCACACAATCCAAACACCACTCATGCATTGTGCGTTCGAATGCTTCGTCAATGTACGCCCAACACCTGCCTTGATGCTAGACATTAGATGTCGTGCACCAATGTCAATCTTGACGTTTAAAGGCCAAAGCAAGCCCGACCTCAGCACGTCTATTGGTGGTTGAAGTTAATCTTATAAAGGTATTAAAGGCACACTCAGGTCACTGCACATGCACCGCTCATGAGGGCCCACCGATAGCGCTTAACCATACATGGCCTTACATGCAACGTGCATGCAATGCCTAGAGCATTCCATGACAAAAGTTCTAGAACTCGCCATACACCAAAAAGCACTGTCATTCCTCACCAAATGCGTACATACTAATCTAGAGAAATGCCCTTATAGGAGTATCACGACCGCCCAGCAAGTCGTCGTCGACGTGTTTTTGTAGGTGCCCGACATCGTAGCACAGACTAGCCATGCATGCCATGATGTGCCCACGCTGCACGGGGACTATGGCCACAGGACGTCCATGTCATCCAACTGTTGTCGCCTCAGTGTGCCTCCAACACCTCTTCCCCCTTATATATGCTTCAAAAACCCAAGAGGCAGGAGAAGGCATGATTTTTTTCTGAGAATCATAATGAACGTGTATAACCCAAATTTGCACGGGCTAAGCTACAAACAAGCTATAGCATGAACAAATGACTTTTTTATATATAAAATAATAGTTTTTAATGATTGTTTTATTTTTTATTTTTATTGGGAAAATTCTGAAAAATAATTAATAAATTAATAAAAAATAGGAAAAAATGAAAAAAAATATAAAATAAACACCAAACTATTACCAATAAATATAGTAACCTTAAATTAAATAATTGAGTACATTTTGGTATTTAAAATGTAACCTAAAAATATAAAAATGTAAAAATAAATTAAAAAATAATAATAAATGTCAAAAAAAGGAAAATAATATAAAACACTTCTCCACATGTGAAACTAATTATAGAGTACATATTTTTACAAATAAAAGATTTTTAAATATTGTATGAACTATAAAAGTAGTGAAAATTGGTATGAATGAACCACGTGGGACGGAAGCACTTAGAATAGATGATGGAAAATACATTGATATGCTTGAATATGTGACATTTTTTTTCATGAATGGTGTTTCTCTTTCTTTTGATTTCTCTACGCCATGGGCATCATCATCTTGTGGTCTAGACCTCGGTCGACATCGCTTGTCCGATGCGTAGGCCACAGATGATGTCGCCTGGCCTCGGCTGACTAATGCGTGCAGGCCACGGATGATGTCGGCTGGTTGATGCGCACACACCATTGTCGATGCCTCCTAGCCTCAGCCGACATTGTCTAGCCTTGGTGTGCAGGCCTTGTATGATGTCGCCTAACCTCGGCATGTAGACCTTAATCAATGTCACCTATCCACGGCCGACATCACAAGCCTTAGTGCGCAGGCCTTGGGGGATGTCACTTGGCCTTATCCGACATCACTTTTTCAATGCACGCAAGCCATGTACAATGTCGTCTGGCCTCTGCGGATGTTGCCTGGCATTGGCATGCAGGTGTTGGCCAATGTGACCTGGCCTAGTTTGACGTTGCTTGTCCGATGCGCACATGCGCTGGTTTATAACATCTGGTCTCGGCCAATGTCGCTTACTGATGCACGAAGGTCTTTGGCCGATGTCGCTTGGTCGATGCGTACATGCCTTGTCTGATGCTGCCTGGACTCAATCAACATTACTTGTCTGATACATACATGCCTTGGCTGAGCCACCTGGCCTTAGCTGACGTCATCTGTCTGATGTGCACAGGCCTTGGTTGATGTCGCCCGGCCTTGCCCGATGTTGCCTATCGGATGCGCATAGTCCTTGTCCGATGTCGCTATGCCTCGCGCATAAAGCTCGTGATGCATATGTAGACCCGTATGCTTCTCGATATGTCACTTTCCTATAGGATCACATCCGACATCCCAAAAAACTTATGATAGTGACACTGTTATTGGGCTTTTTGCATGTCATTAGAGATGAGAAATTGTCATGACCTAAAGTACCCCTTAGACGTGACATGGGGTATAAGACCCCAAAAGGCCCCATACAAGCCACTTAGCATACATCATACAAGAAAATAGTAGTGAGGAGTTTAAATGACAGTTTTCATATCAAAAAAGTTTGACCAAATAACAGAAGTCTAACATAGTTTCAAAGCCATCTAATACCTCAATAGAATAAATTTGGGACATAACCCATACAAAGTTCAAAGGTAAAATGACATTAAGCTATAAATGTGGCATTGTCTTCGAAGTATGAGGACTCACCAAGTCTTGGAGATCTCTAAGTACTCACTAGCCACGAACGGAAGGAAAAGAGTTGTCAAGCCCTGCATTATGAGACAATGTAAGCACAAGTATGCGTTAGTATATGGAATGTACCAAGTATAATAACAATGCATAAGAGTTATTGAATCATGCTAAAGGGGACATTTATATGACATGCAATGACCAAGTTAAATCATAACATAAAAAGAAAGGGGTTAGAAAACATAAATCAAAAACATGGTCAATGCAATGTAAGTTTAACATTTAAAACACTTGTTAAGTCCTTTGAAAGTAACTTAGTTCATTATTGGGGGAAGTTAGCGTTAACCGACATAGACCATGTGAGCTATAACATGGAAGTTAGTGTCTGCCCCACACTGAAAAGGGGTTGTCCTACTTGCCAAAGGTAATGACCATGAACTTGAGCTAAAGTGGATCAACTAGCTAATGTCTATCTAAGACAATCATCCCATGGTGGCTCATAGTTTATCCACTTGTCCACTCGGTGCTAAGCATAGTTCCCACAGATTAGTCATTAACCTTAAGTTGTATTATCATTAGGAGATATGGGTATTCGCCGCTCGTCTTATAATTAGAATAACTCCTTAGACCATGCGTGAGAAAATCTTTCACCATCCATGATCTTTTCATAATAGCTTTATGAGGCCCATGGTAATTAAATCTTCATACTAGAAGCACCATACTACTAATGAAATTAGTTTTAAAAATGTGATCTATGGTCATCAATGGCATAACCGGCTACCATACTAATCAAGACCTAATTTTTGAAAATATCCCACAAAGCATTGATGGCAAGTCTCGATGGCATTCATGTCATGTGGCAAAGCTTCATAGGACATATAGAAACCTTCATCTATAAGCTTACTTGAGTCATAACCATTGCTTTCATAAAACATGCATAAATTTCATAAAATATATTCATAAGGCATCCTCAAATTCATTTACATCAATTGAATAAAAAGAATGCATATCTTCATAAATTCATCGATCATAGTTTGTAAGCTTTGTCATGGGTTCATTGTTTAAAACCATGGATCGTGCATGGGTTCATGTGAATTTAACTCAAATACATGTAATTGCTTCAATTCATGCATAAAAAGACTTAAATTAATCAATTAGATCGTAGATTGAAAGAACCCATAAGATAGAAGAAACCCCTAATATCAATTGGAGAATTCTAACTTGTAAAATTGGGGAATTTAGGAACCCTATGGAGGAAAGGACTCCATAGGTGAAAGTCATCATACCTTGGAGTTCAAAGCCCACAATCAATGGAGGATTTGGAGACTTGACTTGAATCCCTAGTCTTCTTCTTCAAACTTGAGAGAGAAATATTTGGGAAAAATTTTGGAGGGATTTGGGGGAATTTCAAGAGTGATTTAAAATGGGTAGATTTTAGGATTAGTGGACTTATATAGGGTCTACAATTAAGGTTAAACCGACTTAGTTTAGGTAATAATCAATTAGAGAAAAGATCAAAAAGCCCTTAAAATAACTATCGGATGTCGACCTACGGTTCAGACCTACAGTCTATAGGTCCAACTAAGGACCGCCCTGGTCAACCGTAGAAAGATTCAGAGACTATGATTTTTGAACCATCAAACGACGGCACCTATGTACTATTCATAGGTCTACTAACAGACCGTGCATGGAAACCGTAGATTCAAATTTAGGGCTTTAAAATTTTACTAAGTCTGGGAGGCACCTATGAGCCTATCTACGATTCGTACATGGAATGACTAACTGTCCTGTTGAACCGTAAAAAGAGTTCTAAAACTTGATTTTTTTGAAAATTATTTCCTTTCCACCTACAGATGCCACCTACGGTCCGTAGATGCTTCTACTGACCATAGGGCGGAGCCGTAGGTCATGCCTGCAACCCAAAATCTACATTTTTCTCTCTTTTCCATGTCCGAGGTGTTACAATATCTCCCCCTTGGGAACATTTTTCCTCGAATGAAACTCAAGCTAGAACGAAAAGAGTAGGGGAGAAACTAACAACCCAATAAGAATGCAATATCCTCGACAACACATAACCAAGGAGAAACATCAACTCCTAGCTTAAACATAGTCAAAACATCATTTCATAAGTTGTACATGCAAGTCATACTCAAATGCACATAATCATGAAGGAATCAATCATAGCCCAATCAAAATCTCAAAAGCAAGTTTTCATGAGCATGCATGCATAAGGAAAACATGAGAATGACTATGAGCATAAGACTCCTAAAGAGTGAACATGAGAGGCTAATGCCTCAAGCTAGCTAGACCCGAAGATAATGGAAAGAGATAGGGATACTAAGATATCACATCTCCTACGGCCCTTCACATACCAAACAATAACAATGAACCCTTCCAAAGTCATCTTAGCTCTACTCACATACTTCAACTATGAAGCACACTATCTCTCCCTTGGGAGCAAACCTCTCTAGTCTTTTTGAATTCATATCTCTTAACCTAAGCATAGCACCAAAGTCATAACAACCACAAAACCATTGTTACAAGTGAACACATAAGAAGTTTCCACACAAATTTCAAGGTCGACCTTAAACACACTAACCATACTTGGAGTCATACCATAGCCAACGAAACACCAATCATCAAACAACCCATAAGCACAAGTAAAAAGACCATAACTTACCAAATACTGCATCCGAGGAACCCTCGTGATCTTGACAACCCCGAAGTGCATATGACCTAGTTTGTTGTTGACCACTACTAGAAGGATAAGGTTGAGCCCACCGATGTTTATCTCTCTCATTCCCAGTAATCAAAGGACAACCTCTTATTTTATGACCCATTTTTCCTCAACTAAAGCATGCATCTGTACCGGCTAGACAATCACCTCTATGGATTTTTCCACACCTTTGACACTCGGATACGATTTGCTCACTACAACCATTACCTTGGGAATGATTTCTTATACCAGACTTTGAGTGTGACAATTTACCATTATCCTTTCTTTCCCTCTCTGCCTCCCTAGACCTTTCCTTAAGCTTCTCCTCTTCAATTTGTTGAGCTTCATTCATCAATTAGGAGACATCCATCTTCTTAACAAGCTTGGTGGTTAGGCATTTTTTGACCACCAAGTCGGAAGCACCCGACACAAATTTACTCATCCTTGTCCTTGGATCGATAACCACAGTTTGAGCATACTTGGACACCTGTGTGAATTTCAAGGCATACACCTTCACACTCATATTCCCTTGATGAAGGTTAATGAACTCGAGTACCTTGGCCTCCCTCATCTTAAGGGGAAAGAACCTATCAAGAAAAGCAACCTTAAATTTCTCCCAATCAAGAGGACCCACATCAACCGCCCTCTTACTCTTCCATTGTTCAAACCACACTTGAGCAACACCTTTGAGTTGGTAACCAACCAATTTCGCCTTCTCTACCGGATTGATACCCATAATCTCTACAACCTTATAAATCTCGTCGATGAACTCTTGAGGATCTTCCTCAACCTTGGAAACATGAAACTCCGAAGGATTCATCCTAGTAAAGTCCCTCATCCTTGTTGCCACCGTACCCACCTTTCAGTTCATGAGAGCCACAACCTCCCTATTTGCTTGAGATCATAGCTTGAGCCAATGCGTGAAATGCATCTCGAAACTCATTATTAGTCACTTGCTCAGGAAAAGGGTCGACTGAAACTTAAGGAGCTTCTCGTTCAACATTCTCACTCCTATTCCTTCTAGCATAAGCTCTTCTAGGGGCCATATCCTGAAAAGGATTGAACATGATTAAGGACAAGGATCTTTCTAGAGATAGACTCTATGGCACAATTTTTGAATGATAAAAGAAGTGGAGTTTCCTAAATATCTTATAGCCTCTCATTCATAAGTGTGCCGTGCTTCACACTCATGAACAAGACTCTACTCGACGTGGCTTATGATACATCCTAGGACCTTTCTAAAACCTTGTGGTCTGAATACCAAGTTTGTCAAGACTTAAAGTATCCCCTAGACGTGACATGGCATATAAGACCCCGAAAGGGCCCATACAAGCCACTTAGAATACATCATATAATTTAATAGTAGTTAAAAGTTTAAAAGACAGTTTTCATCTCAAAAGAGTTTGACCAAAAAGTAGAAGTCTAACATAGTCTCAAAGCCATCTAATACCTCAATAGAATAAATTTGGGACGTAAACCATACAAAGTTAAATGGTAAAATGACATAAAGCTATAAATGTGGAATTGTCCTCGAAGTATGAGGACTCGCCAAGTCTTTGAGATCTCTAAAAGTACTCACTAGCCACGAATGGAAGGAAAAGAGTCGTCAAGTCCTACATTATGAGACAATGTAGGCACAAGCATTCGTTAGTACAAAGAATGTACCAAGTATGATAGCAATGCATAAGAATTATGAAATCAGGCAAAAACAGACATTTATATGACATGCAATGACCAAGTTAAATCATAAGATAAAATAAAGGGGTTAGAAAACATAAATCATAATCATGGACAATGTTGCATGTTTAACATTTAGAACACTTGTGAAGTCCTTTGAAAGTAACTGAGTTCATTATTGTGGGAATTTAGCCTTAACTGACATAGACCATGTGCGCTATAACATGGAATCCAGTGTCTGCCCCACACCGAAAAGGGGTTGTCCTACTTTCCAAGGTAAGGACCATGAACTTGAGCTAAAGTGCATCCACTAGCTAATGTCTATCTAAGAAAATCATCCTAGGGTGGAACATAGTTTTTGGGACATGGGTATTCGATGCTCGTCTTATCATTAGAATAGCTCCTTAGTCCATGCATGAGAAAACCTTTCACCATTCATGATCTTTTCATAATAGCTTTATGAGGCCCATAGTTATTAAAACTTTACACTAGAAGTGTCATACTACTAATGGAAATAGTTTTTAAAATGTTATCTATGATCATTGATGGCATAACCAGCTACCATACTAATCAAGACCTAATTTAGGAAAATAGCCCAAAAAGTATTGATGGTAAGTCTAGATGTCTTTCATGTCATGTGGCCAAGCTTCATAGGACATATAGAAACCTTCATCTATAAACTTACTTGAGTCATAACCATTGCTTTCATAAAACATGCATAAATTTCATAAAATATATTCATAAGGCATCCTCAAATTCATTTACATCAATTGAATAAAAAGAATGCATATCTTCATAAATTCATGGATCATAGTTTGTAAGCTTTGTCATGGGTTCATAGTTTAAAATCATGGATCATGCATGGGTTCATGTGAATTTAACTCAAATACATGTAATTACCTCAATTCATGCATAAAAAACTTAAATCAATAAATTAGATCATAGATTGAAAGAAACCTCATAAGATAGAAGAAAACCCTAATTTCAATTTGAGAATTCTAACTTGTAAGATTTGGGAATTTAGGAACCCTGTGGAGGAAAGGACTCCATAGGTGAAAGTCATCATACCTTGGATTTCAAAGCCCACAATCAATGGAAGATTTGAAGACTTGACTTGAATCCCTAGTCTTCTTCTTTAAACTTTAGAGAGAGAAATATTTGGGAAAACCTTTGGAGGGATTTGGGGGAATATGAAGAGTGATTTACAATGGGTAGATTTTAGTATTAGAGGACTTATGTAGGGTCTAGGATTAGGGCTAAGCCGACTTAGTTTAGGTAATAATCAATTAGGAAAAAGACAAAAAAGCCCTTAAAAAAACTGGCGAATTTGAACTACGGTTCAGACCTACGGTCCGTAGGTCCAACTATGGACCATCCTAATCAATCGTAGAAAGATTCGAAGACTATGATTTTTTGACCTTCAAATGATGGGACGTATGTACGGTTCGTAGGTCTACCAACAAACCGTACATGGCAACCCTAGATCCCAACTTAAGGCATTAAAATTTTATGAAGTCTGGGAGAGACCTACGAGACCTATCTACGACTCATACATGGAATGACAGACCATCCTATTGAACTGTAAAAAGAGTTTTGAAACTTGATTTTTTTGAAAATTATTTCCTTTCCACCTACGGATGCCACCTACGATCCATAGATACTTCTACCAACCATAGGTCAGAGCCGTAAGTCATGCCTTCAACCCAAAATCTACATTTTCCTCTCTTTTCCAAGTCCGAGGTGTTACAGAAATGAGCTTAACGTCACAAGAACCTCACAATGAGACATTGTTATTGCACAACTTATTGGTTGGCATAGAACATATAGTTCAACCCTTAGCGGCAAAGTAATACTTTTCATGTACGATGTTATAATCGGTACTTATTTTTAAACACTTAATGGTTTTTTCCTTCCAAGGAAGTAAGCAATACATAAGCCTCCCTTTTGAAAAGTTTGGAATGATTGGACTTAAGTTGGGGGGTGACGAATCGTAGCGACAAAGGGCTGAATCTCAGTGGATCGTGGTAGGAAGGCCACTGTGCCATTTACAATATCCTGTCACGGATTTAAATCATCAATAAAGGATTCCACCCGCCGCTCAATTAAAATTATACATGAAGGCAGTCACCGTGACACTTCCTTTGTGACAACTTAGCCGATGACACGTGCCCTTGGGGCCACATGCCCCAACTGCAGGTCAGGATGCGGGTACCTATGTCTTTTCTAGTTGAGATTCTGAATTAGAGGCGTTAAGTCATAATCCAACACATATTAGCTTCACGCCACAGGCTTTTCAACCAAGCACGATGACCAATTGTGTGAATCAACAACTCCTCTCGTACTAGGTTGAATTACTATTGCGACACTGTCATCAGTAGGGTAAAATTAACCTATCTTATGATGGTCTAAACCCAGCTCACGTTCCCTATTGGAGGGTGAAAAATCCAACACTTGGTGAATTCTACTTCACAATGATAGGAAGAGCTGACATCGAAGGATCAAAAAGCAACGTCGCTATGAACGCTTGGATGCCACAATCCAGTTACCCCTATGGTAACTTTTCTTACACCTTTAGCTTCAAATTCTAAAGGCCTAAAGGATCATTAGTCCATGCTTTCACAATTCTTATTCGTATTGGAAATTTGAATAAAACAAGCTTTTACCCTTCAGTTCCACGCGAGATTTCTATTCTCGTTGAGCTCATATTACGATACCTACATTATCTTTTAGCAGATGTGCCGCCCCAGCCAAACTCCCCACCTAATAATGTCTTCCACCTGAATCGGCCCGCGAAGAAAGCCTTAAATCAAAAAAGAGGCGCAGTGCCCCATTTTTGATTCATGAAATAAGTAAAATAACGTTAAAAGCAGTTGCATTTCACTTTCTCCTTTCAGTTGCAACTTATACTACTCCTCTCAAGTTATTTCACAAAGTCAAACTAGAGTCAAGCTTAACAGGGTCTTCTTTCCCCGCTAATTTTGCCAAGCCCATTCCCTTAGTTGTGGTTTCGCTGGATAGTAGATAGGGGTAGTGGGAATCTCTTTAATCCATTCATGTGCATCACTAATTAGATGATGAGACATTTGGCGTCCATAAGAGAGTCATAGATACTCCCACCATTTACCCGCGCAAAGTTGTATATCTTCTCTTTGACATTCAGAGCATTGGGCAAAAATCAGATTGCATAAATATTAGTTGTGACCATCGCAATGCTTAGTTTTAATTAAACAACCGAATTTCCCTTGTTCGTACCAGTTCTGAGTTGGTCGTTCAATAGTCGGGGAAGGCCCCCAAAAGAATCATTCCCAATCCATCCCCCAGCCGACATGTGATGACCCGCTCTCACCGCGAGACGAGCTAGAGTAGTCCACTAATACCAGACGGGTTGGGTACTAGGACCCTGTGCCCAAACCTCAGAGCCAATCCATTTACTAAAGTTATGGATCCATTATCCGACTTCCCTTGCCTACATTGTTCCATCAACTAGAGGTTATTCACAATAGGCACCTGATGCGATTATTAGTACAATCAGACATGGACGGTAATCGATCCTTTGGATTTTTAAGGGCCACCGGGAGCACACCATATACCACGCGACTTATGGTGCTTTTCCATGGACCCTACCTCTGCCTGTGGTGATTCTAGGGTAGGCAGACTTTTAAATGGAAAAGATAACTCTTCCTGAGGCTTCTGTCGACGTCTCAAAACTTCCTAATGTTACCATCATCCACAAAGTCCCTGTTCATGAATGTTAACCCGATTCCTTTTCAGAGTAGATGCAAAATGAACTATGTATCGGAATTCACCCGACACTTAGGATCGACTATACCATGTGCAAGTGCAATTCATTTGGAACCTTTCCCTTCTTCGACCTTCAAAGTTCTCATTTTAATATTTTCTACTACAAGAAATATCTGCACCAACGGCCGCTTCAGCCAGGCTCACACCCAAAGTTTTGCAGTGACTACCGCATTCTCCTACTCATCGAGGCCTGGCACTTACCCCGTCAAAAGGGTGTTGGTTGCGCGCTTAAGTGCCATCCATTTATAGGGCTAGTTGATTCAGTAGGTGAGTTGTTACACACTCCTTAGCGGATTTTTACTTCCATGATCACCGTTCTACTGTCTTAATGGACCAAAACCCTTTATGGAATCTAGGTTAACACACAGTTTGGCCCAGTAATTTGACTTTAGATTCATTCTGCATTGCCAGTTCTACTTACCAGAAATGGCCCACTTGGAGCTCTTGATTTCGTGATGCGACTCAATAAAAAAACCATGCCATCCTACCTATTTAAAGTTTTAGAATAGGTCGAGGGCGTTGCACCCCTGAGTCCTCTAATCATTGGATTTACCTGATAGAACTCGCACGCGAGCTCGAGCTATCTCAAAGGAAACATTAGAGGGACCCAACTACTAGACGGTTTGATTAGTCTTTCGCCCTATACCAAATCCTAATGAACGATTTGCACGTCAGTATCGTCGTGGGCCTCTAGTAGAGTTTCCTCTAGCTTCTTCTTCCTCTAAATGATAAGGTTTAAAAGACATCTTGCGACATTGCGGACAGTGAACCACCTACGTTACCATGATACAAACATTTTACCTGATCATTCTATTGGTAGGAGTGACGGGTGGTATGTACAATGAGCAGGAACATAGCCAACACGAGCTAATGACTCACCCTTACTAGGAATTCCTTGTTGAGACCAATAATTACAATGATCAATCCCATCACGATAAAATTTTAAAGATTATACGGTCCTGTTGGTCAAGTCGATAACCTATCTAAATACATCAGTGTAGCGCCCGTGTGGCCCAGAACATATAAGGGCATCAAAGACCTATAATTGCCTCACACTTCCTTGGCCTAAAAGGACGTAGTCCCTCTTAGAAGTTGGTCGCGAAGGGATACCTCCGTATAGCTAGTTAGAAGGCTGAGGTCTCATTCGTTAACGGAATTAACAGAACAAATCACTCCACCAACTAAGAACGGCCACACACCAACACCCATAGAATCATGAAAGTGCTCTCACTCTATTAATCCTTTCTATGTCTGGACCAGATAAGTTTCCCTATGTTGAGTTAAATTAATCTGCAGGCTCCACTCCTAGTGGTTCCCTACCATAAATTTCTTTAAGTTTCAACCGTGCGGCTATACTCCCCTCGGAACCATAAAACTTTGATTTCTCATAAGGTGTCAGCGGAGTCCTAAAAGCAACATCGGCAGATCCCTAGTCGGCATCGTTTATAATTTAGACTAGGACAATATCTGATCGTCTTGGAGCCCCCAACTTTCATTCTTGATTAATGAAAACATCCTTGGCAAATGCTTTCACAATTGTTCATTCTTCATAAATCAAAGAATTTCACCTCTGATTATGAAATATGATCGCCCCCAAGTGTCTTAGTTAATCATAACTCCGATCTGAAAGGCCAACGTAGTAAGACCGAAGTCCTATAATGTTATCCCATGCTAATGTATATAATGCGTAAGCTTTCTTTGAGCACTCTAATTTCTTCAAAGTAACAACGTCGGAGGCATGAACCAGCCAATTAAGGCGAGGAGCACATTGCTAATAGAAGGGACAAGACGACTGGTGTACACCTAGGGCAGACCGATTGGCCCATCCCAAAGTCCAACTACGAGCTTTTTATCTGCACAACTTAAATATACGCTATTTCATCTAGTATTACCAGGACTAATGGTACTAGACTTGACCTCTAATGGATCCTTGTAAAGGGATTAAGATTGTACTCATTCAAATTACCAGACTCATAAAGCCCGATATTGTTATTTATATTTACTACCACCCCCCTCGTGTTAGGATTGGGTAATTGGTGCGCCTGCTGCCTTCCTTGGACTTCGTAGCCATTTCTCAGTCTCTCTCTCAAGAATTGATCCCTAATTCTCCATCATCCATCACCACCATGGTAGGCCACTATCTTACTATCGAAAGTTTATAGGGCCAAAATTTGAATGTTGTTCGCCGACACGATGGTTATGCGATCCGTTGAGTTATCATGAATCATCGCTACAACGGATAGTACCCACATAGACCTTTTATCTAATAAATACATCCCTTCTAGAAGTCGAGGTTTGTTGCACATATTAGCTTTGGAAATACTACGATTATCCGAGTAGTAGATACCATCAAACAAACTATAACTTATTTAATGAGCCATTCATAGTTTCAAAGTATGAATTAATTCATACTTACACATGCATGGCTTAATCTTTGAGACAAGCATATGATTACTCGAAGGATCAACCAGGTAGCATTCTTCAATGACGTCGCGCGTCGCATGAGCTCGTCGTGCCCTGTCCATGGCGAGTACGGCCATTATTCGCAAGGAGCATTTATTTAGGGCAGATAGAAGCCAATGAAGACCCCATGCCCACTGCCTCAGCTGAATCCAAGAATCTGAGCTGCCGCTCGCAAACTTCGACCTCATTAAACGAAGCGAGAAAGGCGTGGGTTGCGAGAGCGGCTTTTGGGTTCACCCCGAACATGAAATGCGAGGGGTGAAAGGAGACCAATTACACGTCATTAATGCCTAGGCATTAGGTATGAAACACCTGAGACAGACTTCGAACAAGCCTAGATTGAGCTTGCCCCACCATGGATATGGCATGCGGGTCAGGACGTCACTACTCGAAGAAGGGATCCAACCTTACCACACAGGACGAACACCAATCATGCACTGTGGGATCGAATGTTTCATCAATGCATGCCCAACACTTGCCCGAATGCTCGATATGAAATGTCATGCACCAATATCAATGTTGACATTGCAAGGCCAAAGAAAGCCCCACCTCGGAATGTCTATAGAGGATGGAAGTTAATTCGGTAATGGTCATGTAGGGACATCGAGGTCCTTGCATAGGCACCGCCCATGCCGCCCCACTGATAGCGCTTGCCCGTACATGGCCTTACATGCCTTGTGCGTGCAGCGCCTATAGTATGCTATGACAAAAATATCTAGAACTAACAAGATGCCCAAAAGCAATTTCGTTTCCTTACCAAACGTGTATAGACTGACCAAGAGAAATGCCCTCACATGAGTACTACGACCACCCAGCAAGCCATTGTCGATGTGTTTTTGTAGGTGCTTGACAACGTAGCACCGACTATCCATGCATGCCATCAAGATCCCACGCTGCAAAGCTACTATGCCCAAAAGACTTCCATGTCGTTGGACTGTCGTTACCTCAGCGTACCTCCAACACCTCTACCCCCTTTATATATGCTTTAAAAAAACCCAAGTGGCAGGAGTAGACATTTTTTTCCAGAGAATCATAATGAATATGTACAACCAAAATTTGCACGGGCTAAAGTATAAACACACATTAGCTTGTACAAATTACTTATATCTATAAAATAATAGTTTTAACATTTTTTAAAATTTTTAAATTTTTCGGGAAAATTTTGAAAATTCTTTAATAAATTAATAAAAAAGTTGGAAAATATGAAAAAAAAGCACAAAATTATCACCAAGCAATTACAAATAAATATAGTAAACTAATATTCAACAATTGAGTACATTTTGTTTTTTTAAATGCGACGTAAAAATAGTTTTAAAAAAAAATAATAAATGTCAAAAAATAGGAAAATACTATAAAACACTTCTCCACATGTGAAGCTAATTATAGAGTACATATTTGTAAAAGTAAAAAACGTTTAAATATTGTATGAACTGTAATGTAGTAAAAATTGGTACGAACGAACCACGTGAAGAGGAAGCAATGAGAATAGATGATGGAAAATACATAGATATGCCTGAATATGTGACATTTTTATGCATGAAGGGTGTTTCACACTCTTTTGATTTTTGTATGGCATAGGCGTCTGCATGTTGTCATCTAGACCTCGGGCGATGTTGTCGTGGCCAATGTTATATGGCCAAAGCACAGAGGCCACAGATGACGTCGTCTGGCCTCGATTGATCGATGTATGTAGGCCACGAACGATGTCGATTGGCCGATGCATGCACACCAGAGTTGATGTCTCCTGGCCTCAGTGCACAGGCCTTAGACGATGTCGCCTGACCTCGGCGCAGGCCTTGGACCATGTCGCTTAGCCATGACAGACGTCGCCTAGCCCTGGCGCATAGAACTTGGCCAATATCATCGGGCCTCGTATAACATTGTCTGTCTGATCCACACAGTCCTTGACCGATGCCTCCTGACCTCGACTAACGTTGCATGCCCTTTGCCGATATTGCATGTTCGATGCATGTATGTGTTGGCTAATGTCGACTGGCCTCGGTTGAAATCACATGTCTGATGCACACAGCCCAGTGCCGATGTCGCTTGGCCTTAGCCGATGTTACCTACGCGTGTAGGCCTAGGTTGATGTCGCCTGGCCTCAACCAATGTCGCCTGTTTGATGCACGCATGCCTTGGTTATTATCACCTAGCCTTAGACAACGTCGATTATCGGATGCACGTATGCCTTGGCTGATATCACCTGGCCTCGTCCGACGTTGCATGTCTGATGTGCATAGGCCTAGGCCAATGTCGCCAGGCCTCGTGTGGGATGCCTGTGCTGCCTACGTAGACCCATATGCCTATCAATTTGTATCTTGGCTTCAGGATCACAACCAACATCCCAAAAAACTTATGGTAGTGACATTGTTATTGGGACCTTCACATGTAATTAGACATGAGAAATGAACTCAACATCATGGAAACCTTGAAATGTTACATCATTATTGGAGAACTTATTGATCGGCATAGAACATATTGTTTAACATATACCAACACGTGCCCTTGGGGTCCACAGGCTTTACTACGGGAAGGGAAGCGGACAACAGGTGCATGCATTGCTTCTAGCGCAGATTTTGACTTAGAGGCATTCAGTCATAATCCACCACACGGTAGCTTTTGTGCCACTGGCTTTTTAATCAAGAGCGATGAACAATTGTGTGAATCAACGGTTAATCTCGTACTAGGTTGAATTACTATTGTGACACTATCATTAATTGGGTAAAACTAACTTATCTTACCATGGTCTAAACCCAGCTCATATTCCTTATTGGTGGGTGAACAATCCAACACTTGCTGAATTATTTTTCACAATGATAGGAAGAGCTGACATCGAAGGATTAAAAAGCAACATTGCTATGTATGCTTGGCTGCCACTAGCCAGTTATCCGTGTGGTATGTTTTTTAACACGTCTAGCTTTGAATTTTGAAGGTCTAAAGGATCATTAGGCCGCACAGTCACAGTTTGTTTTCATACTTGAAATCAATCAAATGAGCTTTTACTCTTCTGTTCAACACGAGATTTCTATTCTCTTTGAGCTCATCTTAGGATACCTGCTCTATCGTTTAATAGATGTGTTTCCCAAGGAAAACTCCCAACCTAACTATGTCTTCCACCCGGATAGCCCAGCGAAGTGAGCCATAGGTCCAAAAAGAAGGGCAAAACCCCAGTTCCAATTCAAAGAATAAGTAAAATAACGTTAAAAGTAATGGTATTTCACTTTCGCTATTCGACTGCCACTTATACCACAACTCTCAAGTTATTTCACAAAGTTGGACTAGAGTCCTGCTCAACAGGGTCTATTTTCCCTGCTGATTCCACCAAGCATGTTCCCTTGGTTTTAGTCTCGACGGATAGTAGACAGGGATAGTGGGAATCTCGTTAATCTAATCATGCGCTTCACTAATTAGATGACGACATATTTGGCTACCATAAGAGAGTCATAGTTATTCCCGCTGTTTACCCGCGCTTGGTTCAATTTTTTGACATTGACATTCAGAGCACTAGGCAAAAATCACATTGTGTAAACATCCGTTTGGACCATCGCAATGCTTTGTTTTAATTAAACAGATGGATTTCCTTTATTCGTACCTATTCCGACTTGGATGTTCAATTCCTAGGGAAAGCTCCCAAAAGAATCATTCCTAGTCTGTCGTCGTCCCGGCAAATATCAATTCACTCAAACTGCGGGAGCAAGTCGAGCGGTCTATTGATAGCCGACGGGTTCGGGACTGGGACCCCATGCCCAACCATTGGAGCCAATCATTTTCCCAAAGTTAATTATCAATTTTGCTCCCTTCCCTTGCCTACATTGTTCCATTGACCAGAGGATCTTCACCTTGGAGACTTGATGCGGTTATGAGTGCGACCAGGCATGGACGTCATTCGGTCCTTTAGATTTTCAAGGGCCGCTTAGAGCGCAGCGGACACCATGCGACTTGCGGTGCTCATCTAGCCGCTGGAACCTACCTCTGGCTTAGCCGATTGCAGTGACTATTGTACCTTAAAACTCATCGGGGCCTAGAACTTGCCTCGACGACTGGGTGTAGGTCGCGCACTTAACTGCCATCCATTTTTTCAAGGCTACTTGATTCGGGAGGTGAGTTGTTACACAGTCACTAGAAGATTTTGACTTCCATGACCACTGTCCTTCTATCTTAATTGACCAACACTCTTTGTGGGATCTAGGTTAGTGCACAGTTTAGCAGCATAACCCAGTTTCCGATCCATCCCGCATCGCCAGTTCTTCTTACAAAAAATGGCCCATTTAGAGTTACTGATTTTGTGGCATAGCTCAACAAAGCAACCATACCGTCCTATCTATTTAAAGCTTTAGAAAAGGTCAAGGGCGTTGCAGGCAGACATGCCCCCGGCCAAATAGATTCGGATGTAACTTACTTTCAAAGACTAAATGGTTCATGGGATTCTGCAATTTACACCAAGTATCGCATTTTGCTACATTCTTCATCGATGCAAGAGCTGAGATATTCATTGGCGAGAGTCATTTATATTTCAATAGCAGTGCCTGTCCCCCCCCCCCACACTCTTCAGATAGGGCACAAGAGGTGCGCTGTCAATTTTAGTATTCCTTGGCGCTATCCATGTCGGGGTTTATTGATCATCTAACGAGTGCGTGAGCATGCACACTGGGATGGGAGGGAGGCTTGCAGGTGAGGGGCCTAAGTACACCCGACAGTGCATTTCCCCTAAGTGTTGAAACGCGTTCGCGGGTCATTTTTTTTCCAGGTTTCGACACTGATCCTTCCTCAGGTTCACGCGTAGAAACCTTGTTACGACTTCTATTTCCTCTAAATGATAAGGTTTAATGGACTTCTTGCGATTGTAACACCTCAGATTCAAAAAAAGGAAAGAATTTCAGGTTTTCTAGAATTCCTCGATCCAGTACCAACGAAGCCACCTACGGCCCGTGGACTTACCTACAGACCATAGGTCAAGCCCGTGGTTGGCTACTCCATGTTCCTTAAAGTATTAAGCCTCAGTACTTTTATACAGCTCACCAGGACTGACCGTCGATCTATGTACGAGCTGTAGGTAGATCTCGTAGGTGAGACCCACACTAAGCGAAATTTTCAGGGCCAAGAGTTGGATGTACGGTGGACATGTATGGAATGTAGGTTGATCCACGGACAATACATGGGGCCCCGTTGTTGGGGCTCCAAAGTTGGAAGTCTCCGAATATATCAATGGTAGGACAGGACGGTCATAGGTTTACTAACGGACCGTAGGTCAAATCGTAGATAGGGGTCTGACAGTTATTTTTAAAGGGCTTTTTGGTCTTTTCCCTAGGTGGTTAATTCCTAAACTAAGTCAGTTTGTCCCTTAACCTAGATCCTATATAAACCTGTTTAGCCAAATTCTACCCATTCCTAAACATTCCCAAAACTCTCCTCTCTCAAATATTTCTCCGTCTAGAAGCTTGAAAAAGAAGAAGGAGAATCTAGGGTTTCAAGATCAAGCCTCCTAATCCTCCGTTGATTTCAAGGTTTTTGCATTAAGGTATGATATTCTTCATCTATGGAGCCCTTTCCTCCATAGAGTTCCAAAATTCTCTATTTTACAAATTAGAAATCTTCCATTGAAGTTAGGGTTTTTCTTCTATGTCATGGGTTCTTTTTAATGTTGATTTAATTGATTTGAATTTCATGAATTAAGATGAATCCCCATGAACCCATGTGATTTCCCCGAATTTCAAAATTTATGAATTGTTGATGGGTTGAATTGTGAAGAAGATAAATTTTATAAAGTTTATATGAACCCATGCATGATTTACGATTTCTAAAAGCTATGATTTCATTATGAATATGAATGATCAAATGATGGGTTTTATGAAAGTATGCATGTTCCATGATGAAAATTATGACGATTTATGAATTGCTTTGAGTTTGAAGCATGAATGATGTTGTTGGTGAGTTGTGAAAGGATTGTTCTCACATAAAGTATTCATAACTTGTTGAAAGGTTTTCTCAACAAAAGTTGAATCAAAGGTTTAAGGAGCTATTCTAATGAACTTTAGCTTGGATTGGTAACTCTAGTTGTACCTTTCCATGGATAATAAGATGAATAAGAATTTTGACTATTTCGTGGGATTTATGCTTATCATCGAGAGGATATTGAGATGGAAGCTCTCCCGTATGTAGAGGCCAGGTTTCTAGTAACAATCTCGGTATCCCTTACTTATGTGCCCCCATAGGATGATGGTCTATTATAGACACTAGCTAGTGGATCCACGTAAGCTATATGTTAAGTAAAGGGTCCTACCTTGGCAAGTAGGATGGCCCCCTCAGTGTGGGGTTAGACACCGGATTCCATGTTGATAGATCACAGGTCTTACATGTCTGTTAAGGCTACTTCCCACAAACAAAGAACTAAAGTTCTTTTAAGATATTTCTCAAGTAAAGAAAAGATGTTTAGCTTACTTTGACCATGGTTTATGATTTATGTTTCTAACCTTTTTCATGTTTTAGCTTGGTTATTGCATGTCATGAAAATATCCCATTTTTGCATGTTTAAATGATTTTGTGCATTGCTATCATACTTGGTACTTTATTGTACTAACGCATTGCACTCATGCCTACATTGATTTATTAATTTAGGGCGTGAAGACTCTTCTCCATGTATTCGTGGCTAGAGCCTAATTGAAGGATTCTTAAAGATTGGTGAGTCCTCATGCTTCGAGAACCGAGACTCTTTCATTTCTTTTATGTCTTTCTATTCTAGACTTTTGTATATGATGTGTGGGTTACGTCTCCGTCACTCCTTGATGTAATAGATGGATTGAGACTATGTAGATTTCTCCTTCATTTTATAAAACTCCTATGACTTGAACTTGTTTTTATATACTCTTGGTTTCCATTATCTTGTCTCCGCATGCTAGGTGGTTTGTATGAGGCCTTTCGGGGTCTTGTACTCCATGTCACGTCTAGGGGGTACCTTTGGTTGTGAAAAACTTTGTATTCAGAGCACAATGTTTTAGAAAGGTCCTAGATGGTCTCATAATCCACGTCGAGTAGAGTCTTGTTCATGAGTGTGAAGAGCGCCACATTTATGGATAAGAGGCTACAAGATGATTAGGAAATTCCACTTCTTTCATTACTCTTAAGTCGTGCGATAGAGTGTAACTCTATATGTCTCTCTCCTAATTCTTATCCTATGCGTTTAATGATATGGCCACTCGTATAGCCTATGCTAGAAGAAATGCGAGAGAAAATGTGGAACAAGAAGCTCCTCCTCAAGCTCCCCAAGTTCCGACCGACCCTTTGGCCGAACAAATGACTAATGCGGAGTTTAGGGCTTCCTTTAAAGTGTTGGCTCAAGCCATGGCGGCTCAAGCCAATAGGGTGGTTGTGGGTGAACCGTTGCGTCAAGAGTGAGGGACTTCACTAGAATGAACCCTCCGGAGTTTCATGATTGGAAGATTGAGGAAGATCCTCAGGAGTTCATTAATGAGGTGTACAAGGTGCTAATGATTATGGGTGTGACGCCGGAGGAAAAGGTGGAGTTGGCCGCTTATAAACTTAAGGGTGTGGCTCAAGTGTGGTTTGAGCAATGGAAGAGTGAGAGGGTGGTTGATACGGGTCCTCTTGATTGGGAAAAGTTCAAGGTTGCTTTCCTTGATAGGTTCTTTCCCCTTGAGATGAGGGAGGTAAGGGTGCTTGAGTTCATTAATCTTCGTCAAGGAAGCATGAGTGGGAAAGAGTATGCTTTGAAGTTCACACAATTGTCTCGATATTCTCCTACTATGGTTGCCGATCCTAGGGCAAGGATGAGTAAGTTCGTTTCGAGAGTGTCCGAAGTGGTGGTCAAGGAATGTCGTTCCGCTATACTTATCCATGATATGGATATTTCTCATCTAATGGTTCATGCTCAACAAATAGAAGAGGAGAAGCTTAAGGAAAGGTCTAAGGAGGCAAAGAGGGCTAAGATCGGTGATGGTAATTTCTTACACTCAAGGTTCGATGGAACAATGATAGGGTGCCTAAACCTAAGCCTCAATGAGGAAATGGTGGTGGATTCTCATTGGCTACTTGTGATACGTGCGGGAAGAAACATGAGGGCAAGTGCTTAGCCGGTACGGATGGTTTCTTCGATTATGGTAAAAGTGGTCATAAGATAAGGGACTGTCCATCTCTCACGGCTAAGGGAAGAGAAGGTAAGAAAGCTCCATCTAGTGGTTCGGGATCCAATGCTCCCAAGCAAAATCAATTCTATGCACTTCAAGCTCACCATGATAAAGAGGGTTCTCCCGATGTGGTTACCGATATGTTGTAAGTCCTTCACTTTGATGTTTATGCTTTTCTTGATCCCGGTGCTACCTTGTCTTTTGTGATGCCATATGTGGCTATGAGGTTTGATGTTCTTCCTGGATGTGTTGTTAGATCCCTTTTGTGTCTCTACTCCTATTGGTGAATCTATTGTGGCTAAGATAGTCTACAGAAATTGTCCTATCTCCTTATCCCAAAGAGTCACTCATGTTGATCTTGTAGAGATTGATATGTTAGATTTTGATGTTATTCTTGGGATGGATTGGTTGTATTCTTGTTACGCTTTTATTGACTGTAGGACCCGAGTGGTCAAGTTTCAATTTCTAGATGAGCCTACCCTAGAGTGGAAGGGGGAAATTCTATGCCTAATGGTCAGTTTGTTTCTTGTCTTAAAGCTAGAAAGATGATTTCTAAGGGGTGCATATATCATCTTGTTAGGGACAGGGATGTGCATTCTGAAACCCCTACTCTTGAGTCAGTTCCTGTTGTTAATGAGTTTCCTGAAGTGTTTCCTGATGATCTACCCGGTGTTTCTCCCATAAGGGAAATAGACTTTGGTATTGATCTCCTTCCCGATACGCAACCTATCTCTATTCCTCCTTACCGAATGGCTCCGGCAGAACTTAAGGAGTTAAAGGAGCAATTGAATGATTTGTTGGATAAGGGTTTCATCCGACCAAGTGTTTCTCCATGGGGTACTCCAGTTTTGTTTGTTCGAAAGAAGGACGGTTCACTTCGTATGTCCATTGACTACCAACAATTGAATAAGGTTACAATCAAGAATAAGTATCCTTTTCTAAGGATAGATGACTTGTCTGATCAACTCCAAGGGCTAAGTTACTTTTCTAAGATTGATCTTCGTTCTGGTTATCACCAATTGAGGGTGAAAGATGATATTCCAAAAATGTCTTTCCAGACTAGATATGGCCATTATGAATTCCTAGTGATGTCATTTGGGTTGACGAATGCTCCGACCGCATTTATGAATTTGATGAATAGGGTGTTTACACAATATCTTGATATGTTCGTGGTTGTGTTCATAGATGATATTTTGATTTACTCAAGGAGTGAGGATGAGCATGTCGATCATTTGAGGATTGTATTGCAAGTCCTCAAGGACCAACAACTCTTTGCAAAGTTTAGTAAATGTGAGTTTTGGCTAAGGTCAGTGGCTTTTCTTGGTCAAATTGTATCCGGTAAGGGTATTGAGGTGGATCCTAAGAAGATAGATGCGGTTAAGAATTGGCCTAGACCTCTATCCCCTTCAGATATTCGAAGTTTCTTGGGTTTGGTTGGTTACTATAGGAGGTTTGTTGAAGGGTTTTCTTCGATTGTTTCCCCATTGACGGCTTTGATTCAAAATAAGGTTAAGCTCACTTGGTCCGAAGCATGTTAGAAGAGATTTCAAGAGTTGAAAGTTAAACTTACCTCGGCTTCGATATTGACTTTACCAAAAGGGTCCGAAATTTTTGTGGTTTATTGTGATGCCTCCAGGATTGGATTAGGGTTTGTTCTTATGCAAAACGAAAAAGAAATTGCTTATGCTTCAAGGCAACTCAAGAATCATGAAAAGAACTATCCTACTCATGACTTAAAATTAGCGGCGGTTGTGTTTGCTTTAAATGTTTTGAGGCATTATTTGTGTGGTTATCATGTTGATGTCTTTACCGACCATAAGAGTTTGCAATATGTGTTCAAACAAAAAGATCTAAATCTTCGCCAAAGGAGGTGGCTTGAGTTGTTAAAGGACTATGACATGAGTGTTCTCTATCACGCCGGCAAAGCAAACGTGGTGGTGGATGCTCTTAGTCAGTTGTCTATGGGTTGTGTTTCTCATGTTGAGGATGGTAAGAAAGAGTTGGTTTGCCATGTTCATAGATTGGCCTGATTGGGTGTTCGATTGATTGATTCTAGTGAAGGCGGTGTTATGATTCGCAATCGTTCGGAATCATCTTTTGTGTTCGATGTGAATACTAAGCAAGATCTTGATCCTAATTTGGTTGAGTTGAAGGAAGCAGTGCTCAAGAAGTCCGTTGAGGCTTTCTCCCAAGGGAGAGATGGTGTGCTTTGATATCAAGGTCATTTTTGTGTTCCCGATATAGATGACCTAAGAGGACAAATTTTGTGGGAAGCCCATAATTCTCGATATTCCATTCACCCGGGAACTACCAAGATGTACCGTGATTTGCGGGAGATCTATTGGTGGAATGGGATGAAGAAGGATATTGCGGAATTTGTAGCTAAGTGTCATAATTGTCAACAAGTGAAAGTTGAGCCTCAAAAGCCGGGAGGTTTATCCCAAGATTTAGTATTCGTACTTGGAATGGGAAGATTTGAATATGGACTTTGTTGTTGGTTTACCACGCACCCGGCGGCAATATGATTCAATCTGGGTTATTATGGATCGTATAACGAAATCAGCCCATTTCATTCCCGTCAAGGTTTCTTATTTGGTAGAGAATTATGCTAAGTTGTACTTGACAGAAATGGTTAGGTTGCATGGAGTGCCTTTATCCACTATCTCTGATCGTGGTGCACAATTTACTTCTCACTTGTGGAAGTTTTTTCAAAAGGGTCTTGGCACTCGTGTTAGGCTTAGCACGGCCTTTCATCCTCAAACCGATGGGCAAGCGGAACATACTATCCAAACTTTGGAAGATATGTTGAAAGCTTGTGTAATTGATTTCAAGGGTAATTAGGATGATCATTTGCCTTTGATTGAATTTGCTTGCTATAATAGTAACCATTCTAGTATTGGTATGGCTCCATTTGAAGCTCTCTATGGTAGGAGGTGTAGATCTCCTATAGGTTGGTTTGAAGTTGGTGAAGTTGCTTTGATAGGTCCCGAGTTGTTACAAGAGGCTATGGAGAAAGTTTGACTTATTAGAGAGAGGTTGAAAATGGCTCAAAGTAGACAAAAGTCCTATGCCGATGTTAGAAAGAGAGATTTAGAATTTGATTTAATGATTGGGTTTACTTGAAATTTTCACCCATGAAGGGGTGTAATGAGATTCAGGAAGAAAGGAAGATTAGTCCTCGTTATGTAGGTCCATATCAAATTTTGAGACGTGTTGGTAAGGTTGTTTATGAACTCGAACTGCCTAAAGGTTTGGCATCGATGCATCCGGATTTCCATGTCTTATTGCTGAAGAAATGTGTTAGTGATCCGGCAACTATAGTGCCATTAGTGAATCTTGGCATAAAGGATAGTCTTTCCTATAAAAAATTCCCGGTTCAGATTTTTGACAGGTAAGTTCGGAAGTTAAGAAATGAAGAAGTTGCTTCTGTGAATGTTCTTTGGAGGAATCAATTAGTTGAGGGTGCTACTTGGGAGGGCGAGGCCGATATGATGTCCCGATATCCTCATCTTTTTCCCTCCGACCTTACTCTAGCTTGAGGTATTTAGTTCCTCATAATTCATTCTTTGGGTTTCATATGTCATAGATGTTTCCATGATTCCTTGTTTATGCATGTTCATGAAGAGTCTAAATTTTGAGAAGTGAGCTAGCTTGAGTGATTTCCCTATGATTATGTGCATTTGACTGTGAATTGCATTAAGCCTTCATGAAATGATGTTTTGAACATGCTTTAGCTTGGAGTGATGTTTTCCTCCTCGGATATGTGCATTTATATGATTGCGTTCATGCTGGGCTGTTAGATTAATTTCTTACTCTTCTTATGATGCCTTGATTCCCATTCGAGGACGAATGTTCCCTAGAGGGAGATATTGTAACACCTCGGATTCAAAAAAAAAGAATTTTAAATTTTCTGGAATTCCTGGTGCCAGTACCAACGGAGCCACCTACGGCCCTTGGACTGACCTACAGACCGTAGGTCAGGCCCGTGGTTGGCTAGACCAGGTTCCTTAAAATATTAAACCTTATTACTTTTATACGGCTCGCTAGGACAAACTGTGGTTCTATGTACGAGCCGTAGGTAGGTCTCGCAGGTGAGACCCACACTTAGCAAAATTTTCAGGGCCAAGAGTTGGATCTACGGTGGCTATGTACGGAACGTAGGTTGATCCACGGACCGTACATAGGGTCCCATCTTGGGGGTCCAAAGTTGGAAGTCTCTGAATCTATCTACGGTATGAAAGGATGGTCCGTAGGTTGACTTACGGACCGTAGGTCCAACCATAGATAGGGGTTTGACAGTTATTTTTAAAGGGCTTTTTGATCTTTTCCCTAGGTGTTTAATTCCTAATATAAGTCGGTTTTGCCCTTAACCTAGACCCTATATAAACCTTTTAAGCCAAATTCTACCCGTTCCTAAACATTTCCAAAACTCTCCTCTCCTAAATATTTCTCTCTCTAGAAGCTTGAAGAAGAAGAAAGTGAATCTAGGGTTTCAAGATCAAGCCTCCAAATTCTCCATTGATTTCAAGGTTTTGGCGTTATGGTATGACAGTTGTCATCTATGGAGCCCTTTCCTCCATAGAGTTCCAAAATTCTCTATTTTACAAGTTAGAAATCCTCCATTGAAGTTAGTGTTTTTCTCCTATGTCATGGGTTCTTTTCAATGTTGATTTAATTGATTTTTTATGAACTATGAGGCATGAATTGAGTTGAATTTCATGAATTAAGATGACTCCCCATGAACCCATGTGATTTCCCCAATTTTGACATTTATGAATTGTTGATCGGTTGAATTGTGAAGAAGATAAATTTTATAAAGCTTATATGAACCCATGCATGATTTACGATTTCTAAAAGCTATGATTTCATGATGAATTATGAATGATCAAAAGATGGTTTTTATGAAAATATGCATGTTCCATGATGAAATTATGATGATTTATGCATTGCTTTGAGATTGAAGCATGAATGATGTTGTTGGTGAGTTGTGAAAGGATTTTTCTCACATAAAGGATTCATAACTTGTTTAACGGTTTTCTCATCTAAAGTTGAATCAAGGGTTCAAAGAGCTATTCTAATGAACTTTAGCTTGGATTGGTAACTCTAGTTGTACCTTTCCATGGATAATAAGATGAATAAGAATTTTGACTATTCCGTGGGATTTATGCTTAGCAACGAGAGGATATTGAGATGGAAGCTCTCCCGTATGTAGAGGTCGGGTTTCTAGTTGAAATCTTCTTATCCCTTACCTATGTGCCCCCATAGGATGATGGTCTATGATAGACACTAGCTAGTGGATCCACGTAAGCTATATGTTAAGTAAAGGGTTCTACCTTGGCAAGTAGGATGGCCCCATCGGTGTGGGGTTAGACACTGGATTCCATGTTGATAGCTCACATGGTCTCACATGTCGGTTATGGCTACTTCCAACAAACAAAGAACTAAAGTGCTTTTAAGATGTTTCTTAAGTAAAGTAACGATGTTTAGCTTGCTTTGACCATGGTTTATGACTTATGTTTCTAACCTTTTTCATGTATAAGCTTGGTTATTGCATGTCATGAAAATGTCCCATTTTTGCATGTTTAAATTATTTTGTGCATTGCTATCATACTTGGTACTTGATTGTACTAACGCATACTCTTGCCTACATTGATTTATTAATTTAGGGCGTGATGACTCTTCTCCATCTATTCATGGCTAGAGCCTAGTTGAAGGATTCTTGAAGATTGGTGAGTCCTCATGCTTCGAGGACCGAGACTCTTTCATTTCTTTTATGTCTTTCTATTCAAGACTTTTGTATGTGATGTGTGGATTACGTCCCCGTCACTCCTTGATGTAATAGATGTTTTGAGACTATGTAGATTTCCGCTTCATTTTTTAAAACTCCTATGACTTGAACTTGTTTTTATATACTCTTTGTTTCCATTATCTTTTCTATGCATGCTAAGTGGCTTGTATGAGGCCTTTCGGGGTCTTGTACGCCATGTCACATCTAGGGGGTACCTTGGGTTGTGACAGTGATGTTGTTGGAAGTGAACCACCCACATCACCGCGATCTGAACATTTAACCAGATCATTCAATCGGTAGGAGTGATGGGTTGTGTGTACAAAGGGCAGGGACGTAGTAAACGTGAGTTGATGACTCGCGCTTACTAGGGATTTTTCGTTGACAAACCATTGCAATGATATATCCCCATCATGATAAAATTTTAAAGATTACTCGAGCCTGATGGCGAAGTCTATAAACTCGTTGAATACATCAATGTAGTGAGTGTGCGGCCCAGAACATCTAAGGGCATTACAAACCTTTTATTGCCTCAAACTTCTGCAGCCTAAAAGGCCTTAGTCCCTCAAAGAAGTTGGCCGTGAAAGTTAAGCCTGTAAAGGTGTTGAAGGCACACTGAGGTCCCCGCACAGGCACCAATCGTAGTCTTACATGCCCCGTGCGTGCAGCGACTGCAATATGGCATGACAAAAGCATCTAGAACTAACCAGATGTCGAAAAGAAATGTTGTTTCCTCACCAAATGCGTATAAATTTATCTAGAGAAATGCCCACAAAGGAGTACCACGACCGCGCAGCAAGCCGTCGTCGACGTGTTTTTATCGGTGCTCGACAACGTAGCACGGACTATCCATGCATGCCATCAAGTGCCCATGCTGCACAATGATTATGCCCACAAGACGCCCATGCCGTTTGACTGCCATCGCCTTAGTGTGCCCCCAAAACGTCTACTTCCCCCTTATACATGCTTTTAAAAAAACCAAAGTGGCTAGAGTAGACATGTTTTTTCCAAAGAATCATAATGAACATGTACAACCTAAATTTGCACGGCTAAGGTACATACACACATTAGCTTGTACAATTGACTTTATATATATATATATATATATAAAATTTAATTTTAATTTTCATGAAAATTCCAAAAAATAATTAATAAATTAATAAGAAAGGAAAATATGAAAAAAAAACAATTAACACCAAAAAATGACAATGAATATAATAACCTAAAATTCAACAACGGAGTACATTTTGATTTTTAAAATGCTACGTAAAAATACTAAAATGTAAAAATAATTTTAAAAAGTAATAATAAATGTCGAAAATAGGAAATTACTATAAAACACCTCTCCACGTGTGAAACTAATTATAGAATACATACTTGTACAAATAAAAGATATTTAAATATTTTATGAACTGTAAAAGTAGTAATAATCGGTATGAATGAGCCACGTGGGGCGGAAGAGTTAAGAATAGATGATGGAAAATACATAGATATGCAGAATATGTGACGTTTTTATGCATGAAGGGTGTTTCACGCTCTTTTGATTTTTGTAGGGCATATGTATCCGCATATTGTCATCTAGACCACGGCCTATGTGCACAGGCCACAGACAACGTCACTTGGCTTCAGTTGACTTATGGGCGCATGCCACGAATGATGTAGGCTGGCCGATGCATGCACACCACAATCGATGTCTCCTGGCCTAACCAACATTGTCTGGCCTCGGTGCAAAGGCCTTGGATGATGTCACCTACCCACAGCAAAAATCACATGGCCTTGGCGTACAGGCCTTGGCTGATATCACCTGGCCTCATCCGATATTGCCTGTCTGATGCAGGCAGGCCTTGGCCGATGCTGCCTGGCTTCGGTCGACGTTACATGTCCTTGATGCGCAGGCCTTGGCCAATGTCGTCTGACCTTGTTCGACATCACCTATCCGATGCGCACAAGCATTTGCTAATATCGTTTGGCCTCGGCTGACGTCGCTGATCTGATGCTCACATTTCTTGGTTGATGTCGCCTACCCTCAACTAATGCCACCTATCCGATGTGCGCAGGCCTTAGCTGATTCTACACGACCTTACCCGACGTCACCTGCCCGATGTGCATAGACTTTGGTCGATGTTCCCTAGTCTCATCTGACGTTGCATGTCTTATGCACACAGGCCTTGGTCGATGTTGCTAGGCTTCGTGTGGGACACCCGTTCTGCCTATGAAGAGCTATATACCTCTTGATATGTCACTTGGCTATAGGATCGCACCCGACATCCCAAAAAACTTATGATTGCATCATCGTTATTGGGCCTTCGACATGTCATTAGACATGAGATCTGAACTCAATGTCATAGAAACCTCACAATACGACAACGTTATTGGACAACTTATTGGTCGGCATAGACCATATAGTTCTACACATAGCGACAATTGCCCTTGGGGGCCATAGGCCCCTACTATGGGTTGGCAAGCGCACGGTAGGCGCATGCGCCACTTTTAGCCTGAATTGTGAATTAGAGGTGTTCAGTCATAATCCAACACATGATAGCTTCACGCCATTATCTTTTCAACCAAGCGCGATGACCAATTGTGTGAATCAACAGTTCTTCTTGTACTACGTTGAATTACTATTGTGACACTGTCATCAGTAGGGTAAAACTAACCTGTCTCACATTGATCTAAACCTAGCTCACGTTCCTTATTGGTGGGTGAACAATCTAACACTTGGTGAATTATGCTTCACAATGATAGGAAGAGCCGACATCGAAGGATAAAAAAGCAACATCGCTATGAACCCTTGGCTACCACTAGTAAGTTATATGTGTGGTAACCTTTCTGACACCTCTAGCTTTGAATTTCAAACGTCTAAAGGATCATTAGGCCACGCTTTCACAGTACGTATTCGTACTAGAAATCAGAAGCAAATTAGATTTTACCCTTCTAGTCCACACGAGATTTATGTTCTCGTTGAGCTCATGTTAGGACACTTGCATTATCTTTTAATAGATGTGCCGCCCTAGAAAAACTCTCAACCTAACAATGTCTTCCACTTCGATTGGCCCGTGAAGCGAGCCTTGGGTCCAAAAAGAGGGGCAAAGCCCCTCTTCTAATTCACATAATAAGTAAAATAGCATTAATAGTAGTGGTATTTTGGCTTTCACCTTTTGACTCCCACTCATATCACACTCTCATGTCATTTCACAAAGTCAGACTACAATCAAGCTCAACAGGGTCTTCTTTTCCCTTTGATTCTGCCAAGCTCGTTCCCTTGGTTGTGGTTTCTCTAGTTAGTAGACAAGGACTGTGGGAATCTCGGTAATCCATTCAGGTGCATCACTTATGAGATTACAAGGAATTTGGCTACCTTAAGAGAATCATATTTATTTCCCACGTTTACCCGTGCTTGGTTGAATTTCTTAACTTTGACATTAAGAGCACTGGGCAGAAATCACATTGTGTAAACATTTGTTAGGACCATCGCAATGTTTTGTTTTAATTAAAAAGTTGGATTCTCCTTGTCCGTACCAGTTCTGAGTTGACTGTTCGATGCCCTAAGAAAGCCTCCAAAAGAATCGTTCCCTGTCCATCCCACGGTCGGCACGTGGTGACCTACTCTCACAGCAGAAGCAGCTCGAGCAGTCCATTGATAGCCGACGAGTTCAGGACTGGGACCCCCATGCCCAATCCTCAAAGAGAATCCTTTTCCCGAACATATGGATCAATTTTGCTGACTTCCCTTGACTACATTGTTCCATTGACAAGAGGGTGTTCACCTTGGAGGCCTGATGCGATTATAAGTTCAATCGGGAGTGGATGACATCTGGTCCTCTAGATTTTCACGGGCTGCCGGGAGCGCACTGGAAATTACACGACGTGCGGTGCTCTTCCATCCGTTGGACCCTACTTTCGTCTTAGCCAATTTCAGGGTGGGTAGGCTGTTAAACAGAAAAGATAACTTTTCCCGAGACTCCTACTGACATTTTCAGATTTCCTAATGTTGTTGTCAAACACCATATCCCAATTCAAGAATTTTAACCGAATTACCTTTCAGAGTATGCATAAAATGCGCTAACTATCGGGGTTCCCCTGACCTTTAGGATCCACTAATCCATGTTCAAGTTACATTCACATGGAACCTTTCCGCTCTTAGGCCTTTAAAGTTCTCAATTATATATTGTCTACTAACACCAAGATCAACATCGACAACCTCTCCGCTCTGGCTCATGCCCAGGCTCACACCAAAGGTTTTGTAGCGATCGCCACACCCTCCTACTCATCGGGGCCTTGAACTTGCTCCGATGGAAGGGGGTAGGTAACACGCTTAAGCGTCATCCATTTTTGGGGCTAGTTCATTCAGCAGGTGAGTTGTTACACACTCCTTAGCGGATTGCTGATTCCATGACAACCGTCGTGCTATCTTAATCTACCAACACCCTTTATAGGATCTAGGTTAGTGCCCAGTTTTGCACCGTAACTCGGCTTTCGGTTAATCCCACATTGCCAGTTCTGCTTACAAAAAATGGCCCAGTTAGACCTCTTGATTCCATGCCGTGACTTAACAAAGTAACCACACCATCCTACCTATATAAAGTTTCAGAATAGGTCAAGGGTGTTGCGCCCTTGATGACTCTAATCATTGAATTTACCTGATAGAACTCGCAGTGAGCTCCAACTATCTTAAGGGAAACTTCGGAGGGCGCCAGCTACTAGTTGGTTCAATTAGTCTTTCACCCTTATATCCAAGTCAAATGAACGATTTGCACGGCACCATGGCTATGGGCCTCCACAAGAATTTCCTCTAGCTTCACCCTACTCATGCATAGATAAGCATCTTTTAGGTCCCGACAAGTATGCTCACACTAGAACCCTTCTCAGAAGATCAAGGTTGGTTGGCAGTGCACCCCTCAAGGGGATCCCACCACTTAACTTCCTTACGCCTTGCTGGTTTACTCACCCATTGACTCACACACATGTCAGACACTTTGGTCCATTTTTCAAGACGGGCTGAATGGGAAGCCCACATGCTAGCCTCCTGAGCACTTAGATTCCAAAGTGCACTAGGGGCATGTGTTGCCTACCAAAATCAAGGAGACGTCATTCCACAAGCGTATCATGAGTCCAGGCTTTGGCTGCCCCACCAATCCATGCTGGTCCACTCCCTGAGTCAATCAGCAGACCGACACATCACTATTCCATATCCGACAGTGGCACATCGCCGACCCCTATTTTCTTCCCTCCCGATGATTTCAAGCACTTTTCACTCTCTTTTGAAAGTCCTTTTAATCTTTCCCTCACGGTAATTGTTTGTTTTTGGTCTCTCACCCTTTTTTAGTCTTGGACGGAATTCACCACTTGATTTGGGCTGCATTCCCTAACAACCCAACTCGTACACAGTGCCTCATGGTGCATTAGGGTCCTGGCACAATGGGGCACTCATTGTCATGACCCAAGGTACCCCCTAGATGTGACATGGAGTATAAGACTCGAAAGGCCCCATACAAGCCACTTAGCATGCATAATCATAAGGTAATAGAGAAATATGAGTTCAAAAGATATATCATAACAAAATTTCAAAGGCAAAGCGGAAGTCGACATCTCATATGTCTCAAAACCATCTAATCAAAGGAGTATGAAATAGCATTTGGGACGTAACCCAATACAAAGCTCAAATGAAAGTACATCAAAGTAAAAAGAACTAGTCTATGTCCTCGGATGGATGAGAACTCACCAAGTCTTCTAACAAATATCTCTAAAAGCAAGCTCTAGCCACGAGTAGGAGGGGATCCACCACGTCCTACACCAAAGAAGTTAATGCAGGCAAGAGTATGCGTTAGCACAATAAAGTACTAAGTATGATAGCAATGAACATAAGCTCGTAAATCATGCTAGAGTGAGATACAATCATGACATGCAATTGGCCAAGCTAAAGCATGATAAGGCATAATAAGCAAGTAGCATAAAGCATAAACCATGACCAAAGCAAGCTAAATCATCATATAACATGTGAAGCACTTTTGAGAACAACTTTAGTTCATTAGTGTGGGAAATAGCCATAACCGACATATAAGACCATGTGAGCTATCAACATGGAATCCAGTGTCTACTCTACACCGAAAAAGGGCCATCCTACTTGCCAAGGTAGGACCCTAAAACCTTAGCCTATGTGGATCCACTAGCTAAGCTCATATAAAGTCTATTCAAGACACCCTATGGGGGCACATACGTATGGGACATTGGGGACTTTTCACCCGTCCACTCGTTGCTAAGCATATTTCCCACGGAATAGTCATAATTATTATTATCCATGGAAAGGCACAACTAGGGTTGGCAATCCAAGCTAAACATGCTTCTTAACGTTTCACATACCATGGACTAGTCCAAGCTTACGTCATTAGGTGTTTCATATTCCATGGACTTGTCCAAACGTACGCCATTAGAATAGCTCCTTAAGATCTCTTGATTCAAATTTTTAGTTGAGAAAACCTTTCAACAAGTTATGAATCATTTACATGTGAGAAAACCTTTCACAAGCTTAAGGTGAGCATTACATGAGAAGACCTTTCACAACTCAACATCATTAAATCATAAATTTCATAAAAACACATGCATGATTTCATAAGCTTCTTCCTTACATAATCAACCATGCTCTTACTTCATAAGTCATGGGTTGATAAGCCTTTATCTCAAACCATGCAACTCAATGCAAACTAACACTTAGAAAGTCATAATCAACGCAATTTAGTCATACTTGAAGAAACCCACATAAAAGAGGAAAATCATGCTTTTGACTTAAACATGCTAAATTCATGAAATTATCCTCAATATTTTCGTAAATCATGCTTACTTTCATACATAATTCATAAACTTCCTCAATTCATAGCTCAATCCATCAATCAAAGCACAAATTATCAAATTGGGGAGAATTAGCTTGGGATCATAGGGGTTCATGCAATTTTTACATCAAATCATGTAATTCACGCTAATTCGTGCACTAAGTTACTTTATCATGCTAGATCGTGCACTACTAATCATAAAATCAACAATTAAAATCATAATTGAAGAACCCATAAGAATTGATCAAAAATCCTAATTCAACTTTGGGGAAATTGAACCTTGAAATCCTTGAAGAAAAGGGAGGGCCCATTAGAGGAAAGGTCTCCAATGGTGAATACTATCATACCTCAATAAAGCCCTTGAGAAATTGAAGCCTATTGAAGGTCTTCAATAGAGGTTTCCAACTTCTTCTTCTTCCTTGAACTACAGAGGATTCTTTTAGAGAGAGAAATATTTGAGAGGAGAGTTTTAGGAATTGATTTAGATTGAGAAGAATAAGTCTTAGAAACTATTAATAGGTGATTAAGGGTAAAATCGACTTAGATTAATAGGAGATTAAATAGGGAAAAGACCAAAAAGCCCTTAATTAATAACTGTCGAGGTCCATTACGGTCATGACCTACGGTCAGGACCTACGATCCGTACATCCATTGACGGACCATCCTGTTCCTCCGTCGAAAGATTATGAGAGTAAGAATTTGGGACCCTGCAACGACGACTCTAATGTACGGTTGGTAGGTCCTTTTACGGACCGTACATGGCAGCCGTAGATCACTTCTCAAGTGAAAGAATTTGACCAAGTCTAGGGTACATCTACGGTTCATATCTACGGACCGTCATTCCTTTTACGAACCGTCCTACTATTCCATAGGTAAAACTTTAGAAACCAGTAACTCAGGATCCTGGCAGTGCCAATGATGATTCCCAACCTACGGCCCGTCAACCCTTCTACGATCCGTAGGTGGCTTTCGTGATTCACTGCCTTCAATCTGATTTTGCATTTCCATTACTTTGGAAGCTAGGGGTATTACACTCACTATCTCTGGGGCCCCATTCCAGGGACTCTGGCCCACTCTACCACCAAGAACGCTTATCTAGACTATAATTTAAATGACGAAGCCACCCAATTCTTAGGCTGGGTTGTTCCTGGTTCGCTCGTCGTTACTAAGGGAATCCTTGTAAGTTTCTTTTCCTCCTCTTATATATATATTTAAACTCAGCGGGTAATCTTGCCTAATTTGGGGTCGCAGTCTCAGCGCCTTAATCAAAAGGCGCATAAAGTGTCTGGGTGTTCAGACGCACAATAGGCTATAGCCATGAGAACAAAGAGAGTTGAGTTTCAACCACCACTTGCCGCGATGTCATTTGATGTGGACTCGCATTTAGGCCAGCCCATGCTTAGGTCACACGAGAGGCAAGATTTCATCCTGCGTGATGCCTTGCATCATGCAGGGGGTGAGGCAATGCGTGACACCAAGGCAGATGTGCCCATGACCTAATGGCTTCAGGCGTAACTTCCATTCAAAGACTCGATGCTTCATGGGAATCTGCAATTCACACCAAGTATCAAATTTCTCTACGTTCTTCATCAATGCGAGAGATGAGATATCCATTGCCCAGTGACATTTGTGTTTCAATAGCAATGCACGTCCCCAATGCACTCCATAGACATGGCAAGAGAGGTGGGAGGTCAATTTTAGTATTTTTTGGTGCTTTCTGCGCCGGGGTTTGTAGTTCGCCCGACGAGCATGTGAGCACGCACTTTAGTGGACAGGAGGGAGGCACACGCGTGGGGGCCTAAGTACTCCCAGCCAGGCATTGCCCCCAAGTGTTGAAATGTGTTCGTGGGTCGTTCTGCTTTGCATGTTTAAACAATGATCCTTCCACAGGTTCACCTATAGAAACCTTATTACGACTTCTCTTTCCTCTAAATGATAAGGTTCAATGGACTTCTCGTAATGTTGCAGGCAATGAACGGCCAACGTCGCTGTGATCTGAACATTTCACGGGATCATTCTCATGACCCAAGTCCTATTGAGATGGACAGGAACCCGATGCCATAAAGGCCTGAGAGAACCAACGTATGACTTGTGCTTATCGTACATGCAACATTGATAATTAGAAATCTTTGATGAGTATAGGTCAAATACCATAATAAAAGACCAACATAGATAGGCCCAAAATAAGTGTACGTGCTAGGCGTTGAAGCCTCGATTACTAGAAACAAGACATAACCACTCTTTACTTTGACATTTAGTCTACAAAGACTAGCAGATAGACACTTAGCTTAGGTTGGGACATGACCCCGCCATTCCCTTCACTATAATATAACATCAAAAATATGTTAGAGACTCCGCAAGTCCCGAATCAACATGGAGCTCACTAAAGGATGCTGAGTATCCGTTGCTTATATTTGACATATTCTATTAGCTTGAGTACTTGTACCTACGGCATGAAACACAACGTCCCCATGAGGAACGTCAATACGAAATAATATACTGAATATGTAAGGCATAAAGTATTCATATGCAAAGAAGAGCTCAAGTAAAATCAAGTACAATGTACAAATATTCTATATAGATAAGGATAAGAGACCACCTTTGCCTATACTTTTGGAATTACGTACATTACATTCATCTTTACTTATACTTGTGGAATCACGAGCATTACATTCCATCTTTTCTTACACATGTGGAATCACGTACATTATATTACATTCACCTTTGCTTATACTTATGGAATCATGTAAATAACATCATTTGCTTTAGTTTTCTCATCTTTGATTTATAGACTTTGTAGCATGTGACACAATGACAAGCTGATCATTGGTAGAAGAGGATGACCCATACTAGGCATTTTAACACCTGGGATGCGGTCCTCATAAATATACAAATTGGGATCGACCTATGCTAGGCTTTTAGCCCTGAGCTTCCACCCATAATAATATAAATTTGGATCAGCCCATGCTAGGTATTACCACACCTGAGCTGCCACCCTTAAGTACAAGAATTAGGATCAACCCATGCTAGGTATTTTAATCCGTGAGCTGCCACCCATAATTATATAGAATCACTTTACCTTGTCTCTTTAATCTTTGAGATTGTTCTTTTGATGTTCATATCTCTTTTGAGATTTAGGAATATATACTAGTGATGAGGAATGTGAATAAATTAATTGAGGCAGAAAGAATAATATAGGAAGCAAATGTAACTGTATTGTGATACTTAGGAACTTATATGAATCACGAACTTCATTGGGAACAAAGAATATATACAGATGCTCCATGAAGGTGTTTTGCAAGTAAGGACCTATAGCAAATGAGTCATTAAGGTGTATAACAAGTGAGCAAGTGATTCTGCTTAGAAGACGCTTCATTTAAAACACATTTGGACCTTTTGCATGGGGGCATACATGCATTTGTAATAGAGACGTTACTCCTCAAATAGAGAGGCAAGGACTGTATAAGATGATACGATAGCTAAACACTTAGTAGACGATGTCAAATGAGAGTGTGCATAAACATTTGAACTATTGAGGCACATGATAGAACCCAAATAAGTGTTGTACATTCCATGTAAAGACATATAAAATGAATTATGGGCATAATGTGTATCTGACATATAAATACTTATAACATGTATAATGTAGGATCTTATTGACTCAATGAACCTCATTTGGCTAGTTTAAAGTACCTTTGTCAAAATAGTACTTTGGAATTATAAACATACCAACATTAGATAATGAACATGTATAGAAGTAGTTTGATAGACTTTTGAAAACTTTGACAGTATAAGGAAGATCGATAGCTACACTGAAGATTGTACACCCTCACATTGTATCTTTTACTATGAGGATCAATTAGGGATCTCCATTTGTTGGTACACACAATATAGGACTTCATGCCCAAAGATATGGAATTAGATAGCCTTACATACCTCAATTCCCAATTCATATAGCTTACGAAGTTTCAACATGTCCTTTAACATGATAATCTTCATCTACAACAAATAATTAATAAGGCTAATATTAGCAGCTAACCAACCAACTTGGGATATTTCAACTCATCAAAACAGTAGCCGGCAGCCAACCCATAATCCTTCTAATTGAGTGTGTTTTTTCATACATTCTATCCGTTATAGTTAGTTACATGAAACAACCTTCCCATGAGGTTTGTTGGAACTCCATAGTCTTCACAATATATATATATATGACATTACCCGACATGGACAGGTAGTGAGCTTACAATCACTTAAATTTTAATGGTATATCACCACAACTTATAAATCTGTCCCCTAACGTCTTTCCCCAATCATTCTCTAAGTACATCCATGACCTCCCATAAACAAATCAATACAATAACAGTCCTAAAAATCCAAAAATAACCAAAAGACTTGAATTCACGACTTTCAATCACCATCCAGGATTTCCAATAAACAAGTATGTCTAGAATTCTCAAATGAACTAATAATTAGAGGTTGTGGCAGTGCCTTACCTTGGCTATCTTAATGAATTATTCTCCTTCAATTATTGTTTTTGTAACCTTCTCTAAACCACAAAATAGGATAGGAAAATCAGCACAAGCATCCTGTGAAAATGGGGAAAAGAACTTGAGCCTATAGCATGGAGATTTTTACCTTAATCTTTGGAAGAGAGTGATAGAACCTTGGCTGCCAACACATATAGCTATCTCTATTTCACTCCCCTTGAAGAACTGTCCAATATACTTTAAGCCATGGAGGAGAGAAGGTGATCTTGTGGATGCTTTGAAATAAACAAGATGAAAAATACTTAGAACCCGAAAGGGAATGTTTGGGCGGCTGTTTCATCTTGAGAGAGAGAAATATATGAGCCTGATAGAGTTACAATTTGGATGAGACGAAACCTTAATATGCTCTCTTTTGCCACCTCTCTTGTAGCCATCATGTGTCTTTAATTTAGCCCTCATATTTAAGTAGGTGATGCACTACTTTTCCATTCAAATTATTTATTGTGGGTTTGGGCAGATTAGGCTTTGGACTGCTATTCTTTTTCATTTTTTCCCCTTTATTGGACAGATTGGGCCTCAAATTGATCACTTAATGTAGGCCTCCATATGGCCCATAAGTCAAAGCAGGTGATGCACCTATTTGTCACCTACTAGCTTAATATAGTATAGTAAGAACCTCACTTATTTTACACCATTTTCCGGATCTTAGTTTTTTACAAGACCTTAACACTAATACACACTTGACCACTTATGACTTTAACATCAAATACCACCTTTTACTATCCCGAGTTCAAATATTTTTTTCACATTCACTTAGTTATATAAATGTTGGAAAGTATGGGGTATTACAATCATTTACTCGGTAGGAGCGGTGGGTGGTGTGTATTAAGGGCAGGGTCGTAGTTAACACGAGCAGATGACTCGCACTTACTAGGAATTCCTCATTGAAGACATACAATTGCAATGATATATCCCCATCATGATAAAATTTTAAAGATTACCCGGGCCTGATGGCCAAGTCTATAAGCTCCTTAGATACATCACTGTAGGGCGCGTGCGGCACAGAACATCTAAGGGTATTACAGACCTATTATTGCCTCAAACGTTGGCTGCTGGCCGTGAAGGGATACCTCTTTATAGCTAGTTAGAAGGCTGTGGTATGTTTCGTTAATAGAATTAACCAGACAAATCGCTCCACAAACTAAGAACGACCATGAACTACCACCCATAGAATCAAGAAAGAGCTCTCACTCTGTCAATCCTTACTATGTTTGGAGCTGGTAAGTTTCCCCGTGTTGAATCAAATTAAGCAGCAAGCTCCACTCTTGGTGGTGCCCTTCCGTGAATTCCTTTAAGTTTCAGCCTTGTGACCGTACTACCTCTGGAACCCAAAAACATTGATTTCTCATAAGGAGTTGGTGGAGTCTTAAAAGCAACATCAGTCGATCCCTGGTGGGCATCATTTATGGTTGAGACTAGGATGGTATCTGATCGTCTTCGAGCCCCCAACAAATAAGGCCATGAGTTCATCACCGACAGAATGGGTGAGACGACCAGTGCACACCGAGGGTGGACCGGCCGGCCCATCCCAAATTCCAACTATGAACTTTTTAATCGCAACAACTTAAATACATGCTATTGAAGCTGGAATTACGATGGCTTTAGACACTACACTTGCCCTCCAATTGATCCTCGTTAAGGGATTTAGATTGAACTCATTCAACTTACAGGACTCATAGAACCTGGTATTGTTATTTATTATCACAACCTCCCTTGTCAGGATTGGGTAATTTGCATGCCTGTTTCCTTTCTTTGATGTGGTAGCCATTTATCAGTCTTCCTCTCAGAAATCGAACCCTAATTCTCCCTCACCCGTCACCACAATGGCTGGCCACTATCCTAGTAGCAAAAGTTGATAAGGCAAAAATTTGAATAATGTATGGCCGGCATGATGGCCATGCGATCCGTCGAGTTATCATGAATCATTGTTGCAATGGGCAGAGCCTGCGTGGACCTTTTATCTAATAAATGAATACCTTCAAAAAGTCAGGGTTTATTGCACGTATTAGCTCTCGAATTACTATGGTTATTCGAGTAGTAGATACCATCAAACAAACTATAACTGATGTAAATAATTTCACAGTCTGAATTTGTTTATACTTACACATGCATGGATTAATATCTGAGCCATACATATGACTACTGGCAGGATCAACCAGGCAGAATTCCTCAATGACACCGTGTGCAACATGAGCCCGTCCAGCCCGTTCTTGCGCGGCCAGGGCCAAGGCGAGTGCGGCCATCATTCACAAGGAGCATTTATTTTGGTCAGAGAGAAGCTGATGAAGACCCCATTCCCACTGCGTCTACCATATCCAAGAATCTGAGCCACCGCTCGCGGAGTACACCCTTGCTTGATGAAGCAAAGAAGGCGTTGGACGTGATAGCGGCTTTTGGGTTCACCCCGCACATGGAATGCATAGGGTGAAAGGCGATCGATTGCACTTGATTAACACCTGGGAATTAGGTATATATGCAACACAAGAGACCGACTACTTACAAGCCTTGATCGTGCTTGCCCTGCAGCCGAGATGGCATGTGGGTCAGGACATCGCTGCTCGAACCAGCGATCCAACCTAACTACACAAGCCAAACAACACTAAGAACCGTGCACTTGAATACTTTGTCAAGGCACGCCCGACACCTTCTGTAACACCCGACATAAGATGTCGTGCGCCAATGTCGATGTCAATGTTGCAAGGCCGAAGCAACCCCTGCCTCGGCACGTCTATTGGGGGTGAAAGTTCATCCTATAAAGGTGTTGAAGGCACAACGAGGTCTCTGCACGTGCACTGCCCATGCTGGCCAACCGAAAGTGCTTGACCGTTGTCACAACCTAAGGTACCCCCTAGATGTGACATGGCGTACAAGACCCTGAGAGGCCTCATACAAGCCACTTAGCATACATACATACAAGATAATAGAGATTAAGAGTTCAAAAGAGATTTTCATATCAAATCTTTTAAAAGAAACAGCGGAAGTCTATATCTCATGTCTCAAAGCCAATCTATCATAGAAAATAAAGTTTGGGACGTAACCCAATACAACATCCGAAATGAAATAACATGAAAATAAGAACAACTAGTCTATGTCCTCGAATGGATGAAAACTCATCAAGTCTTCTATCAAATCTTCTATAAAGCTCTAGCCACGAGTGAATGGTGATCATTACCATCTGCATAAAATTTGCTCTGATTTTCCTAATGCTTTTTGGGAAAGAAAAAAGCATATTGTTGATTTACCTTATATTGAAGGTTTTAATGAACAAGCTATTACAACTAAGGCTAGACCTATTCAAATGAATCATGAATTACTTGATTATTGTAAAAAAGAAATTGATAATTTGTTGAAAAATAAAATTATTAATGTTTCTAAATCTCCTTGGAGTTGTTCGGCTTTCTATGTCAACAATAGTGCTGAAAAAGAAAGAGGAGCACCTAGACTTGTTATAAACTATAAACCTTTGAATGCTGTTTTAAAATGGATTAGGTACCCGATACCTAATAAAAGAGATTTATTAAAACGAACTTATAAGGCTAATGTTTACAGCAAGTTTGACATGAAGTCTGGTTTTTGGCAAATTCAAATTGCTAACAAAGATAAATATAAGACTGCTTTCAATGTCCCATTTGGACAATATGAATGGAATGTAATCTATTTTAATATTTTAATATGTTAATTGATATTTTGTTCTTAATCTTGAACAATTAGTTCGTTTTACTTCAAGGAAGTAGTAATGGGGACATTTTAAAGCTATTTATCATTTAGGTAAATTTAATTTATTTGTTAATCACAATATTAAAACTTGTGAATCTACTACTGCTATTAATAATTCTCTTGAAATTATTCGTTTATTGAATGCTAACGATATTAATCGTTATAAAAATAAATTTAATTATTTGCATATTGCACACACTTAGAGAAGAATGAACACCTCACACCAGTTAAAGAAACAAGATTAAGAACAAAATATCAATTAACATATTAAAATATTAAAATAGATTAATCAAAGCTTAAATAATCAATTCATAAATTAATATAAATTTTGTCATGCCCCAGACAGTATATGTACTTAGCTGCTCATGCTAGGTACGTATACTGCCAACATGGCTTTGATACCAATCATGAGCATAGTTCAATATTCGTTCCTAGATTGATCAATTGGAATGACATTTTGTCTAACGACGAATGGCATTTTGATGCTATCACTCAACCTTTTTCCTCTCATTCAGAGAGATCTCGCATTGAAAGGGTAATTCAATACCCTGATGGTTCTATAGATCTTAAATTCCTTGAGAATTCCTTATCTAGAACAGCTTCTAGAAGAGCGTCTTGTTCGTCTGTCCCAGCTAGGATGGCTCCTTATTCGCCATCTGCTCCTTCGAGGATTGCTCCTCACCCACCCTCTTCTTCAAAAACCCCGGAGGATGATGAAGATGAAAAACTTATCCATAGAGATAATGACAAAGGAAAAGTTACTGGTGTGGATTTTTCGGGAAATGTCCCTAAAGTCTATTATCAAGAAATCCCTGGTAGTCCTACAGCCAGTGAAATGGAACCACCTCCAAATCGAAAAGATTCGGTACCTGATCATTTAAAGATGCTCAAATCTGAAAAGGATTTTATTCCTAATCCTCAGACTCTGCAAGAATCTTGGACTCATCCTAATAACCAAATCAACAGAGATTGGTATAAGGATACTTATACTCTCAAAGAAAGAGAGAATTTTGCAAATTCTTGGATGATGGATATGAAAAGAATTGGTTGCGAAATAGACTTCTTTAAGTGGTTTGAAATGACTGGAAAAATTGATAATCAAAAGGATTCTCTTAAAGTCATTATCAACAAATGGTACACTACTTCAAATAAAGTTATTGAAGATGTTACTCCTCCTCTGGAAGGAATAAATATCCCGATTTCTGGAACTATTATAAAAGCTTCTCCTTTTAAAATCCTCTCCGAAGAAAAACCTTCTGTCATTGCTACCAATCTCGATATCAACAAGATTATAGAACAGAATAATTACACAAATCAAATTCTTCATGTCGTTTCTAGACAAATTGAAGATTCCAAAGAAAGAGCCTCTTTTTCAGGAAGGCCTGTCCCTCTATCTTCTACAAACAGCAGTCAGAAAATAGACCCAAATCCTATATTCAAAATCAATGAATTTTCCAGAGAAAATTATCCTAAGCTCAAAAATACCTTTGATATTTCTGACAACATTTTGGATAAAATTAATGAGAAACTAGCCAATTTCTCTATATCTGATAAAAGAGCTGCTTTCAGAACTTCTAAAAGCACCAGTGGTAAAATACTTTCTACTATCAAAGAAAATATTGTCCAAAAACTCTCCAATGATAGATTTCATAACCGAAAAAACTATCATAAAAGACCTTCTTTCCCGGATGTCCAGTATGAAGAAAATGCTTTCCTTTCCACTTCTTCTCATGAAGGAAGTAGTATAACAGAATGGAACATAGATGGTCTAGCAGAACATCAGATCTATAATAAACTCCACGAGATGGGGATAGCAATCACAGCTTACAAAATAAGAAATTCTTCTGATAGAGAAGCTGCTTCAATGATCGTTGCAGGATTCACTGGAATGTTAAAACATTGGTGGGACAATTATGTTTCAGAAGAAACTAAGAGAACTATTTATGATACTCATGCTACTGAGATTGTTATTAAAATGGAAGGAACTAATGAAGTTCCTACTGAAGTTTTTAAAGAAGATGCTTGTGCTACTCTTCTCTACCATATAGCAAAGCATTTTATAGGAGAACCTAAGTTGTTTCAAGACAGGAGTCTCCAAATCCTCAACAATATCAGCTGTCCTTCTTTAGATGATTTTACCTGGTATAAATACAATTTTATGCAGAAGGTAATGATCAGACCAGATTGTCATTTAGACTTTTGGAAAGAAAGATTTGTGAGCGGACTTCCACCGCTTTTTGCTGATAAAGTAAGAACAAAAATTCAAGATAGGAATGAAGGAAAAATTCCTTATGATCAAATGACTTATGGAGATCTCATTAGTGTTATAAACACTGTTGGATTAGAACTTTGTACAGATATTAAGTTGAAGCATCAACTTAAAAAGGAAAAGTCTTCGTCAAGAAGAGAATTAGGAAGTTTCTGTCAAGACTTCGGGTTTGTTTCTCTAACACCTCCTTCAAGAAAAATTAGGAAGGAGAACAAGGAAAATAAGAAAACTCATCGTAGTAAGTCTAGAAGAACTTCTGAAAAGGATTACAAAAAATTTTCCAAAAGAAGAAAAAAGCATAAAGGATTTAAGAAATCCAAAGAGGATGTATGTTGGACTTGTGGAAAATCTGGCCATAGAGCTAGTGAATGCAGGTCTGGTAAACAGAAGAAGATCAACAGTCTTGAAATAGACGAAGCAATCAAAGAAAAGCTTTTTTCTATTCTTGAAGAACCTTTATCCGATTCTTCAAATAATTCTGCTGAATATAGCGACGAAGAAGATATCAACGTCGATTATGATTCAGATTCTAGCCAATCGGGAAAAAACTGTAACTGCACAGAGGCTTTCTGTGTTTGTGATGATATTCCTCAAGTCAGAGTCCTTAGCAATGACTCTAAAGAAGTTCTCTTCGACATTATTGAACATATTGATAATGAAGAAGCTAGGAAAAAATATCTTATAGAACTCAAGAATATTATTCTCAACCAAAAGGAAAAGCCCAAAGCTCGTACTATGGTTGAACCTTTTAGCATGAAGCAAATCATGAATAGGTTCGAAAGAAATGCAGAACCTACCATTTCTGATCTTCATCATGAAGTCAAAACTCTTAAAGAAGAAATCAAAGACATTAAATTCAGACTTGGGAAAGTCGAAACTGATGTCATTGCTGATAAAATCCTCAAAGAGATTGCCAAACAAAACCTCGATGAAGAAACAGAAGATATCCCTGAAAAGGATAACTTAGATTATCCTCCTTTCAATATTGATCTTTCTGCCACACCCACTCCTAATATCGCGACTACCTCTTGTCCAGGTATCGATGTTATTACTTCTGTTAAACCTCAGAGTCATCATATACCTATTAAGATTGTTGTCAATAAAGATTTTGTTATTAATAAAATTGCTTTGCTTGACAGTGGTGCAGATAGAAATTGCGTTGTTAAAGGTATTGTTCCTACTAAGTACTTAGAAAAAAGTACTTCTAAATTATATTCTGCTACCGGTGAGTTGCTAAAAATTAATTATAAGCTTTCTAAAGCTCATATTTGTAACAATAATATTTGTTTAACAAATGATTTTATTATTACTGAAGATATTAATGAAGATATTATTCTTGGAATACCTTTTATCACTCAGATAAAACCTTTTGTTACTAATTTAAGTGGTATTACTACTTCCATTATGGGAAAAGAATTACATTTTCCTTTTGTTAAAACTCTTTCCCAAGATGAAAGTAATTTTATCAGAGAAAAAACGGTTTTCCGAATAAACTCTTTATCTCAGCATGTTAATTTTCTCAAAGAAGAAATAAAAATTAAAAAAATTGAGCAAATTTTAAAAACCCCGGAGATAATTACTAAAATATCAATCTTCACAAAAAATTTGAAGATGAAATTTGCTCTGATTTTCCTAATGCTTTTTGGGAAAGAAAAAAGCATATTGTTGATTTACCTTATATTGAAGGTTTTAATGAACAAGCTATTACAACTAAGGCTAGACCTATTCAAATGAATCATGAATTACTTGATTATTGTAAAAAAGAAATTGATAATTTGCTGAAAAATAAAATTATTAATGTTTCTAAATCTCCTTGGAGTTGTTCGGCTTTCTATGTCAACAATAGTGCTGAAAAAGAAAGAGGAGCACCTAGACTTGTTATAAACTATAAACCTTTGAATGCTGTTTTAAAATGGATTAGGTACCCGATACCTAATAAAAGAGATTTATTAAAACGAACTTATAAGGCTAATGTTTACAGCAAGTTTGACATGAAGTCTGGTTTTTGGCAAATTCAAATTGCTAACAAAGATAAATATAAGACTGCTTTCAATGTCCCATTTGGACAATATGAATGGAATGTTATGCCTTTCGGACTCAAGAATGCTCCTTCTGAGTTCCAAAATATCATGAATAACATTTTTAATGATTATAGTTATATGTCTATTGTTTATATTGATGATGTGCTTATCTTTTCTGATGATATTGATTCGCATTTTAAACATCTTAATACTTTCTTTAAGATTGTTAAAAGTAATGGTTTGGTTGTTAGTGCCAAAAAGATTAAACTCTTTCAAACCTCTATAAGATTTTTAGGCCATGATCTTTATCAAGGTAGTTATAAACCTATCTGTAGAGCCATTGAGTTCTCCTCTAAGTTTCCTAATGAGATTATTGATAAAACCCAGTTACAGAGGTTTTTAGGAAGTTTAAATTATGTTGCTGATTTTATTCCTAAAGTCAGACAAGTTTGTGAACCTTTATATAAAAGGCTCAAGAAAAATCCTGTCCCTTGGGGAGATGATCAAACTCAGGCAGTCATAACTGTTAAGAAATTAGTTCAGAGTCTTCCTTGTCTAGGAATCCCTAATCCTAATGATTTTATGATTGTAGAAACTGATGCTTCTGACTTAGGATATGGAGGTATCCTGAAACAAAGAAGTTCTTTAGAATCTCCTGAACAATTAGTTCGTTTTACTTCAGGAATCTGGAATTCTGCTCAAAAGAATTATTCAACTGTTAAAAAGGAAATCTTGTCTATAGTGCTATGTATCACAAAATTTCAAGATGACTTAATAAACAAAGAATTTTTATTAAGAGTTGATTGTAAATCGGCTAAAGAAATTTTACAAAAGGATGTAAAAAATTTGGTTTCGAAGCAAATATTTGCTAGATGGCAAGCTCTACTATCTAGCTTTGATTTTCAAATTGATTTTATAAAAGGAGAAAATAATTCTTTACCTGATTTTCTAACAAGAGAATTTTTACAGGGAAAAAATGAGGCCTTTCAAGCCTAATACTCCTTCAAAAGAAGGAAAACCCATGGCAAAACCATTTGTCTTACCCCCTTTAACACCGGCAAAAACCCCACAAAGACCGGTATTCGATAATAGATTCACTATGCTCGCGGACTATCCAAAATTGCCCGCTCCACCTCCCAATCCTACCAAATTGATACAACTAAGGCCAAATAGACCTTTAGCTCCTGGAGCATCAAGTTCTAATGTCCAAACCAAAGACAATTATACAATGAAGACCCCTGAGTCATTCGCTCAAGCTGTTAAGCCTGAATTACCTATTCCCACTCCAACTACTATCCCAAAGGAAGAAAAGTTTGATTTTGTAACAACTCAAATGTTACCCCTACTGGCTCTAGACAGAGAGTTCGAAAATCTTGAGATTGGAACTCTTATTAAACCTTGCTACACAGATGGTAACTTTGTTGATACAGATTGTTCTTACAAAACTAGAAAGTTTTACGAAGCTATTTTGGTAGACACAGAATCCATAGAGATTGAACATAACCGGGATGAGCAAAATCCTGATTTTATCAGATATTCTCGATTCACTATCAAGAGGATCTTATCACCATTCGAGTGGTACACTGATCATTTACACACTCCAGTATCTTTATCCATGCCTCACAGGCCACAAACTTACAATTGGCATGACTACAAAGCAGCCTGGTTTAATTTTATGTATCTTAGACCAAGACACACTTGGTTTATTAAATATTGCCCTAAAGTAATTAAGTCAATTATTCCCAAATGGTTCTACGAATGGTGGAACATTTTTGGAGGAAATCTGCAGATATTACCACAACAATTTCACATCAGGTTCACTGAGTTCCAGAGTACTCCAGAAATATCTACTCTCCCAGAGTATATCAAATTATGTAAGTTCTTTATCCAGAAAAGAATTTCTTATATTATTTCTTGGAATTTTACAAAGGTAGAAATAGATAAAATACGCTTCTTAGCTAAAGAAGTAATGATCAAAGGGTGGACTCCTAAGCCAACCGGAATTAAGCCTACTATTAACATATCAGTCGTCAAACAAAAGACTTCTAAAGATGAACTCAAAGCAAAGCTCAAAAAGGCTATGGATAATCTTGAAGATTATACTGAGACTCAGATAATGCAGCTAATCAGCGACGCCGCATCGTCTGGAAGTAGTAATGGGGACATGTGCGACCTCAAAGGAATAGCACAGTCATATGTGGACCCCGATTATGAATAGGAACTTGGCTCTTGAGAAAAGTAGAGACCAAAGGTCGGAATTACTTTTTGAAAAGAGACATATTACTATTCCTAAAAGGAATCCTACAACTTTACTTTATAAAAGTAAGGACCCACTCACCGACAATCACTTTAATTTGTCTATCTTTAATTATTGTAAAGAAAGAATCCTTGTCTTATAAAAGGATCTCTCTCTTCTCTTTGGAAGGCATCAGCTATTGTACCCAATACTGAAAACCTCTCTCTCTCCCTATGTTTTTATTGCTTCCGCCTGTAGCTCTTTCATGTTGATGTTCATATAAATAAAAATCTGTGAGTTTTTATTAATCTCTTTTGTTCTTCGTATAAATCTTGTCGTATTTTACTAATACAACTTCGGAGGATTACCGCCGATCCGTAATTGGTATCATAGACAAAATTATATTAAAATAGAAACAGATAATTCAAGCATGATCAATCAATAATAATATAAAAGTATGCAAAGAGATATTAAAGATCTATATCTTAGTTTCTAAGAGATAATTCAAATATTTGCTAGATGGCAAGCTCTACTATCTAGCTTTAATTTTCAAATTGATTTTATAAAAGGAGAAAATAATTCCTTACCTAATTTTCTAACAAGAGAATTTTTACAGGGAAAAAATGAGGCCTTTCAAGCCTAACACTCCTTCGAAAGAAGGAAGACAAATGGCGAAACCATTCGTCTTACCACCCTTGACACCGGCAAAAACCCCACAAAGACCGGTCTTTGATAATAGATATACCCTGTTGGCAGACTATCCTAAATTGCCTGCACCACCTCCTCCAAATCCAACTAAATTGGTTCAACTAAGGCCTAATAGACCTTTTACCCCTGAAGCAACAAGTTCCTCTGTTCAAACAAAGGATAATTATGTAATGAAGGCTCCTGAATCCTTCGCTCAAGCCGTCAAGCCTGAACTACCAGTTCCAAAGCAAGTATCTCCTCTCAAAGAGGAAAATTTTGAATTTGTAACTACTCAGATGGTACCTTTGTTAGCCATAGATAAGGATTATGAACATCTCGGAATAGAGACTCTAATAAAACCTTGTTATACTGACAACAATTTTGTTGACACTGATTGTTCATACAAGACCAGAAAGTTCTATGAAGCTATTCTGGTAGACACAAAATCCATAGAAATTGAGCACAACAGGGATGAACAAAATCCTGAGTTCATAAGGTATTCTCGATTTACCATTAAGAGAATTTTATCTCCGTTTGAATGGTACACAAATCATTTGCATACTCCTATAGCATTATCTATACAACATAGGCCACAAACCTATAATTGGCATGATTATAAGGCTGCTTGGTTCAATTTCATCTATTTGAGGCCAAGACACACCTGGTTTGTCAAATATTGCCCACAGGTAATAAAAGCAGTTATTCCCAGATGGTTCTACAAATGGTGGAACATTTTTGGAGGAAATTTGCAGATTTTACCCCAACAATTCCATGTCAGGTTTAATGAATTTCAAAGCAAAGAAGAGATATCTACTCTTACTGAGCATATCAAGGTATGTAAATTTTTTATTCAAAAAAGAATATCTTATATTATCTCTTGGAACTTCACCAAGGTAGACATAGATCGAATTCGCTTCTTGGCAAAAGAAGTTATGATCAAGGGATGGACTCCTAAGTCAGCAGGAGTTAAGCCTACTAACAATGTTGCAGGAACTAGCAGCACCACTACTTCAAAATTATCTAAACCTGAGTTAAAAGCAAAGCTCATGGATAATCTGGAAGATTATACAGAAACACAGATAATGCCGCTAATCAGTGATGCAGCATCATCTGGGAGCAGTAACGGGGATATGTGCGACCTCAAAGGAATAGCACAATCATATGTGGACCCCGATTATGAATAGAAACTTGGCTCTTGGGAAAAGTAGAGACCAAAGGTCAAAATTACTTTTCAAAAAGAGACATTTTACTATTCCTAAAACGAATCCAACAAACTTTACTTTATAAATGTAAAAGACCCCACTCACCGATAGAGACTTTGATTTGTCTATCTTTTATTGTAAAGAAAGAATCCTTCTTCTATAAAAGGAATTCTCTCTTCTCCATAGAAGGCATCAGCTTTTTTACCCAAAACTGAAAACCTCTCTCTAATGTTTTAATTCTTCCGCTTGTAGCTCTCTCCATGTTTATATAAATAAAAGCTAGTAAGTTTTTATAAATCTCTTTCTTTAATCTTCCTTTTTCTATAAATTTTGTCGTATTTTATCAATACAACTTCGGAGGATTACCGCCGATCCATTATTGGTATCAAAGCCATCATATTCCTGTTAATATAAATTTGGTGGACTATAGTACACGTAAGACGGCAAATATGGTCATATTCCCACTCTGGGTCTATATTGAACCTAAAAATGCAGACGTTTGACCCTAGGGACAAACTCACACCATTAATAAGGTCTTAACGGACCCCCACAAAAAATTTCGGCTAAAAATCCATCCGGATTTAGTATCACCAAAAATCCAAGGACTATAGTACACGTAAAATGGAAAATATGGCCATATAACCGCTCTCGACCTATATTAAACCTCAAAATGCAGACGTTTGCCCCTCAAGACCAACTCAAGCCATTAATAAGGTCTTAACGGAACCCCACAAAATGTTCGGCCAAAAATTCGTCCTGACCTCGTATCACCAAAAATTTGTGGACTATAGTACACTTAAAACGGCAAAATATGGCCATATTCCTTCTCTGGGCCCATTTTGATCCTCAAAATGCCGACGTTAGCCCCTTGAGACCAACCCAAGCAATTAATAACGTTTTAACGGACTCTCACAAAAATTTTTTGCCAAAAATACGTGCCGACCCTGTATCACCAAAAATCTGTGGACTATAAGTACACGTAAATGGCAAATATTGTCATATTCCCGCTCTGTGCCTATTTTTAACCTAAAAATGCAGACGTTTGCCCCTCGGGACCAACTCACGCCATTAATAAGGTCTTAATGGAGCCCCACAAAAATGTTGGGCCAAAAATCCATCTGAACCTCGTATCACAAAAAATCCGTCGACTATATTACATATAAAATGGCAAATATGGTCATATTCCCGCTCTGGGCCTTTTCTGAACCTCGAAATGCTGACGTTTGCCCCTCGGGACCGACTTACGCCATTAAAAGGTCTTAACGCACCCACAAAAATATTCGGCCAATAATCCGTCCGAACCTCGTATCAACAAAAATCCATCGACTATATTACACGTAAAATGGCAAATATGGCCATATTCCTGCTCTGGGCCTATTTAACCTCAAAATGCAAAACATTGCCCCTCGGGACCCACTAAAGCCATTCTTAGGTGTAAACGTACCCCTACAAAAAATTTTGGCCAAAAATCCGTACGAACATCATATCACAAAAAATTTGTGGACTATAGTACACGTAAAACGGCAAATATGGCCATATTCCCTCTCTGGGCCTATTTTGAACCTTAAAATGCAGAAAA
>JAGDQO010001932.1:0-36932 GCA_018342035.1 Solanum appendiculatum | reverse complement strand
GCTTCAATGGAGGACTTAGCTTCTTCTTCTTCCTTGAGCTAGAGAGGATTTCTTTTAGAGAGAGAAATATTTGAGAGGTGAATTTAGGGAATGAGTTAGAATGAAGTGATTTAGGTATAGAAAACTATATATAAGACCTTCTTTAAGGGTAAAACCGACTTAGTTAATTAGGGAATTAACCAGGGAAAAGACCAAAAAGCCCTCAATTAAAACTGTCGGGGCCCATCTACAGTCAGGACCTACGGTCCGTACATTCGTTGATGAACCGTCTTGTTGAACCGTCAAAAGATTCAGAGAGTTGGTATCTGGGGACCCTGCAACGACGGTTTCAAGCTATAGTTGGTAGGTCCACCTACAGACCGTACACCTCAACCGTAGATCACAGCCTGAGGTTCAAGAATTTAACCAAGTCTGGGAGACATCTACGGCTACTTTCTATGGACCGTCAACTGACTTACGATCCATCTTGCTACTCCGTAGATCACACTTCAGAGACTGAGAATTACTGAAATTGACAGAGCCATTGACGGCTCCTCACCTACGGCCCGTCAACCTGACTACGGCCCATAAGTGGCCTCTGTAGGTCATTGCCTAAAGTTAATTCTGCATTTTTCATTCCTTGGAAAGCTGGGGTATTACAATACCTCTCCCTTGGGGACATTCGTCCTCGAATGAGAACTTGGACATCATGAGAAGTGTGATAGACTCGGACTAACAACCCAACCTAACATGCAAGCACATAAATGCACATATCCGAGGAGGAAACATCAACTCCAAGCTAAAGCATGCTCAACACTAAATTCATGAAGACTTTATGCAACTCATACTCAATGCACATATATCATAGTAGACTATTCATGAACATGCATAAAAATCAAGGAATCATGGAAATCAACTATGACACATGAGCCCAAAAGAATGAACCATGAGGAACTAGGTACCTCAAGCTTGAGGAGGATCGGAAGGAAAAAGATGAGGATAGAGGGACATCATATCGGCCTCGGCCTCCCAAGTAGCACCCTCGACTAATTGATTCCTCCATAGAACTTTCACGGAAGCAACTTCTTTATTTCTCAACTTCCGGACTTGTTGGTCTAAAGTCTCAACTGGAACCTCTTCATAGGAAAGACTATCATTTATGCCAAGAGTCTCTATTGGCACTATAGAGGTCAGATCACCAACACACTTTTTCAACAATGAGACATGGAAAACTAGATGCACCGATGCCAACTCATTAGGCAATTCAAGCCTTACCAACACGTCTCAAAATCTTATATGGGCCTACATAACGGGGACTAAGCTTCCCTTTCTTCCCAAATCTCATTACACCTTTCAGAGGTGAAATTTTCAAGTAAACCCAATCATCAACATCAAATTCTAATTCTCTTCTTCTAACATCAGCATAAGTCTTTTGTCGACTTTGAGCCGTTTTCAGCATTTCTCTAATAAGCCAAACTTTCTCCATAGCCTCATTCACTAACTCGGGGCCTATCAAAGCAATTTCCCCAATTTCAAACCAACCTATAGGAGATCTACACCTCCTACCATAGAGAGCCTCAAATGGAGCCATACCAATACTAGAATGGTAGCTATTATTATAAGCAAACTTGATCAAAGGCAAATGGTCAACCCAAGTACCCTTGAACTCAATAACACAAGCTCTCAACATATCTTCTAAAGTCTGAATAGTACTCTCCGCTTGCCCATCGGTTTGGGGATGAAAGGCCGTGCTAAACTAAGCACGAGTACCAAGACCTTTTTGGAATGACTTCCAAAATTGAGAAGTAAACTAAGCACCTCGATCGGAGATAATGGATAAAGCCACTCCATGCAGCCTAACCATCTCCCTCATGTACAACTTAGCATAATCCTCCGCCGAATAAGAAGTTTTAACGGGAATGAAATGGGCTGACTTGGTCATTCTATCAACCACAACCTAAATTGGATCATAGTGTCGCCTTGTGTGAGGCAAACCTAATACGAAATCCATATTCACATCTTCCCACTTCCAAGTAGGAATCTCTATGTCTTGGGTCAAACCTCCCGGTCTCTGATGCTCAACCTTCACTTGTTGGCAATTAGGACACTTAGCCACAAATTTCGCAATGTCTTTCTTCATGCCATACCACCAATAGATTTCCCACAAATCACGGTACATCTTGGTAGCTCCTGGGTGGATGAAATATCTAGAACTATGAGCTTCCGACAAAATTTGCCCCCTCAAATCATCTACATCGGGAACATATAAGCGACCTTGGTAACGAAGTACACCATCTCCCCCTTGGGAGAAAACCTCTATGGATTTCTTGAGAACCGCTTCTTTTAATTCCACCAAATTAGGATCAAGGTCTTGCTTAGCTTTTACATCATGCACAAAAGAGGATTCGGAACCATTGTGAATGGTAACTCCACCCTTAGCGGAATCAATCAACCGGACACCTAATTAGGCTAAACTATGAACATCACGAACCAACTCTTTCTTGCCATTCTCAATATGCACAACACTGCCCATACACAATCTACTAAGAGCATTCGTCACCACATTAGCCTTGCCGGGGTGATAGAGAACACTCATATCATAATCTTTTAGCAATTCAAGCCATCTTCTTTGGCGGAGATCCAAATCTTTCTGCTTAAAAACACACTGGAGACTCTTATGATCAGTGAAGATATCTACAAGTACTCCATACAAGTAATATCGCCATATATTCAAAGCCAACACCACTGCTGCCAACTCTAAGTCATAAGTAGGATAGTTCTTCTCATGCACCTTTGGTTCTCTTGAAGCATAGGTAATCACTTTCCCATTTTGCATTAGAACACACCCTTGCCCAATCCTTGAGGCATCACAATACACTACAAAACCATCGGTTCCTTCCGGTAGAGTCAATATCGGGGCTGAAGTAAGCCTGTCTTTCAATTCTTGAAAACTCCTCTCACAAGCCTCGGACCACATAAACTTAACTTTCTTTTGAGTCAAAGCCGTCAACGGAGAAGCAATTTAAGAAAACCCCTCAACAAACCTCCTATAATAACTGGCTAAACCCAAGAAACTACGAATGTCCGAAGGTGATAAAGGTCTAGGCCAATTCTTGACCGCTTCGGTCTTCTTAGGATCTACCTCAATACCCTTACCGGAAACAATGTGACCAAGAAAAGCCGAATATATCAACCAAAATTCACACTTGCTAAACTTTGCAAAGAGTTGTTGATCCTTGAGGACTTGCAACACAACCCTCAAATGACTAGCATGCTCATCTTCATTCCTTGAGTAGATCAAAATATCATCAATAAACACAATCACGAACATGCCAAGGTATTGCTTACACACCCTATTCATCAAGTCCATGAATGCGGCCGGAGCATTTGTCAATCCAAACGACATAACCAAGAACTCATAGTGACCATACCTTGTCCGGAAAGCCGTTTTCGGAATATCATCTTCCTTCACCCTCAATTGGTGATAACCCGAATGAAGGTTGATCTTAGAAAAGCAACTAGCCCCTTGAAGTTGGTCAAACAAATCATCTATCCTTGAAAAAGGATACTTATTCTTGATAGTAACCTTATTCAATTGGCGATAGTCGATGCACATACAGAGTGAACCATCTTTCTTTCTCACGAACAATACCGGAGCACCCCATAGGGAAACACTTGGTCGGATGAAACCCTTATCCAACAAGTCTTTTAGTTGCTCTTTCAACTCTTTAAGTTCCGCCGGAGCCATTCTATAAGGAGGAATAAAGATAGGTTGCGTATTTGGGAGAAGGTCAATACCAAAGTATATTTCCCTTTCGGGAGGAATACCGGGTAAGTCATCGGGAAACACTTCCAGAAACTCACTAGCAACGGGGACCAACTCAAGAGTAGGGGTTTCGAAATCTACATCCCTTACCCAAACTAGATGGTAAAAGCAACCCTTAGAGATCATCTTTCTAGCCTTTAGATAAGAAACGAATTGACCTTGAAACATAGAATTTCTCCCCTTCCACTCTAGGATAGACTCATTAGGGAACTGACACATGACCACTCTGGTCCTACAATCAATAGAGGCATAACAAGCATGCAACCAATCCATCCCAAGAATGACATCGAAATCTAGCATATCTAGCTCTATGATATCGACAAGAGTAACTTTATGGGATAAGGAAATGGAGCAACCTCTATAAACCCTCTCAGCTAACATAGACTCTCCTATTTGAGTAGAAACAAGGATAGGATCTAGCAACATATCCGGTACAATATCAAACCGCATGGCCACATAGGGCGTCACAAAGGACAATGTAGCACCAGGATCTAACAAGGCATAAACATCAAAATGGAAAACTTTTAACGTACCAGTGACCACATCGGGTGAGCTCTCTTGCTCATGACGAGCATGAAGTGCATAAAATATGTTTTGCTTAAGAGCACCAGAACCTGAACTACTTGGGGCAGCTTGCTTACCCTCTCTTCCTTTAGCCAAGAGAGATGGGCAATCTCTCATCTTGTGACAAGCCTTACCACAAGTATAACAACCATTTGAACTAGCTAGGCATTTGCCTTCATGACTCCTCCCACATCTAGTACAACTAGGCAAAGAAGATCCACCATCGTTCCTTCCTTGAGGCTTAGGGTTTGGCACCGTATCATTGTTGGATCTCGAAGGAGCCTTGGAAGAACCTTGATTAGAGAACCTTTTGTCGAAATCTAGGATGACCTTGTCCATCAGACCTTGCATGAGAAAAGTTGCCCTCTCTGGTTCTAGCCCGCTTAGTCTCTCTAGATCTCCCCTTAAGCTTTTCTTCTTCAATTTGTTCGGGATAAACCATGAGGCGAGAAATATCCATGTCATGCACAAGCATGGCGGTGCGGCACTCTTTCACCAACATTTCGGACACTCCCGACACAAATTTACTCATTCTTGACCTTGGGTCGGCAACTATGGACGGAGCATATCTAGCCAATTGTGTGAACTCCAATGCATATTCTTTCACACTAATACTCCCTTGACGAAGATTAATAAACTCAAGCACCTTGGCCTCTCTCTTCTCAAGAGGGAAGAATCGATCAAGGAAAGCACTCTTAAACCTCTCCCATCCTATGGGACCTTCATCAATAGCCCTTTCACTCTTCCATTGATTGTACCAAGTTTGGGCAACACCTTTTAGTTGAAAAGCGGCCAACTCCGCCTTCTCTTCCGATGTCACACCCATTATCATCAACAATTTATAAACTTCATCAATAAACTCTTGAGGATCCTCTTCCACCTTAGAGCCATGAAATTCCGGGGGATTCATCCTTGTAAAGTCCCCCACTCTTGATGCCGCCATACCCACATTTGGGTTCACGGGAGCCACCACTTCTCTATTGGCTTGGGCCGTCACGGCTTGAGCCAACACTTGGAAAGCAGCCTTAAACTCTGCATTAGTAACTTGTTCAGCCAAAGGGTCGGCCGAAACTTGAGGAGCTTGAGGTGGAGCTTCTTGTTCCACATTCTCTCCCATGTTTCTTCTAGCATAAGCTCTTCGGGTCACCATATCCTGAAATGCATTGGATAGGGATTAGGAGAGACACTTATAGAGTTAAACTCTATGGCACGACATAGGAATAACAAAAGAAGTGAAGTTTCCTAAACATCTTGTAGCCCCTCATTCATAAGTGTGGCGCGCTTCACACCCATGAACAAGACTCTACTCGATGCGGCTTATGAGACATCCTAGGATCTTTCTAAAATCTTGCGCTCTGAATACCAAGTTTGTCATGACCCAGGGTAGCCCCTAGATGTAACACAGCGTACAAGACCCCGAGAGGCCTCATACAAGCCCTTAGCATACATAACATACAAGATAAAAGAGAAATAAGAGTTCAAAGAAGCATTTTATATCAAAGCTTTAATCAGAACAGCGGAAGTCTACATCTCATGTCTCAAAGCCTTCTACTATCATAGAATAAGAATAAAAGTGATAGGGACGCAGCCCAATACAATATCAAACATAAGGAAAGACATCAAAGTAAAATCCAACAACGCTATGTCCTCGGATGGATGAGGACTCACCAAGTCTTCTTCTCAACTCTAAGTCAATGCTCTAGCCATGAATAGGAGAGTTGCTACATCCTACACCAAAGAAGTTGATGCAGGCAAGAGTATGCATTAGCACAATAAAGTACTAAGTATAATAGCCATGCATATAAACTCATAAAACATGCTAGAAACTGAGGTATAAACATGACATGCAATTGGCAAAGCTACACATGATAAGGCATATAAGCAAATAGCATAAAGCATAAAACATGACCAACGCAAGCTAAATCATCTTTCTGTTCCTCTTCTTTTCTTTACTTTACTTTTAGTAACCCATGCACCATTGTGCAAGCTGAAGTGTGGGAAAAGCCTTAAACCGATCTGTAGACCATGGAATAACTCAACATGGAATTCGGTCTCTGCCCTACACCGAAAAAGAGCCATTCAACTTGCCAAGGTAGAATCCTGAACCATAGCCTACGTGGATCCACTAGTTAAACTGATATAATATGGGCCTGTTAAAGACCACCTATGGGGGCACATAAGCATAGGACATATGGGGACTTGTCACCCGTCCACTCGGTTCTACACATAATTCCCACTATACAATCATAAATATTGATATCCATGGAAAGGCACAACTGGGTTGCCAATCCAAGCTAAATATGACTTCACATACCATGGACTAGTCCAAGCTTACTTCATTGAGTGTTTCTTCTTTCATGGACTTGTCCAAGCTTACACCCCTAGAATAGCTTCTTTAAGCTCCTGATTCAATTTTAGTTAAGCAAACCTTTTTAACAAGTTATGAATCCTTTACATGTGAGAAAACCTTTCACAAGCTTAGGTTGAGCATTATATGAGAAAACCCTTTCAAGACTCAACATCAACATACCATAGATTTCACATAAAACATGCTTGATTCTATAAGCCTCTTTCTTCATGATTCTATCATGCTTTTTCTTCATAGCTAAAGGGTTCATATTGCCTTTATTTTAAACCATGCAACTCAATTCAAGCTAGCTCATAAAAGTCATAATCGAGGCAATTTAGTCATACTTGAAGTAAACCACATAAAAGAGGAAAATCATATTTTTTACTTGTACATGCTAAATTCATGCACTTAACCCCAATTCATGCTCAATTTCATAGATGAACCATCAATTTCATCAATTCATATCTCAACCTAACAATCAACGCATAGATTATCAAATTGGGGAGAATTTACTTGGGATCATGGGGGTTCATGCAATACTTACAATAATCATGTAATTCATGCTAGATCGTGCTCTAAATTACTCTACCCACGCTAGATCATGCATTACAAAGCATAAAATCAGTAATTGAACTCATACTAGAAGAACCCATAACAATTGATCAAGCCATGTACGGCTCATCGATTGACGCACGAGCCGTACATGGTGACCCGTCATTGGGGGTCCAAGTTGGAAAACTCTCTGAATCTATCTATGGAAAAATAGGAAGGTCCGTAGGTTGATTTACGAACCGTAAGTCTAACCGTTGATAGGGTTCGACAGTTATTTTTTCTAGGGGTTTTTATGTGTTTTCCCAATTCTTTTAAGTCTCTTTAATTACAACCTTGCCCCTTAATTGACCCACTATGTAAGTTTTTTATCCCAAATTTCCCTTCATTATTCTCATTCTCAAATTCCCCAACTTCCCAAATATTTCTCTCTCTAGAAAAGTTCTCTCAATTCTCAAGGAAGAAGAAGGGCTAGGATCATCCATTGAAGGTCATCAATTCTTAGCAATTTCTTGTGGGCTTTATTGAGGTATATTAGCATTCACCATTGGAGCCCTTTCTTCCAAGGGGTCCCTAGTTTCCTTCAATTTTCAAGGTTCAATTTCACCAAATTGAGTTAGGGTTTTGATCAATTCTTATGGGTTCTTCAATTATGATTCCAATTGTTTATATTATGACTAGTAGTGCACGATCTAGCGTGATAAGGAAAGCTAGTGCATGATCTAGCGTGATAAAATGACTTAGTGCACGATTTAGCGTGATTTATATGATTTGATGGAGAAATTGTATGAACCCATGCATGAGCCATGATTCGTAGTTATGAATTCATGATGAAGTATGATCCATGCATCTATGAACTTATGAAATTGATGAAATTATGCATGATTCTAAGGTGAATTGACATGTACCCATACTAGATTATGATTTATGAACATATGGATAGCTTCCATAAGAGATGTATGTATATGAATAGCTTGCATAAGAGATGCATGTATATGAATAGCCTGCGTAAGAGATGCATGTATATGAATGGCTTGCATAAGAGATGCATGTATATGAATAGCTTGCATGAGAGATGCATGTTTCATGAGAATTATGCTGATAATTGCTAGGGTGCATATAGATGATGGCATCCATGAGTTGTGAAAAGGCTTTCTTCACAATAAGCTAAGAATATGAATGTAAAAGGTTTTCTCACATAAATTAAGTTCATATGGTTGATAGGCTTTCTCACCTATGAATCAATTAGGAGCTATTCTAATGACGTAAGCTTGGCCAAGCCCATAATAGTTGAAACGTCTTGATATGACCTTAACTTGGATTTGGTAACCCTCGATGTACCTTTTCCTTGGTTAAAATATGAATAATCTTAATTGACTTCTTCCTTGGGATTTTTCTTAGCACCGAGCGGGCTTTTGGGATGAAGATTTCCGTTTAGCGTCCATGGACCTTTTGTAGCAATCCCTAAGTCCTATAACTACGTGCCTGGTAGGTTTTCTCTCAGATAGAAACATAGCTAGTGGATCCACGTAAGCTACAAATTTATGGTCCTTACCATGGCAAGTGGGACACCCCTTCTAGTGGTGTGGGGTAGACATCACTCCCTTTTTCGATGTGGAGCAGACACTGGATTCCATGTAATAGCTCACATGGTCGATGTCGGTTAAACGTAAAAATCCCATAATAATGAACTAGGGTACTAGAAGTATCTCACAGGGCTTATGATATGACTAGCTTAGATTGACCATGTTTATGCATTGAGTTTTTAACCCTTTTGTCACATGATTTAGTTTGGTCATTGCATGTTCATGATGTTATCTTACTAGCATGATTTCCTACATGAAAGCATCTCATTGGCATGATTTATGTGCTTATATACATTTTCTTAATACATAGTACATTCCATGTAATAATGCAAACTTTTGCCTACATTCTCTTATAATGTAGGGTCAGACAATCATCCTTTGCATTCTCATGGTTAGTTGCTTTCAGAGTTCGAGCTATCATAGTCCTCATGCTTCGGGGACTAGAAGACTTTATCGCTTTACTTTACTTTCAGTTTCAGACTTGGATATGATGTATGGGTTACGTCCCGATCATTCTATTGTATTAGATGGCTTTTGAGACATAGTCAAGACTTCCATTGTAAACTCTTTACTTTTATGAGATCGTCTATTTCTTTCTTCATTATTGTGTTTACCATATGCAAATGTATGTTAAGTGGCTTATGTGGGGTCTCTCGGGGTCCTGTACGCCATGTCACACCTAGGGGGTGCTTTGAGTCATGACAACATTCACTTGTGTTTATGGGATATTTGCTTTAAAAAGGATGTTATTTGGGTTGTGTAATGCATCGGCAACTTTTCAAAGTTGCATGATGTCCATCTTCTCACATATGGTGGAGGACACTATTGAGGTATTCATGGATGATTTTTCAATTGTAGGTGACTCATTCGATGATTACTTGGTCCATCTAGGTGATGTCCTGAAATGATGTAAAGACCGCAATCTTCTATTGAACTAGGAGAAGTGATTCTTCATTGTGAAAGAGGGCATCATTCTTGGTCATCGAATCTCCAACAAGGGCATTCATATGGATTAAGCTAAAATTGAGGTGATTGAAAAATTTCCTCCACATATCTTTGTGAAGGGTGTTAGAAGCTTTCTAGGACATGCTGGTTTTTATCGAAGATTTATCAAAGACCCCTCAAAGATAGAACACCCATTATGCAAGTTACTTGAGAAGGAGATGAACTTCGAGTTTGATGATGCTTGTTAGAATGCATTTGAAGGGTTGAAGGAGAGTTGATTTCAGAACCTATCATTATTTCACCAGATAGGGGACAACCATTTGTAATTATGTGTGATGCAAGTGGAGTGGCGCTTGGCATAGTGTTAGGGCAAAGTTGTGAGAAGATTTTTCATCCCACATACCATGCTAGCAAAGTCCTGAATGTTGCTCAAAGGAAATACATAGTCACTGAGCAACAATTGCTTGCGTTCGAGAAATTTAGATCTTACTTCCTTGGTACCAAAGTCATTGTGCATGCTGATCATGCAGCTTGAAGGTACCTTATGGCAAACAAGGATGCTAAACAAAGACTAATTTGGTGGGTGTTGTTATTACACGAATTCGACTTCGAGGTGAAAGACAGAAAAGAGACCAAATATAAAGTTGTTGATCGCTTGTCCAGATTAGAAGAAGAAGCAATGTTGGAGTTGGCTGATGGAATTGAGATAGATGATATGTTCCCAGACAAACAGGTTTTGGCTGCCTCAATGGTCTTATCCCCTGGTTCATAGATTTCGCTAATTACTTAGTGAGTGTTGTGGTACCTTTGGATTAGTCATTTCACCAAAGAAGGAAATTCATGTCTAATGTGAAAGATTTTTTCTGGGAAGAGCCTTGCCTTTTCCGTTTCTATGTTGATGGGATTATTCGCTGTTGCATACCCAAAGTTGAGATGATGAGTATTTTGGAAGCATGCCATTCGTCTCCTGTTGGTAATCATTTTAGTGGTATCCAGACTGCCTATAAAATCTTGAAATGTGGGTATTACTGGCCTACCATTCAACAAGATGCTCTTGATTTCACCTAGTCTTGTGATCATTGTCAAAGAGAACGAGGTATTTCAAGGAAGCAAGAACTCCCACTTACTATGATTTTGGTGATTGAATTGTTCGATGTATGGGGCCTTGACTTTATGGGTGCATTTGTGAGTTCGAATAGGATGAAGTACATACTTGTAGCATTCAACTATGTATCTAAATGGGTTGAAGTTGTTTCGCTTTCAAACAATAAAGGAAAGACTGTCACCGCGTTTCTTAAAAGAAATTTCTTCTCCAAATTTGGTACACCAAGGGCAATTATCAGTGATGGAGGTTCTCACTTTTGTAATAAGCTATTCAAGCCGTTGCTTGAGAAGTATGGTTTTCCACATAGTGTAGCAACTCCTTATCATCTGTAGTATTGTGGGAAGGTTGAAGTTTAATAAACAGAAATCAAGCAGATCCTAGCAAAGACTATGAATGCAAATAGAATAGATTGGTCAAGTAATCTTGATGATGCTTTATAGGCTTATCAAACCGCATTCAAGACTCCCATAGGTATGTCTCCTTACCAACTTGTGTTTTGAGAAGTCTTGTCATCTGTTTGTAGAACTAGAGCATAAAGCCTTGTGGGCACTCAAGAAGATGAATCTGGATTGGTGTGTTGCAACAAATCAAAGGTTGAAGGACATAAATGAACTTGATGAGTTTTGTTTGCAAGAATATGAAATTTCAAATTTATACAAAGAAAAGATAAGGAGATACGATGATCGAAAAATTGAGAAGCAGAAATTTGCACCCAGAAACTTGGTCCTTCTCTTCAATTAGACCCTCAAGTTTTGGTCAACCCTTTGGCCGAGCAAGTGGCTAATGCGGAGTTTAGGGCTGCTTTTCAAGTGTTGGCCCAAGCCATGACAGCTCAAGCCAATAGGGAGGCTATGGCCCCCGTGAACCTAAATGTGAGTACGGCGGCATCTAGAGTGAGGGACTTCACTAGAATTAATCCTCCAGAGTTTCATGGTTCTAAGGTCGAGGAAGATCGTCAAGAGTTTATTGATGAGGTGTATAAGTTGCTAATGATCATGTGTGTAATGCTAGTGGATAAGGCGGAATTGGCCACTTATCAACTTAAGGGTGTGGCTCAAGTGTGGTTTGAATAGTGGAAGAGTGAGAGAGTTGTTAATGTGGGTCCCCTTGATTGGAAAAAGTTTAAGGTGTCTTTCCTTGATAGGTTCTTTCCCCTTGAGATGAGGGAGGCAAGGGTGCTTGAGTTCATCCACCTTCATTAAGGGAACACGAGTCTGAAAGAGTATGCTTTGAAATTCATACAATTGTCTAGGTATGCCCCTACTATGGCTGCCGATCCTAGGGCAAAGATGAATAAGTTTATTTCGGGGGTGTCCGAAATGGTGGTCAAGGAATGTCGTACCACTATGCTTATCCATGATATGGACATTTCTTGTCTAATTGTGCATGCTCAGTAAATTAAGGAGGAGAAACTTATGGAGAAGTCTAGGGAGGCAAAGAGGGCTAAGACCGGTGATGGTGACTTTTCACACTCAAGGTCCGGTGGACTTGATCATTCTAAGTTTCGACAAAAGTTCTCCGGTCAAGGTTCCTCCAATGCTCTGGTCCCTAAGTTGAAAAAAGATAGGGTTTCTAACCCTAAGCCTCAAGGAGGAAATGGTAGTGGTTCTTCATTACCTAATTGTGCTAAATGTAAAGAAGCATGAAGGTAAATGTCTAGACGGTTCCAATGCATGTTTTGTTTGTGCTAAGATGGATCATAAGATAAGGGATTGTCCCTTAATGGCTAAGAATGAAGGAGACAACCTTCGACGCACTCAAGCTCATCCTTTGTCGGGTTCTAGTGGGAGTCAAAAGCAAAACTGATTCTATGCACTTCAGACTCGTTGTGAGCAAGAGGGTTCTCCCGATGTTATTACCTGTATGTTGAAAGTCTTTAACCTTGATGTTTATCCTTTGCTTGATCCCGGTGCTACCTTATCTTTTGTGATGCCATATGTGTCTATGAGGTTTGTTTCATGACCCAAGGTACCCCCTAGACGTGACATGGAGTACTAGACCCTGAAACGGCCTCATACAAGCCACTTAGCATACATACATAAAAGATTATAGAGATTAAGAGTTCAAAGACAATGTCATATCAAAGATTTTAAGAAAATAGCGAAAGTCTACTTCTCATGTCTCAAAGCCCATCTAACATAAGAAAAAGAAATAAAGTGTGGGACGTAACCCAATATAATGTACAAAATCAACAAAACATAAAGGTAAGAACAACTAGGCTATGTCCTCGAATGGATGAGGACTCACCAAGTCTTCAAAATTCTTCTACTAAGCTCTAGCCATGAGTGGATGGAGAATCACCATGCCCTACATTAACAAGTCAATGTAGGAATAAGTATGCGTTAGTACAATCAAGTACCAAGTATGATAGCAATGCACAAAATCATTTAAAATATGCCACAACGAGACATTTTCATGATATACAATGACCAAGCTAAACATGATAAAGGTTAGAATACATAAAACATAAACCATGGTCAAAGTGAACTAAACATCTTTACTTTACTTGAGAAACATCATAAATGCACTTTAGTTCATTATTTGTGGAAAATAGCCTTAACCGACATATAAGACCATGTGAGCTATCAACATGGAATCTAATGTCTAACCCCACACCAATAGGGCCATCCTACTTGCCAAGGTAGGACCCTTTACTTAACATGTAGCTTACGTGAATCCACTAGCTAGTGTCTATCAAAGACCATTATCCTATCGTGGCACATAGTTTATGGGACATGGGTAATCGCCACTTGTCTACTCGGTGCTAAGCATAATTCCCACGGATTAGACATAGTTCAATTATCATAAGTAGACATGGGTAGTCGCCTCTTGGCTATCATTAGTCATAAGTTCATCATTACTAGACATGGGTGATCGCCTCTTGTCTACATTAGGGTACATGGGTAATCGCCTCTTGTCCCTTCATTAGAATAACTCCTTAATCATCAATTCATGATTAGTTGAGCAATCCTTTCAACAAGTTATGAATTATCACATGAGAGAAAACCTTTCACATTCAACAACATCATCAACATAGCATATACTTTAGTATTTCAATCTCAAAGCCCCTTAATTCATCATTGACTTTATATGGGACATGCATAATTTCATAAAACTCCATCTTTACATACTTCATCATGCTCATATTTTGAAAATCATAGGGTTCACATAACTTCATGAGAATTTCTCTTAATTCATGCAATTCAATGCAAACTCGTGCTTAAAAAGCTATAGACAAGTCAATTTGACCATAATTGAAGGAACCCACATAATAGAGTAAAATCGTACGTTTTGATTGAACATGCTTGATTTCATGCAATCATTGTTAGGTCATTCATAATCTTATTCATAAAAAGTCTTAGCTTAGAAGTCATAATTCATGCATGGATTCATGTAGATTTCATAAAATTTATCACTTCATAATTCAACCCACCAATCAAAGCATATATTTTGAAATTTAGTGAAATAGTATAGGTTCATCAAATTTCTACATCAACTCATATAATTCACGCTAATTCGTGCACTAAATTACTTTATCATGCTAGATCGTGCTCTAGGGATCATACAATCAATAATTGGAAATCATAATTGAAGAACCCATAAGAATTGATCAAAACCCTCATTTTATTTGGGGAATTTGAACCTTGAAAGTTGAAGAAGACTAGGGACCCATTGGAGGAAAAGGCTCCAATGGTGAATGTTAACATACCTCAACAAAGTCCACAAGAAATTGCTAGAAAGTGATGACTTTCAATGGAGGATCCTAGCCCTTCTTCTTCCTTGAGATTGGAGAGAACTTTCTAGAGAGAAAAATATTTGAGAGAGGAGAATTTGGGAATGATTTAGAATGTGAAAAATTAGGCTTAGGAAGCTTATATAGGGTCTGAGTTAAGGGTATAACCGACTTAGATTAGGAGTTAGATATTTAGGGAAAAGACCAAAAAACCATTAATTAAAAACTGTCGGGACCCATTGACGGTCAGGACTTACGGTCCGTAAGTCGACCAACGGACCGTCCTATTCCTTACTCGATTGGTTCAGAGACTGCCAACTTAGGCCTTCAATTGACGATACCCATGTATGGCTCGTGGTCCAAACGACGGTTCGTCCTTTTGCTTCGTAGGTCAGGGTTCTGAGACTTGGCTTCCTTTGGACTTTCAGTGGCCAACTACGGTCCATCGTTCCATCTACGGTCCGTAGGTGGCTTCCGTCACTGGCACCAGAACCAAGAAAAATTCAAAAAAATTTCACCCTTGAATCTGAGGTATTACATTATCCCCCCCTTTGGAACATTCATCCTCGAATGAGAATCAAGACATCATAAGTAAGAACAAAAACTTACAACCCAACCTAGAATGCAATCGCATAAATGCACATATCTGAGGAGGAAACATCAACTCCAAGCTAAAGCATGTTCAACACAGCATTTCATGAAGACTTTATGCAATTCTTATTCAATGCACATAATAGTAGAGAAATCCCTCAAGTTAACTCATTTGAACAACATTTAGACTCTTCATGAACATGCAGAATCAAGGAATCATGGAAATAACTAAGACACATGAGACCAAAAGAATGAACCAAGAGTAACTAGGTACCTCAGCTAGAGTAGGATCGGAAGGAAAGAGAGGAGGATATCGGGACATCATATTGTCTTCGGCCTCCCAAGTAGCACCCTCAACTGATTGATTCCTCAAAAGAACTTTCTGTCACTACCCAATTTCTCAAGTCATTATGGCGCCTACCAACCAACCAGTAAGCCAGCAAAAACCCTATCCCAGAACTAAACAGTAACGAAACTAAGGGTGGAAACTAATCCATAACCAAGAAGAAGCATACAATAAGAACAATCACGGAAGCTGGAACGAACCAGACTAAATAAATACAACACCTCCAAAAACCTGGAAGTCACAAGTATAGAACTACTAAAAAGAGTACAAGTCCCGAAAGTGGACCATTGAAACAACTGTCTTGAAAAAAAATGACAAGCCAAAATATATAAACAGAAGGAAATTGGTGATCCCAAAACGCCAAGTGCTCACGCCATTCTCTCGAACTGACAGCTTCTGGCCCGATCTCAATGCTGATAACTGGTGCTCTGACCAGCATCACGAAAATAGATGAAGAGTGTAGTATGAGTACCAAAACAACAGGTACCCAGTAGGCATCATAGGCCGACTGAGCAAGAAGGGTAAAAACAGGCAGACAAGATAGAATCAGCACAAACAGAGGTCAACAAAACAGGAAACGGAAAAGCTGAAAGGAAGCACAAAGAAATAACTAAAATAAACCCAGCAGAGCCACCCCATAAGACCCGTTGGGAACACTCGTGCGCAAGTTTAAATAAAACTTGAACGGACCCCCATAAGTTCGACAGGTACACAGAAGAGCTATTCTACAGAAACAAGGAATAACCAACTCCAGAACAACACTATGGCCCCGCCCAATCATTACCATCAGAGCCCCGCTCAGTCATAAACATCATAGCCCAGCTTAGTCATAAATATCAGAGCCCAGCTCAGTCATAAATATTAGAGCCCACCTCAGTCATAAATATCAGAGACCAACTCAGTCATCAGTCACGAGCTGGAAATACCGGACTCTAACCGGGAAACCTCAGTCTCGGACTGGCACAAACATCCCACACTCGACAGTCTAACACTGGAAATATAGGTTCCACCGAATACGTCGATTGCGTAGCTGGGACTAGTAGCCTATGCTCCACGGACTCGCACTGGAAATAACGAGCTGCAATCGTGTAACGTCGGCTGCGGACCGGAGCGGGTAGCCTACCCCTGTCAGCCTAGCAATGGAAATCATGAGTGATAATCGAGTAACGTCAGTCGCGTATTGGAACTAGCCGTCACAAACCGGATAAGCCACAACAACAATGCACCAAGAGACTAAATATCAGGGCCCGCCGCCCCCACATATATACCAACCGAAGGATCCAAGCCTAACACAATCCAACCAAGAATCGGTGCTACAATGGCATCTTCCGGCCCAAGAATCGCAGCGATAAGGGCCAAAGAATTGGAAGTTCCGAAAGCCACGAAAATGCCTATACTAAGGCTCATAATCTGACCCAAGTCTGCTATATCAGTCTACAAGGGTCTAGTCCAACTGAAATGATGTCGGATACATACTCAAGTTAACAAGGTACATGGGACATGTCAACAATATCACAGCCTATTCTAAGGCAGAATCACAATAATCAGTCAATCAGCAAACAGATTCACCCGGACCCACTCATGCAACATCAGATAACCACCAACAGATACCCCGCAGCATGCATATCAGCAAATCAAATCAACAGCCCAACCCATAGCATGATACTAGCTCATAACAACCCCACAGTCAACTCTAAATTGAGGAAATCAGGGAACAAGGGAAACAATACTAACTAACCACCCCAGATTCACAAATATAAACTAGCATTTACATAATCAGGCTCAGTCTACAAAGAACGGAAGCCGTAACATACAAAAAAGCCGATCACGCGCACTCCAGGTCACTCAATTGGTGATTTCCCCTTTCGTTCAGCTTCAGACTGCTACCACGCTACCAAAAATAGAATCACAGCGTCAAAACGGTCTTTTAGACACATAAATCAACAAATTCAGAGACGGACCAATTTTTGGGTCAAAATCGGGCAAAGTTGGACCGTTCTAGATTTTCTGGAATTGACTCCGTCAAAAGGTCCCAAATCTTTCCCCCAACACTAACCCTAAATTATATCGCTCAATAGGGGTCGAATCCGCTCCTAACAACCAACCACAACAATTTACAAAACTTACCAAAAAAAATAGGCCAAATAGAGACTTACCCTCTTTTTCATGCAAAACGAGGAGCAACCAACAACCCCCAACCTAAAACTCATGAAGCCAACAAAAACCCAAACACGTGGAACTTCGAATCACCCAAAATGGAGCTCTAGAACTCGAGATATCGAAGTTTAAAATGTAGAAGAAATCATAACTTGATGGCAGAAGCTTCGAGCTGCATTTCACCAAAAACGAGGGTTCACCATCACAATCCGATCACTCCACCACGTAGCTACAATCTCCACGATCATACAGGACTTCGAATCACCCAAATCGGAGCTCGAATGAGTGAGAAATCGCCATTTGAAAATGAGGGCTGAAAGCTGAAATCTTTTGGGTTATTAAACCCGAAATTGGTTGCTAAAAGTCTAAGTTCTGATCGCTAAAGGTCTGCACCAGCAACTAGATTTTTTTCTATTTTTCAAAATCTCTGAACGGACCCTTGAAATTCGTTCGGGTCCCGATGAAAATAAACCAGATATGCTACCCCACTAAATTCGGCATACCAGACTCAATGGCGCAATCGGAATTTAGATACGAGGTTGTTTCGACAAAAAGTGGGTCCCACACCCATTATGCCATTTTTACGAATTTCTACCGAAGGCCTCAAAATTAGATCGGAAGCTCCCCGAGATTCTGGAAAGGTCGTTCCTGACTAAACTCGGCATTTCGGAACAAATCGCGTTGTTAGAATTTTCATCTGAGCACATTTACCAAGAATGTTGACCGAAGTCAACCTTAAGCCAAATTTCGAGTAAAGATCTATAGGGCCCCAAAATCACAACGAAAACCACGGGACTCGGGTGAACCATGCTTCTAGCCTAATTTGGCCGCTCCGGAGCTGATGGAACCGTCAGAATTCTTAATTGAGGTCATTTACCTGAAGTTATGACTGAAATCAACTTTTCAAGGTTCAAAAGCTCCAAAACAGAAAAATAGGCATAAAACCCAAACGAACTACCAGTCGACCAAACAGTCAGTGCCAACAAGTCATAAATGACTGGGGTCACTACAGGAATGCTCTAAACAATAGAATAGTAACACAGAAATGACCTGGAGGGTCATTACAATATCCACTACTAAAAAGACTTTCGTCTGCGAAAGTAAGGATTAAGAAGTACCTAAGGGCTCAAACAAGATGGGGAACTGCTTCTGCATCTCCCACTCGATCTCCCAGGTTTCCTTCTCAACTGGACGATGCCTCCAATGAACCTTAACTACAGGAATGGCTCTTGACCTCAGCTGTCTCACCTCTCTGGGAAAAATAGCAACTGGCTCCTCTGTATAGGTCAAACGATCGTCCAACTCAAATGTGTCATACTGGAGAACATGTGACTCATCTGGGACATACCGACGCAGCATCGAAACATGAAAAATTGGGTGCACAGCTGAGAATGCTGGAGGTAAGGCTAACTTATAAGCCACCTCACCAACTGCCCTAAAAATCTCAAAGGGCCCAATATACCTGGGCTAAGCTTGCCCCGCCTCCCAAATCTCATCACGCCCTTCATGGGCGATACTCGAAGAAATACTCTGTCACCCACCGCAAAACTCAACGGTCGACTCCTTCGGTCTGCATAACTCATCTGTCTAATTTGAGCCGTCCTGAGCCTGTCCTGGATCAACCTCACATGCTCCAAAGACTTCTGAAACAAATCAGTACCATGCGGCCTAGGCTACGTAGACTCAAACCAACCAACTGGAGTGCGACAATGCCTACCATATAGGGCCTCAAACGGGGCCATCAGAATGCTGGAATGATAGTTGTTGTTGTACGCAAACTCTTCCAAGGGCAACAAATGGTCCCACTGACCTCCAAAGTCTATAACACAGACCCACAACATATCCTCAAGCACCTGGATTGTGCGCTCTGACTGACCATCAGTCTGCGGGTGAAATGTTGAGCTAAGATCCACGCGGGTGCCAAACTCTCCCTGAAATGCTCTCAAATCGCTAGAAGTGAACTGTGCGCCCCGGTTTGAGATTATGGAAATAGGCACACCATGAACACTAAGTACCTCCCGAATGTAGATACGAGCTAACCTCTCAGCATGGAAGGATGTATGAACGGGTATGAAGTGTGCTGACTTGGTCAATCGATCCACGATGACCCAGATAATGTCAACACCTCTAGGAGTCTGTGGCAACCCAACAACTAAGTCCATGGTGATGCGCTCCCACTTCCACTCAGGAATGGGCATCCTCTGCAACTCTCCCCCAGGCCTCATATGTTCGGCCTTAACCTGCTTGCAACACAAACAACGGGACACATAATCTGAGATGTGTCTCCTCATACCGTTCCACCTGTAATGCTACCTCAAATCATGATACATCTTAGCTGTGACGGGATGAATAGAATATCTGGAATCATGGGCCTCTCTAAGGATCAGTCGGATCAATTCACTAACTCTGGGAACACACAATCGGCCAGCAAACGTCAAAACCCCATCTGAATCTAAGATAGTCTGCCCGGCATCACCTACGAACACTCTATCTCTGAGTGCTATCAAAGACTCATCCTCAAACTAGCGGTTACATATCTGATCAAGAAGAGATGATTGAACCCCCACATAAGCTAATACTCTCTTGGAGTCTGAAACGTCAAGTCTGATCATTTGATTAGCTCAGGACTGAATATCCAAAGCCAAGGGCCACTCCGAAGTAGAAAGGAAGGCTAGACTACCCATACTCACCACCTTCCGGCTCAAGGCATCTACTACCACATTCCCCTTGCCCGGATGGTAAAGAATAGAGAGGTCGTAGTCCTTCAGAAACTCAATCCATCGACGCTGCCTCGAATAAAGATCCCTATGCGTCGTAATATACTGAAGGCTCCTATGATTAGTGTAGAACTCACAATGAACTCCATAAAGGTAATACCTCCCTATCTTAAACGCAAAAACTACTGCCGCCAACTCCATGTCATGAGTTGGGTAGTTGCGCTCGTGCAGCTTAAGCTTCCTCGACGCATATGCAATAACCCGGCCCTGCTGCATCAGAACACAACCCAAACCAACGCTGGATGCATCACAATAGACCGTGAAGCCCTCGCCCTCAACTGGAAGAGTCAATGTAGGTGCGGTGGTAAGCAACTCCTTGAGCCTCAGAAAGCTCCTCTCATACTCCTCACACCACACAAAGGGGACATCCTGGCGAGTCAACCGAGTCAAGGCGCTGCTAGCGTGGAGAAACCCTTAACAAAGCGTCTGTAGTACCCTGCCAATCCGACGAAGCTCTGAATCTCAGTCACAAAAGTGGGCCTAGCTCAACCACGGATAGCCTCAATCTTCGCCGGATCCACCATAATGCCATTCTTTGACACCACGTGCCCCAAGAATGCTACAGACTCAAGCCCAAACTCGCACTTTGAGAACTTGGCATAAAGTCGATGATCTCTCAAAGTCAGGAGACCTATCCTCAAATGCTGCTCATTTTCACGATGGCTCCCCGAGTATACCAAGATGCCATCGATGAAGACAATGACAAAGGAGTCCAAATACTGCCTGAATACTCGAGTCATCAAGTCCATAAATGCGGTAGGGGCATTAGTCAACTCAAAAGACATCACCAGGAACTCATAATAACCATAACGAGTCCTAAAGGTTGTCTTGGGGACGTTCGCTGCTGTAATCCTCAGCTGATGATAACCGGATCTCAAATCAATCTTAGAAAATACGGCTGCACCCTGGAGCTGGTCAAATAGATCATCTATACGAGGCATAGGATAATGGTTCTTCACCGTCACATTTTTTAGCTGCCTGTAATAGATGCACATCCAAATGGTGCCGTCCTTCTTCCTCACAAAAAGGACAGGGGAACCCCAAGGTGATACACTGGGTTGGATAAATCCTCTACTTGAGATCCTAAAGCTGATCACTGAGCTCCTTGAGCTCTGCAGGTGCCATACGATACGGAGGGATAGAAATGGGACGCGTGCCCGACTCCAAGTCTAAGGAAAAATCAATGTCCCGATCTAGGGGTAGGCCAGGAAGGTCGGCGGGAAACACATCTGTGAACTCTTGAACGACAGATACTGAATCGACTGTAGGACCTTCCCTATTCACATCTCTAACATATGCCAAATATGCTAAGCATCCGATGTCCAGCAGCCTCTGAGCCCGCATACAAGAAATCACCCCAACTGGTGTGCGACTACAAGAACCCTGCCACACCACCGACGATATACCAGGAATGGCTAAAGTCACAGTCTTGGCATAACAGTCCAAGAGAGCCCGACAAGGGGACAACAAATACATACCCAGAATTACATCAAAATCTACCATACATAGCACAACAAGATCGACCAGAGTGTCCTTCCCCAAAATAGCCACCACACAGGATCTACAAACCTGATCCACTACTAAAGAATACCCTAATGGGGTCGAAACACTTAAAGGCACAGACAAGGGCTCAGGACTCACTCCCAATCGAGGCACACATTAAGCTGACACATAAGAATAGGTAGAACCTGGGTCAAATAAAGTTGAAGCGGACTGATGGCATACGAGAACTGTACCTATGATCACATCATCTGACCCTCATCCTCTGCTCTAGCTGGAGCAACATAAAAGTGGCCCTGGGCGACTCTACCTCTCGCATCCACTCTACCGCCTGTCTTATCTCCCTAGGGACCTCCCCGAGAACCCTGCTGCTGACCTCCTCCTCTAGCTTGAGGTGCTACTGCCGAAACTGGTCTCGCCGCCTGAGGAGCTGGTAAGGCTGATCCAGATGAAGGGCACTCCCTGGCCCAATGTTCAATCTCCCCACCTGCGAAGCAACCCTGCGAAGGTCTGCTAACCGGTGGAGGTCGGCCACCCCGACCTGATGCACCTGACTGAAACCCACCTCGGCCCTGACTCGGACCGGTAGTATACCCACTCTAACGGTGTTGATCACCCTCTGAAGTCTGCAACGCTGGCTGATATGGCCGACTAGACTACCCTGACTAAAACCTCTGATAACCCCGATCCCGGGTATCCCTCGACCTATGATGGGTCCCACTGAAGCTATCATCTAACCTAGCCCTCTTGCCGCTACCCCCATGGACCTCACGACGAAGCTGCTCAATGGTGCAGGCATGGTCCACCACATCTAGAAAAGAACAACCCGTTAACAACATAGACTGCGACTCAATCCTCAACTGTAGTCTCAGCCCTCTAACAAAGCATCAGACCCACTCCTCTTCTGTAGAAAGAATCATGGCGGCATGACGAGACAACTCCAGAAATCCTAGTCCCGATGAAAGAGCGCCACCACTGTCTAGCTGGCCCATCTAGATGATAAGCTATGAAGTCTGCTCCTCTAGACTCCACTAAACCTAAGGTCTGCAACCAGTCCTGGCAATTAGTCATAAACTCGAGGGCATCCTCTCCTATATCCCCTGAGAGTCTTAGCAGTGATAATCTAAGGAACACACCGAGCATCTTTTGCTTTTGCAGAGGCATAACCCCGTCCAAAAGGTCTAACTGAACCACAACTGGGGCTGGCAGCTGATGAACCTCTGTAGCCGCTACTGCAGGCTGGTCCTGCTGAACTAGAACCTGCTTTAGAACTAGCATTGGAGATGGCGGCTTCTACTTCATTCTACCAATAGAAGCTTATAACTGGGCAAGCATGCCCTGCAGATCTGTGGCGACAACTGGAGCTGGTGGTTGATGGGCTGGTCCTGGCCCCACCGGCTAAGGCAGAATCTGCTCTGCTCGAGGCTTCAGCTCCGGAGTCCTCTCTCTACCTCGGTCTTCTGCTGCCGCACCACCTCCCCTACGCGTACGAGCCATCCTGTGATTGAAGGACAAAAGTGAGATTTCAAGAAACCAACTGGACAACAATGCACGAAAAATATGCAAAGATAAGACAACATCGTAAGGGCATGTCACGACCCAGGGTAGCCCCTAGATGTAACACGGCGTACAAGACCCCGAGAGATCTCATACAAGCCCTTAGCATACATAACATACAAGATAATGAAGAAATAAGAGTTCAAAAGAGCATTTTATATCAAAGCTTTACTCAAAACAGCGAAACTCTACAACTCGTGTCTCAAAGCCTTCTAATATCGTAGAATACAAATAAAAATGATAGGAACGCAGCCCAATACAATATCCAACACTGAAAAGAAACGACATAAAAATAAGAACAACTAGGTCATGTCCTCGGATGGATGAGGACTCACCAAGTCTTCTTCCCAACTCTAAGTCAATGCTCTAGCCACGAGTGGAAGGTGAATTGCCACGTCCTACACCAAAGAAGTTAATGTAGATAAGAGTATGCGTTAGCACAATTAAGTACTAAGTATGATAGCAATGCACATAAACACATAAATCATGCTAGAGAGAGAGACATAAACATGACATGCAATGACCAAGCTAAAAACATGATAAACATGAAACATAAAGCATATATCAATGCCAAAGCAAGCTAAATCATTTTTCTATCTTTTCTTTACTTCATCATGAGAACACTTGTTCATTAACTTGTGGGGAATAGCCTTAACCGACATATAAGACCATGTGAGCTATCAACATGGAATTCGGTGTCTACCCCACACTATAAAATGGGTGTCCTACTTACCAAGGTAAGACCATGAACTTCTTAGCTTATGTGGATTAACTAGCTAATATCTACTTAAAGGCAACATCCTATAGTGGCAACATAGTTTATGGGATAGAGATTGCTTTAGGAAACTCGGCCTCAACTAACGGGAGAGTTCCATCTAGAAAACCCGGCCTCTACTAACGGGAGAGCTTTCACTAGAAGACCCGGCTTCTACTAACGGGAGAGCTTCCATCTCAATATCCACTCGGTGCTAAGCATAATTCCCACGGATTAGTCATTAACATATTTATAACATCAAACATTAAAAGGTACAAATAGGGTTACCAATTCAAGCTAAAATCATGCTTATAGATATTCATCTTTCATGGACCTTGTCCAAGCTTACATCATTAGAATAGCTCCTTAAGAACATGGGTAATCGCCTCTTTGTTCTTCTTTTATCATAATGGGAGAATTACGTGAGAAAACCTTTCACTACTCGACCATAGCATCATCACATCATAACTTTGGCACTTTACTCTCAAAGCACCCTTAATTCATCATGCTCATATTTCATAGTTCATAGAGTTCATATGGGTTCATGCAAGTTCAACTCATATCATGCAATTCAATGCAAGCTCATTCTTTGAAAGCCATAATTAAGACAATTTACCCATACTTGAAGGAAATCACATAATAGAGGAAAATCATTATTTTTACTTGATCATGCCAAATTCATAAGATTATCCTTAATTCATTCATAATTCATGCTTGATTTAATAGAGAATTCATAAACTTCATCAATTCATAACTCAACCCAACAATCAAAGCATAGATTATCAAATCAGGGAGAATTAGCTTTGGATCATGAGGGTTCATGCAATCTTTACATCAAATCATGCAATTCATGCTAATTCGTGCACTAAGTTACTTTATCACACTAAATCATGCACTAGGAATCAAAAAATCAATAATTGGAATCATAATTGAAGAACCCACAATGATTGATCACAAACCCTATTTCAATTGGGTTAGAGTAAACCTTCGAAAATCATGAAGAAGAGGAAGGGCCCATTGGAGGAAAAGACTCCTACTGGTGAACACTATCATACCTCAAAGTAATACAAAAGAAATTGGAGAAGATTGAAGGTCTTTAATGGAGGATTCAAGCTCCTTCTTCTTCCTTGACAGTTGAGAGAATTTCTTTGTAGAGAGAGAAATATTTGAGAGAGGAGAATTTTGGAATGAATTAGAATGAAAGGAATTAGGCTTACAAAGTATTTATAGGTCTTAGATTAAGGGCATAACCGACTTAGCTTAATAGGTAAACAATTAGGAAAAAGACAAAAAGGCCCTTAATTAAAAACTGTCGGGGCCAATCAACGGACAGGATCTACGGTCCGTACCTCAATTGATAGACCATCCTATTCTTCCGTCAATTGATTCAGAAAGTTCATTTTGGGTTGAAAATTTGGCTCAGTCTGGAAGGCATCTACGGAACCCATCTACGGCCCGTCAACTGGACTATGAACCGTCCTGCTGTTCTGTAGGTCAAGGTTCAGAAACTTGGAAATCCTGAAATTTCACAATGCCATTGACGGTTCCCACCTACGGCCCGTCAATACATCTATGGACCGTAGGTGGCCTCCGTAGGTCAATGTCTTTAGGTGAGTTCTGCATTTAAAAATCCCTTGGAAGCTTGGGGTGTTACAATATCTCCCCCTTGGGAACATTCATCCTCTAATGAAAATCAAGACATCTTGAGAAGGGTAATAGACACGGACTAACAACCCAACCTAGTATGCAATCACATAAATGAATATATCCGAGGAGGAAACATCAACTCCAAGCTCAAGCATGATCAACACATCATATCATAAAGACTTTATGCAACTCATACTCAAATGCACATAATCATATAAGACTCTTCATGAACATACATAATGAAGGATTCATTGAAATCAATTATGACACATGAGACCAAAAGAATGAACCATGAGGATCAACATACCTCAAGCTAGAGTAGGATCGGAATGAAAGAGATGAGGATATCGGGACATCATTTCGGCCTCGGCCTCCCAAGTAGCACCCTCAACCAATTGATTCTTCCATAGAACTTTCACGGAAGCAACTTCCTTATTCCTTAACTCCGGACTTGCCGGTCTAAAATCTCAACCGGAACCTCTTCATAAGAAAGACTATCCTTTATTCAAAGATTCTCTAATGGCACTATAGTGGTCGGATCACCAACACACTTCTTCAATAATGATACATGGGAAATTGGATGCACAGATGCCAAATCATTAGGCAAGTCAAGCTCATAAGCAACCTTACCAACACGTCTCAAGATCTGATATGGGCCTACATAACGGGGACTAAGCTTCCCTTTCTTCCCAAATCTCATTACACCCTTCATGGGTGAGATTTTCAAGTAAACGAAATCATCCACATCGAATTCTAATTCTCTTCTCGTAATATTGGCATAGGACTTTTGTCGACTTTGAGCCGTTTTCAACCTCTCCCTAATAAGTCGAACTTTCTCCTTAGCCTCATGCACCAACTCCGGGCCTATCAAAGCAACTTCACCAACTTCAAACCAACCTATAGGAGATCTACACCTCCTACCCTAGAGAGCCTCAAATGGAGCCATACCAATGCTAGAATGGTAGCTATTGTTATAAGCAAACTCAATCAAAGGCAAGTGATCATCCCAAGTATCCTTGAAATCAATTACACAAGCTCTCAACATATCTTCCAAGGTTTGAATAGTGCGCTCTGCTTGCCCATCGGTTTAGGGATGAAAGGTCGTACTAAGCTTAACACGAGTACCAAGACCTTTTTGGAACGACTTCAAAAATTGAGAAGTAAATTGTGCACCACGATCGGAGATAATGGATAACGGCACTCCATGCAGCTTAACAATCTCTCTCAAATATAACTTAGCATAATCCTCCACCGAATAAGAAGTCTTGACAGGAATGAAATGGGCTGACTTTGTCATTCTATCAACAACAACCCAAATCGAATCAAATTGTAGCATCGTGCAAGGCAAACCCACAATAAAATCCATATTCACATCTTCCCACTTCCAAGTAGGAATACTAATATCTTTGGTTAAACCTCCCGGCCTTTGTTGCTCAACTTTTACTTGTTGGCAATTAGGACACTTAGCCACAAATTCCGCAATATCATTGTTCATTCCATTCCACCAATAAATTTCTCGCAAATCACGGTACATTTTCGTAGCTCTTGGGTGTATGGAATATCGAGAACTATGGGCTTCTGATAAAATTTGCTCTCTGAAGCCCTCTACATTGGGGACACACAAACGACCTTGATATCGAAGCACACCATCTCCCCTTTGGGAGAAAACCTCTATGGACTTCTTGAGTACCCCTTCCTTTAGTTCAATCAAGTTAGAATCAAGACCTTGCTTAGCTTTCACATCATGCACAAAAGAGGATTTGGAACCCTTGTGAACCGTAACACCACCTATAGTAGAATCGACCAATCGAGCAAATCTATGGACATCGCGAACCAACTCTTTCTTACCATCCTCAACATGAGCAACACTACCCATGGATAATCGACTAAGAGCATCCGCCACCCCGTTAGCCTTACCGGGGTGATAGAGAACACTCATATCATAGTCTTTTAACAACTCGAGTCACCTTCTTTGGCGGAGATTCAAATCTTTCTGTTTAAACACATATTGCAAACTCTTATGGTCGGTGAAGACATCTACATGCACTCCATACAAATAATGTCGCCATATTTTCAAAGCAAACACAACTGCGGCTAATTCCAAGTCATGAGTAGGATAGTTCTTTTCATGCACCTTAAGTTGTCTTGAAGCATAATCAATGACCTTCCCATTTTTCATTAGAACACATCCTAGCCCAATTCTCGAAGCGTCACAATAAACAACAAAACCATCGGATCCTTCCGGTAGAGTCAATATCGGAACCGAAGTAAGTCGATCCTTCAACTCTTGAAAACTCTTCTCACATGCTTCGGACCATGCGAATTTAACCTTCTTTTGAGTCAAAGCCGTCAATGGAGAAGCAATGGATGAAAACCCTTCAACAAACCTCCTATAATAACCAGCTAAGCCCAAGAAACTACGGATATTCGAAGGCGATAAAGGTCTAGGCCAATTCTTAACCACTTCCGTATTCATAGGATCTACCTCAACGCCCTTACCGGAAACAATGTGACTAAGAAAAGCCACGGACCTTAACCAAAACTCACATTTACTAAACTTTGCAAAGAGTTGTTCGCCCTTGAGGACTTGCAACACAATCCTCAAATGATTAACATGTTCACCCTTATTCTTTGAGTAGATTAAAATGTCGTCAATAAACACAATCACAAACATGTCAAGGTATTGCTTAAACACACTATTCATCAAGTCCATAAATGCGGCCAGAGCATTTGTCAATCCAAACGACATTACTAAGAACTCGTAGTGACCATACCTAGTCCGAAAAGCTGTCTTCGGGATATCATCTTCTTTCACCCTTAATTGGTGATAGACCGAACAAAGGTCGATCTTAGAGAAATAACTAGCCCCTTGAAGTTGATCAAACAAGTCATCTATCGTTGGTAGATGATACTTGTTCTTAATGGTAACCTTGTTCAATTGGCGATAGTTGATACACATACGGAGTGAACCATCTTTCTTCCTTACAAACAAGAACGGAGCTGAAACGACCCCAAAAATGCCCGAATATGTGCTTCGGAAACACCTATAGTTGTAATTTCCATATATCTCAAAATCCATGCATGATTTCGGAAATTCGACTTCATATTCTTATTTGTGGGGTCAAATTGAGTGGGAAATGGGTCTAACCCGAATTTTAGAGCAACCGTATCAAAATTCGAAAATCGCAAAAATTTTGATTTGGAGGGTCAACTTTAAAGGGGCATATCTCTTAGCACACAAGGAACTGGAAGGGCTGCAAACTATAAAATTAAAGCTCTTTGAGTTAGCTTTCCAACGCACTTGGTTTCACCTTAGTCCGAGTTAGGATGAGGGAGTTATGACCATTTTCGTAAAACCTGTCTGTGCAGATTTGCAATTTCCAGTGAGCTTTTTTTTTTAGGCGGGTTGGAGACCTTTTTTATAAAAAGGGGATATGTCCCATACTTAGTCATTTTTCTTAACTCCAAAAATACTCTCTAAGCCCTCTCCAAGAATTCCCAAGATCTTCAACCAAATTCAAACATCTCAAGCTCTAATTCCGGATTCAAGACTCAATCTCAAGCTTCGATTCTCCATTCCAATCTTCATCAAGGATTCTCCAAAGTTGAGGTATGTGGGTTTGATTGTGGAAACCTTTCCTTTCCACAAGTCCAACCATTTATCCTCTATTTCTACTTCAAGTTTATGGGTCCTCATGATCAATTATGAACTCTTGAATTACGGAATTACTACTACACACCCTATTATGGTCCTTTTTGCATATTATCATGAAATGGAATTTTTATGTGATGTTTATTGTTTACATGCTTCCATGATCAAATTATGAAGGTTGATATATATATATGTTGTTGGTGGGCTGATTTATATGGATTTTGGAATTGGTTGGACTTAGTATTCTTGAAATACATGATTTCATTTACATGAACAATTGCCCACCTTGTGTTTGATAAAATGCCCTTTTATAGAATTCTTAGGAAAGGGAAGGTCCAAGGTACGTCCTATGAGTCGGATGGTTATGTAATTACTGAAATGATGATGAAATGGACACATGTATACGATTTTCTCTATATAAGTGTTGTGAGTCGACCAAGCCTAGTACGGGGGGTAGTAGGCCCGTATAACCGTATCGAGGGGTTTGTACCTTGGTCCCTAGCTCGGGGGGTGGTAGGCCCGTGTAACCATATTGAGGGGTTTGTACCTCTTTCGCCTCTCAAGGGGGTGGTAGGCCTTGGAAATACTATATTGATGGTCACTCGCCACACATGTACTACGTCCCACTAAATATGATTTTTATGTAAGCATCATTATACATATCATTTCATTAATATGCATTCTATTGGGTATGATTACGCATTTTTCCTATGATGTCCATCTAATGTGGCATTGCATTGCATCCCATATACTTAGTACATTCAAATCTTACTACGCATACTCTATGCCTACCATGATGTCACATGTAGGGACCGGAGCACCGCTTGACCATCCTCCTCCGCGTGGCTAGTACGATTTTCTATAGTGGTTATTGGTGAGTCCTCCATTTCGGGGACGTTGCTCATGATCTTTTGCTATGTATAAAACTTTTTCTTTCTAGTTATGTTTTGACTATGAGGGTGAGCCCGGTAGTTTGTCTTGGCCCCCGCTAAGTACTCATGTTTAGAGGTGGTGTTGGACAAGTTGTGTATTATGCTTGAGCTTGACTCATCTATGTATTTATGTATCATTTCTTTTTTTTGCTCCCTTAGTCCCGATTTCCCCCTTGATTATGCTTATCGTTTATGGTCATTTAATTGCTTCCGCGACCAAGGATGTGTAATGAATCGACGTATGAGGCTTGTTGAGGGTCCTTCGGTTCCCCATTGCGCCGTCACCATCAAGGCCTAGGCTTGGGTGACGTGACAAACTTGGTATCAGAGCACTAGGATTGAATGAATCCTCGGAGTCAAACACCGCGGTTGATTCAGAGTCCGATTCATGGTTGTTGTGGTGCACCACAACTATTGAGTAGAGGCTATGCAGACGTTTTAGGAAATGTTTCGCCTTCTCCATAGTTCTAATCGTGTGTAGAGTTGAAAGTTTTAAGTTCTCTTCCCTACGGTTGTCTTCTATGCTAGGATCATGTTCTAATACAAGAGGAAGACGAGCCCGCGCACCCGAGGAACAACCGACCAATGGGGATCTGCGTGATGCCCTTACTTTATTTGCACAAGCTATGGCTAATCAAGCCAACCACGGGACCCAAGCCCCTCAGGCTCCTACCCCGGCATCTCGGGTGAGAGACTTCGTGCGGATGAATGCCCCAGAATTCTATGGGTCTAAGTTAGATGAAGACCCTCAAGAGTTCATTGATGAAGTCCACAAGATATTAGCTATCATGGGCGTGAAGTCAGAAAATAAGGCGGAGTTGGCGGCCTACCAACTAAAAGGAGTGGCCCAAATATGGTACAACCAATGGAAGAGAGAGAAGGGGGCAAACTATGTGGTGCCTTGGGAAGAGTTCAAAACAGCTTTCCTTAATCGATTCTTTCCTCTAGAGCTTAGGGAAGCCAAATTGGTGGAGTTCATGAATTTAAAACAAGGATCTATGAGTGTGAGGGAGTATGCCCTCAAGTTTAACCAACTTTCAAGATATGCTCCACACTTGGTTGCCGACTCACGGTCTAGAATCAATAAATTCGTGATGGGTGTGTCCGACCTAGTGAGTGAAGAATGCCGCAATGTTGATTAGTGACATGGACTTGTCGCGCTTGATGGTCTATGCCGAACAAATGGAGGAGGAGAAGTTGAGGAAGAGGAGGGGTCATGAGGCCAAGAGGGCCCGTTTTGAGGGCAAGTTCAAAAGTCGAAGGGGAGGCCGATTTCATCAAGGCCAAGGGTCTTCTCATGCGCCCCATAGGGGGTTTGCCAATGACCTTCCAAGGGCCCAAGGTGTTGGTGGTATGGGTCCTAGTGATGTATGTCCGAAGTGTGGTAAGGGCCATGGTGGCCCGTGTTTGAGAAATACCGGTGCTTGCTACAGTTGTGGGGAAATGGGGCACAAGGCAATGAATTGTCCCCGAAATCGCAACAAGGGTAAGGAGGTCTGTCCACAAGGTTCCAATGCGGTTCCTTTGGGGAGAGGGGGCCGACAAGATGGTGCCCCAAGGCACAATCGATTTTATGCTTTGCATGGGAGGCAAGGGGTCGATGAAGTCCCCGATGTCGTTACCGGTATGTTGAAAATCTTTGACTTTGATGTATATGAACTAATTGATCCGGGTGCCTCTCTTTCTTTTGTCACCCCCTTTGTTGCCAAAAAGTTTCATGTTGAGCCCGACTTGTTGCGTGAGTCATATAAGGTGTCTACTCCTATTGGTGTATATATTGTTGCTAGGAAGGTCTATAGAAATTGTCCTATTTGCATCTTGCATAAAATATTGCCTTGTGATCTTGTTGAGTTGAACATGGTCGATTTTGATGTTGTTCTTGGGATGGATTGGTTGCATGCATACTATGCTTCTATTGATTGTAGAACCCGTAGGGTCAAGTTCCCATTCCCAAGTGAACCCATTCTTGAGTGGGAAAGCCAAAATGTGGTAGTCCAAGGGTAAGATTCATCTCTGCATTAAAAGCCCGTAAGTTGATCTTCCAAGGGGGATGGTATTAAGGTAGACCCTAAGAAGACCGATGTGATTAGAAATTGGCCTAGGCCATTGACCCCGTCGGATATTAGGAGCTTATTGGGCTTAGCGGGTTACTACCGGAGATTTGTGAATGGGTTTTCTTCTATTGCTTCTCCCATGACTAAGTTGACACAAAAGAAGGCTAAGTTTGAGTGGACCGACGAGTGCGAAAGGAGTTTTCAAACCTTGAAAGATAAACTTGTGTCCGCTCCTATATTGTCACTACCGGATTGGCTTGAGGGATTTGTTGCGTATTGTGATGCTTCTAGAGTTGGCTTGGGTTGTGTCCTAATGCAAAATGGTAAGGTGATAGCCTATGCTTCTAAATTTGTGCATCATTACAAAGCATTCAAAACGAAGAGATTAACAAATACATGCATAAACACTTTATTAAGAATTACTCAATTATAAGTTTTACGTTTTTAATTACCCATGTTTCCCACAACCCTAGTTGTGGATTTAGCTACTCATGCTTGAAGGCTTACAATTCATATTAGGGTTTGAATAATAAAGCATAAAATAACAATTAGAATAGATGGAACCCACATCTCGAATTGAAGAAACAAAGCAAATTGCATAAACCAATCTTCAAGAATTAAATACCAAAAGTGTTTGAATAGATAATTCTCAAAGCCAAAATAATGTATCACAAAACATCTAACACCAAAAAGTTATGAAAAACGAAATTTACAACTTATATTTATAGATGACAAAACCTAAACTAAGTTGGAAAAGGAAATCTAAGGAAATTAAGCTTGGGCAGTGTCGTCTACGGTTGGTGACCAACTGCTCGTAGGTACCTTCCGTCATTCAGCATTAAGTCAAAACATCTAAGGGTCACTTTCTACGGGCATGATCTACGACTCATAGACCTTAGTACACCTCGTCTTGCTGTTCTGTCAATCAAGTACTAATGTTCAACCACTCTAATGTTTTCTATGATTCATCATCTACGGTTCGTAGCAGGAACTACGGCTCGTCATCTTCAACCATCATTCCATACTTAGATCAAATTTCAAGCACCTGAACCCACGACTTCAACCTACGGCTCGTGAAAGGAATGAGGGCTTGTAGGTCAACTCGTACATCATCAAAAACTCTGCTGCTGCAACGCTTTCATCATCAACTACTCCAAAAGCCTATTTCCTGTAAAATTACACACAAATACCATCACATCTATTATCAAAATGCCTAAGAAGTATGCAAACCTCTAAGTTTAATGCATGAACAGTACTATAAACTCACGGTACATAAACACCCTCAACATAAAATCATTGCTTGTCCTCAAGTGACAGAACAAACTCTAAACGACACTTCTGCATTAGGGACCCACAATTCAAGCAATAACACAACATTTTCTCAATTATCCTCCTTATTCATTCTCAGCATAGTGCAAATTTATTCATAAACTCAACAAGCTAACTCATGCGGATCAATATATGACATAGACATAACAATAGAAACATTCACATATAAATACAACTATCTCCATGATACTGACTCTTCAATAATACAACTTGTGCCCTTATCACAAAGAAGCGCTTTTTTTTCCTATATAGAATTTGAAATTTTAGTTTGGGACTCAATATTAACTCACACTCAGAATGAATTCAGTACAGTTTGTGCTCAATACCATAGGCTTGCCCTTATTTTCTCTACTTTGGCTTTCCACACTGGTCACTTAGGATCACTATAGAATTTTCTTAGCTTGTAACGTAAGCTCCGGGTCAAGTGTGGTATATTTGGATATTAAGTGATTTTCTGCCCTCCTTGACATTACATTGGCTAGTTAACCTCTTTTACAACCAATCTTTTACATCTTCATGCTTTTATGCTCTTCTCCTTATGATATATTTAAGCTCAAGTATGAATTTTGACTTGATCATCTTGTTTGATTCATCTTTTATTCATCTTTAAGCTTTTCATTCTTTGTTGCTTTCTTTTGTTTAATCACACTATTTTCATCATTCTTACTCAACTTGCTTTATTTTCTCTACACACGACTCTTTTCATACCCTATATTTCTTGCTTTCCTTCGTAATAGCCACCCTCAACTTAGATATTTAGTATGAGTTGAGGTGCACAATGTGCTAGGAAGGACCAGCGCAAAAATTCAACTACAACTTTGTAATAGACACCCTCAACTTAGGCTTTTTAGCCTAAGTCGAGGTGCACAATGTCAAAGGAGGGACCAAGGCAAACATAGAGTTTCACAATATTATCAAGGAAGGTGAATTAGGTGTAAAAAAGAATGGTACTCTTTTGGCTCAAACATTTGGATCGTTGGGAGCAATTTATCCTTTTGGTTGGTTGTTTTTAGGCTTAAGTGGATTTAGTATCAACAATGGCCTATGATCATCTCCTAGTTTCATGTTTAAATCACTTTAACAAGACCAACGAGGCAAGTTCTAGATTGGCACGTACCATATGAATTTAGAAAAAACCTCACACACACATGGCACCTTGTTGCACATATTAAATCATCAATGAATCTGGTTAATGTTATAGCTTAAGTCATAGTGTCTTATCGATATCTATCATGTCATACAAAGATCCTACACATTCAACTTATAAAATTCAAAGACATAGCACCAATCAAAATTTTGAGGGGATATAAATTTTTTATGCTCTATTGGCATCATGCTTTTACTTCCAGGTTACTTCTACACTTACTATCCTAAACATGCCGGTTCAACATAAATTAAAACTGTTCCTTGGGGAAAAAGAATAAAGGCAAGAAAACCCCAGCAAGGAATGTGACTTGGGTTACTCAGGCTTCACCCCATCATTCACAATCAATACACCCCACCCCCACTAAAAATGTAGTGCAATGCCCATAATGCCTAAGTAAAAATAAAAACATTGGGTGAGACAAACCTATGGCGCATGTGCACCGAAGAACAATCAAGAAGCGGGTGGGTCCGAGTCCTCGGAACCCATGGGATCATCACGTATGGCACCCTCAGTAATACCCTCAGTAATAGTGGGGGGTGCACCATCAGTAGTGCGCCCCGATCCGAAAGTGTCCATAGCTAGCTCCCCCATACGCTCTTCTCTCAGCTGGTTATCTAGTTTGGACTTGCACTAGGCAGCCTCTTGCGGGCTCGCCGTGCCTCCTCAGGGTCAATAATAGTGTCATCCTTGGTCCGAATGCGTTTCCTTGCTGCATGAGAGGAATTTGTATCCTGCTGCTCGGCTCCAAACAGTGCGTTAAGCACTACATTATCGGCATTAGGTTTTAGGGCAAGATCCAGAGTAGCAGTGTCAACGGTGGTCAAGGCATCAATGTCAGCACAGAGTCTAGCTAACTCCGTCTGGAATGTAGTAATAGCAATCGTTGGCTAAGGCCTCTCAATCATCCGGTTCTCAAAAGCATCAATGCACTGGGGCACAACATGTACCTTCAACTCCACCATCCGCTCAGTTTATGCCTCAGACTCCTCTACCGATTTCTGCATCCTAGGTCTAATATGCTGTAAAAGGGTCACCATTTGAGTCTCCAACTTGAGGACTCTGGCTAGTGGGAGCATGGCCAACCCTGTAGGAGTGGGAGCACGTGATGTACTCACGGCTAAACCTGAAGCTGTGGAAGGGAGAATAGATCCCTGGGGCTCTATGGGAGAATAGACCCCTGGGGCTCTGTAGTAGAAGCTGGAATAGTGTACTCACAGCCTTCTCGGGGGCTTATTCTTCATCCATAGGCAGTAAGTCAATTTGTATACCCCTGCGTGGTGCAGCGGGGTTTGTGATAATGCTCAACTACACTTTTATGATTCGAAGTGTAGGCGGTCTCTAAAAAGTATAAACACAATGATGAGTTGGGGTCAATCCCACGAGGAACACTGTTTAGGCTATTTAAGGAATAAAGAATTACAAGCTACTAATTTGAACCAGGAATAAAAAATACAATTATGATAAGAAGATATCAAGTAACCATTTAGGATAGAGGATAGAGGAGAACAAGGGCCAAAGCCTTTTAAAACAAGTATATCAATGGGATTTGGGAATGGGAAGTAAATCAACACCTATATCATCCATTGCATATTAGCTTCATACAATATCAATTCATCATAGGTAAAATTATATATGCTTGGAATTTAAATTATCCACCTATTCCTCTCGTATATAGGCAAAAACTTCTCAACTAGTTTTAACGAACCTAGTCAAGTGACAACACAATTAATCCAATTATAGGCATTGTACGGAATCACAATATCTAGCTATTATCCGGTATATGAGTTGCCACATCTCAAATAATGCATCAATCAGCCTTTCCCAACCTCAATTGACTCTCACAAGCTCAATC